>PVIC010000092.1:0-178136 GCA_004025085.1 Thryonomys swinderianus
CTCTTCCGGGCAGCCTGTGTGAGGTCTTATACAGGGCAGCAGTCAGTCAACACACGGTACAAGTTCATTTAAAGGACTTTCCTCTGATGTGTCAGGAGCCGCTTGTCACTATATCCTGTGTGCTGTCCAGCACACAGATAGCATTCCTCCAGCGCTGCATCACTCTGCAGTCAGCCGTATTTAACAAGAATCCAAACTTTCCATCTTGTGTCTTCCTTCTCTTGACCTTATGTATAGAGTTGTAATATGTTTCACTGGCCCAAGATAATTGTGGGATAACCACTGGATTTGAAAAGTCCAACAAGGAAGCATAAGAATTAAAAAACAACCCCAGTTTATTAGGGTTTTTGTTTTTGTTTTTTAAGGGCTTTGTTTTGTTGAGACAAGGTCTTGCTCTGTAGTTCAGGCTGGCTCTGCGCTCACTATGTACCCAGACAAGCCTCGAACTCAGCAATCCTCCTGCCTTTGCCTTCCAAGTGCTGGGATTAAAGGCATGAGTCACCACGCCTGGCACTGTGGTATGTAGTTACCAGGGATCAAATTCAGGACTTTATGCTTGCCAGGCAGACGCCAGAACCTCTCAACTAAATCTCCAGCCCTCCAAGGTCTTTATTCTAAAATCTTTACCTATTCTATGAGTCACTTTAAAATATTTTTGCCTTAAAAGAGGAGTGAAGGATATTAGATCAAAAACATGTATGTATCATTAAGGCTTTTTCAGTGGGGGTGATGGTCACAGACGGGTTCATGATATAGGTCTCTCTAATTCTGTATGTGTTTGACATTTTTTCATAAAGAGAAATTAAAAAATAAATACAAGAAAGCAAGGACAAAGACATGATAGATTAGTTTTGTACTTACTTTCTAAACAAAATTTTTAGAGGCTAATGTCCAAATCAAGTCACCCTCAAATGTGTATTAGAACAAACCAAAGCCTAAGTAGAAGAAAAAAAAGTGCTACACTTCCATGGCACCGTTCACTTTTACATTGTAAGTACCAGAATTTACTGCCTAGGATGTAATGGAGCCATTTTATATTATCAAAAATATCACAAAACATTTTTGTAAGTACATATTTAATTTTCTGGATCTTTAATTTTGATATTCTTTCATGATATAAATAAATAATATGAAAAATACACCCAAATCTATTTTTATATTATCATTTACTTAAGGCCTAGCACAGACCAATGTATCATTCATAGGATTTCTTCTATCTTGTACACCCAAAGAATGCATGTGTAGACTGCAAATTCATGTAACTGCTCCATTATCAAAGAAGTGAGAATAGTAAGTGTAATATTAAAAAGAATAAAACCGCCAAACATCACCAAAGGATTGGAATTCATGGAAAATATTTTAAAGCATGAAGCATTCTTAAATCCATTTTCATTTTGATGACAATTTTAATACCAGTGCTGAATTAAAATGAATGTGACTTCCGTAATTGAAAATTTGTTGATTCCATTTCTTTTAAGAGTTTATAACCAGCAGCTCAGATGCTAGAGGAATCATGTATAAATCTAATTAAGTTAGAAAAATACCTGCATATTTTTGGTCTTATTCTTCTTCTGTTTTCTAAGAAATATATCTTGGCCACCTGTTTCTTGCTTCTCTGATGAAGATGCTATGTGGGCAGAGCTGTGAACATGCCATTATCCAGGACAGGCAAAAGCATTACTTACTGGGGAACTACTAACAGGACATTGATCTCAGGGGCCAAGTCATAAGAGTATGAAGAAAGGATTGCAGACAGAGAAGGAGAGGGGATCCTGGGGCAGATGAAATACACAGAGGATGTGAAACGATCGAGAAAGGGCTTACTGGTATCTCTCTCTAATCTTCTGCAGTAAATTGAATCACTTCTTAATGTTTCTTAATTTTTTGGCTTTGTACTTGATTCCGTGAGACTGGACTGTAAGAGAAGTCCTCAGGTTTACATATTCATTCACAAGTAAAAAGAAAAATTGAGTGCCGGGCGTGGTGGCTCATGCCTGTAATCCCAGCACTCGGGAGGCAGAGACAGGAGGATTGCTGAGTTCCAGGCTTGCCTGGGCTACATAGTGAGCTCAGAGCCAGCCTGAACTACAAAGCGAGACCCTGTCTCAAAAAAAAAAAAAAAAAAAGTAATCCCAGCACTCTGGAAGCAGAGACAGGAGGATTGCTGAGTTCGAGGCTTGCCTGGGCTCCATAGTGAGCTCAGGGCCAGCCTGAACTACAAAGCAAGACCCTGTCTCAAAAAAAAATAATAATAATTGATCTATTTGCTTGCCTAATGTTCACTACAGGTACAAGAATAAAAACTCATAAGAAATGTTTTTCTACTTTTATCTTTTCATGCAGCAAAACTCCAATTCCGCTGAAATCCTATTTTTGCCACTTTTCTGGACTCCTTTGATTTTAAACTAGGGAAAATTCTACCTTGTGCTTCTTTGTCACAACAGATTTGAGAACAACATAGAATAAGGATGATTTTCATTGATTTTTAGAATAAGGAATCCTAGTCTTTTCTCTAGTGCAGTCATTGAAATATAAAACCTTTTAGGAAGATATATTTTTGTGAGGAGAGAAAAACCTAAATCTTACATTTTGGCAATGGAAAAATCTACTTAAGACTGAAATGTGATTTTTCCTTCCTTGCCCCCCCACCCAGCATAAAAGGGATCAAAAAGGACCTTTAGTATCTCTCTAACCTCCACTCCTACTGCCTTGTGCTTTCCTTGTACAGCCCCACACTGCACTGCCGTTATTCCAAACATGCGCCCACACATTAACCTCAGGACATTTATACTTCTGTTCTTTTGCCAGAGCCACTTTCATTCCTCAATCTACAAGGCTTGCTCTATCTTTTCATTGTGTCCCATCCTTGTCACTGTCTTCCCCTTACCTATTCTTGACTACTTTTTCTAACACTTATCATAGCTCGAGTATTATTTATATATTTTCTTGCTTAATGGCTGTTAGCTCTCCTACAGTATAATCTCCACAACAGCAGAGTGCATTAGACTTGATCTATAGGATTAAGAGTAATGCCTCGTGTGTGCAAAGTCCTCCATAAATAATTGTTGAATGCTCGGGAGGCAGAGACAGGAGGATTGCTGAGTTCGCGGCGGCTTGCCTGGGCACCATAGTGAGCTCAGGGCCAGCCTGAACTACAAAGCGAGACCCTGTCTCCAAACAGCAAAAGCAAAAAAAAAAAAAAAAAATTGTTGAATGAATGGATGTGTTTCTGTCACTGTTGACAAAAGGCTGTAGTCATTCATGCTTGCCATAAAAAAGGAGTGAGGAATAATATAATACAGGAAGTAATATGGAACAAGCACTAGAATAGATAGCATTAAACTGGTCTCTGAAATTTAGTGTGTATACTTATTGAAGTCACCTAAACTTGGCTATCTTTGATTTTTCTTCTCCAAGTTGTATTGACAAAGAAATGTGAATGTCTTAAACATGTAGCAGAATGTGAAATATGTAAGAAGCTTCACTTCAAAATTGATAGCAATGTAAATACGTAACAAAAGTACTTTCGAATGTGCAGTTCATTCAAGATCTTAAATAACAATTTGCTTTCTACTCATTTTCATAGGTAGCAAGCAGCAATACATTATCTTATATTTCATTATAATTTGAAAAAACCACAGAAGATTCCACCTCTGGATTACTTAAACTCAATTTTCTTAGAACCAAGTTTCTGTATGAGGAAAAAGAAGAATGATTCTTGATTTGAGTCACCTCCAGAAACCTTCTTCTCTCCTATTCTGAAGGCCTCATGGTATTAGCCAAATAGGATGTGATAAATCCAACACTAAAACATAAACAACTCACTAACTCTAGAAAGAATTGTTTCCTTTCATATCCATAGCAAGAAGAAGGCAGATGTTGGCTTGATGGTTAATTAACTTCCTTTGAGAACATCCAGAAAGGAAAAAGAAGTTATACAATAATTTCCCCATTACATTACTTGGAAAAGTTGACATTGTCTCTCCTGGGCCTTGTTTATAAGAGTGAAAGAACCTAGAATGTTTTCATGTTCAAAACCTTTCAGAAAAATCAACTCTGGTATAATCCGGGTATGATTATAATCCATATATGAAGGCAGCTCTCCTCACTACTTGAAATTTTATAGTCTAAAATAGATCCTATGAAACCTCATGATTTTTAAGATGTACCAGTGTGAAGTCTACTGAGTTTAGTCCTGTTTCCAGTTGGCTGTACCAGTCCCATGATGGGAATAAAGCAAGAGACGCGGCTGTAGGAAAATGCTCCCATTAGTCACACTTTGTATATGTGCTCTTGTAATATTCATACTGAAATACCTAGTATTTGTTTTGTGTGCTTCTATAGCTCATAAAGTTATTCCTCTTCCTATCTCAAATAAAAGCCTGAATAACTACAAGGCTTTCATTCATTCATCACATACTTGCTGCATGCTATTATGTACTAGATTTCAAGTTAAATGCTGAAAGTAAAGTTATATGCTTATGTTAGGGACTAATTCCAATTTGTAAATATGTCCCAGAAATTTTACATGGTTGGTTCAAACTTTTATAATAAGTATAGTGAGTAAATATAAAACTGTGTTGTAAAACAGGTATTTTCAACGTGAGCATATTTACATATCACACCTCAACTATCCTCAGTTTGGGAGAAACACATCAAACATGCTTTTGCCTTTGACAAAGGATCGATGCATTCCTGCTCATCTAAATGTTAAGTCTACTTGTACCTAATCATGATGTGCCCAAGTGACACACACTGTGTTCAATACAATATTCACAACTTTGATTAAGTTAAGTGAAAAACAAACATATTGCCAAATTCCAGTTACTTAGAATAGTTCCCCTACATGTCACTAGCCATTTTTGCTTTATCTTAGAAAACTTGGAAAGTATTTCTAGTCTCTGCTTTAGACAAGAAAGCATTTTATCAGACTTATTAAACATGAAATGCATTATTAATAAATATGACTTTGATGCAGAGATATTTTGAAAATCTGACAGATACTTCCTTTTTCCAACCAAATGGTGTCTTGACTTAAACAGTTTAGTAGGTGTGCTACTATCAAGCTATCAGACATGATGGCTTTTGTCCTGAAAATGAATATGTGAGCTTACTAAAATTTGTGGGTATGTGCATGTGTATGCACACATGTATATGTGATCTATTGTGCTGTAGGAACTACATTATACTTAAAGAATACAAAGAAGAATAAAGCCAAAGCCCTACCTACAATGAATTATGAATTAGACTTATGAATTAGAGATAATAACAAAGACGTAAGTGAACTGAGGTGTTCTACAGATGTTGAATTAAAAGCACTTACCGTAGATGCATAAAAATAAATTAGAAATTAGTTTGTGTGGCTTGCTATTATTTAATAATCTGCTTTTCTATCAGGAAGAATACTGTAAGGAGTAAAACTTTATTGTTCAGGCTTTCATGGATAGTACAAAATTTGATATATGGTGGCATGTCCTAAGTGAATTTTGAATGAACTTCAGGCAGTGATGAATGAATAAATTGAATCCATGTATTGAAAACTAATAAATGATAAATTCTCTCTATAGGCATTTTTGGGTGGGAAAAAATTCAGAAAATTTCTATTAAAGTGATTATATAGAAGAAAAAAGCCATTCAAGAAGGGACTACGTAAGCAAATCTGGAAAACTGTTGAAAGTTTCAACAATGTTTGAAGAGTTTTGCTAGTGGAAATGGAGATGTATATATTTGGGTCATTATATTGGATGTTTTGTGTTAAGGAGCTTGGATTTTATCTGGTGATTAGATCTGTGAAAGATTTATCTGTTAGTAGGATCTACAGACAGTTATAATCCTGTAAGATATCTTTAACATTCACTCCCAATGGATGAATTGGTATCTATGCAGAAAACTGAATTTTTGAGCAGATATTCAACTTTCCCCTTAGGTTGTAGGCATAGATTTTTGTTCCTGTATGACTTTTATGCGAACACATGGATATTGTGTTCTATAGCAATTTGTATTCATGGCTTCTGTACTAAAGTCTTTCCTAGGCAGAGGAACCAAGGTTTTTTTTTTTTTAATAGTTCCTTTGAATGATTTACCTGTAGACAACTACAGCATAAAAGGTCTCTATTTTAAAAGCCAGTGTCTAGGACCTGGACTAATTTTACATTGTATTGGTTACATTATCATTATTATTATTATTATTATTATTATTATAGTGATTGATGCCGGTTATAGGAGAGCACCCTTCAAGTCATCACAATTCCTTTACACTGACTCATGAATTAGAAAACATTCAGTCCCAAATCAGTGTCCTTGTAAATCCTTGTCTTACTGAAGAAAGGGTCTTATCCTAGTTGAAATCTCTAGCATTGTTAAATGATACCACCAGTGTAATATATATCTTTCACTTTGAAACTCGAATTGAATTTATTTCTACTAACTCAGTTTACTGCACTGTGGGAATTCATACAGCCTCCAGCACAATAAATATTTGCTTAGGAAAGCATGAGGTAAATTGAGATGCATTTTCTTGATCTGATTTTATATTCAATGTGGAGGGAATATATATATATATATATATTTCTTTCTTTCTTTGGTGATGGACCATAGGTAGCTAAGAGAAATAAACTTTTTATACCTTAAGGTTCTTTCCTATTTCCTGGTATTCTGTTTGTATTTTTCCAGAGAAGTTCTTTCCTCATTTATTGAATTTATTGGTATATTTTAGATATGAATTATGATCACATTAAACATTAAAAATTTGTACCTGTACATGATATATCTTAATTCTCATTTTCCCCCATTCCCCAATTTCAGTGTTGTTTTCATTTACATCTCTCCAATGACCAGTGATGTTAGATATTTTTTCATAAATTTCTTTGCTGCTTTTACTTCTGAGAAATGTGTGTTCATTTCAGATGCCCATTTTTGAATGGGGTCATTAACATGAGTTCCACAACAAGTTAAAGTTACTCCTAGGATGAGGTCTGGAAATTCTGTTGATTTCTTTTTGTTTGTTTTTTTTGCTGTTTTAACATCTGAGCAACTTTTAAAATTTTTAGTTTATTAGTGTATGAATGAAGCACATATACTAAGCATGAAAATTTTAGAATTTCTTCCTCTTATAAAAGAGTAAAAGGTTGCCTCACTCTTCAGTAGATTTAAATTTCATTATAGAAGTGATTTTAAGAAATTATTTTTGTCTGGTGGCATTTATTTGATAATTTGATTAAAGAAAAATGAATATTATGTTCAGGTATGAACATAATAAATAGATCACTGAAGCACACGTTGGGCAAATATGCATAGCTCTAAGCATTTATCCTCATATAACTTATATTCTCTTACCATGGAGAAGAATATAAAAGTGGTTATGGCATCTTTTTAGATGTCTCCCCAAAGTATAATGGAATCCTAGGTAAAGCTTTTTCAGAAGTAGCTGGATCTAGAGCATGTGATACTGGGATTAAGGGTGTGTGAATATTAAATTAGTGGACGGATTGGTTTGGGATAGTTCTAGGCGTGGATAATGGGAAGACCCTCCTTAAGTATGTACAGCTACTTGTTTTAAGGGTGTGTAACTTGAATATAAGGAACAGAAAGAGGGTTATTGTGGTTGCTTGTACCTTGCTGCCCTGCTGCCTTCTGCATGCCATGAACTGTTGCTCTTCTGCAATACTGCCCTTCTTTGGAACCAGACAGCTACAAACAGAAACCTCTACCAACTGTGAGCCAAATGAACCTTTCCTCCTTTAATTGTGAGTGTCTCTGCAAAAAAAAAAAAAAAAGTAACTGAAACATAATTGTTCTGTGAATATTTAATATGAAATAATTCATCCCTTACTGATAAATCTTTATAAATTATAGTATATCATAATTATTCTACAAAACAGAACAGTATTTTAAAATAATTATATGTGCTAACAGAGAAAGCTCTTTAGATGTAATTAAAAAACCAAACATTGATATCATAATATTGCCCTCTGTAGAATTTAAAAAAAACTAGATAGATGGATCAGTAAGTATATATTCTTGTATTTTCCTGGAAGTAATCATAACAAAAGTTGGATTTTATAAAGAGTTTTTTGCCCTAAACTTTTAATAGCTTTGCATCGTGTTCTTTTTTTATTTACTTATATTCATTTAATATCAAAAGAGGATATGCTCTGCAAGATTTGAACTACTTTATAACTGTACTTTTCTTCTCTGGAACTTTTTCTAATAAAATGGCATCTTATGTAAAGTCTATGTAATGTATGAGTATAATATCAGTATACAAAGAGCTCTACAGAACCAAGTACAATAGCTTGGACACAGAGGAGTGAAGGATAAGGCAAGATCAGAATGATCCATTTTGTTCAGTACATAAGATTGTTATTTTTAAGGACTATTTACCATAGGAACCTTTGCCTTGATGTTTTAGATTCCAGTCACACCAGGTGCCTAATCTTGAGTAGCCAAATCAGCTGATGTTTCTTGAAAGTGATGATGATTTCCATTTTCTTGTTTTAAAACATTGTCTTCACTCAACACTGCTATTTCAGTTATTTTGACCACATTGTGTAACAAATTTAACTGTCAGTGAATATGTTGCCTCATCCATTTGAAATGCTAAATTTCCCTATTAGAAAAAAATAATATTATGCTATTCACTTCAGAGGATATAGTTTTTCTTCTCAAACCATCTTTTTATTTGAAAGGGAATTATCTGAGAATTGTGGCAAATACATAATAATAATGACATTTTCATCCTAAAGACAGAGAAATAGTCTTGAGATTCTTTTTTTTTTTTTGCTTTTTGAGACAGGGTCTCACTTTGTAGTTCAGGCTGGCCCTGAGCTCACTATGGTGCCCAGGCAAGCCGCGGCGAACTCAGCAATCCTCCTGTCTCTGCCTCCCGAGTGCTGGGATTACAGGCGTGAGCCACCACGCCCGGCACTGTGGTATGTGGTGTTGATTGTTGGTGGGCGTGTCTCCACGCTCAGCATTATATGTGGTTACCGGGGATCGAACTCAGGTCCTTGGGCTTGCGAGGCAGGCGCCGGAACCACTGAGCTAACCCTCCGGCCCAGTCTTGAGATTCTTATTTAGGACATAATATTATGTATCAGAAAGTTATGTGTTGTATCTTGTTTCTAGGCAATTTTTCTCATTACTGTGAGACATTTTCTCTGTTAAGATAGCTCTCGAAGTAGAAATTTATATATAAAACTAATATGATCAGTAGTCTATTACTGATGAATAAAATTAGGGATACATATACAAATTATTCTTTTTTTGAAATGTACTGTTAACTTTTTATTTTCTTCTACTTTTTTGGTTTATACTCCTTTGCTAATTTTGGTCTAAATGAGAGGGGTAATAATTTATCTGATACACATGAATATAATCTATATGATTTGTTTATTCTATTAAAGCAAACTGTCACTATAAAGATAATATAAATCATGTGATGAGATGCCATTGTTTGTTTGATTTTTACTTTGAATTCTACTCCATAGCCAGAGAATCACTGTAATCAATTTTTTTTTTTTTTGAGACAGGGTCTTGCTTTGTAGTTCAGGCAAATCTCACACTCACAGCAATCCTCCTGCTTCTGCCTCCCGAGTGCTGGGATTACAAGCGTGAGCCACCACGCCCAGCATTGTGGTATGTAGTTACAGAAAATGAAACTCAAGACCTCACTCTTGCAAGGCAGACCCCAGAACCACTGAACTAAGTCCCGGCCCAATGTAATCAAATTTTAAAGAATGTTCAGTCTTTTTTTGCCTCATACTTAAAGTATGAAATCTATCTAAAAAAAACTATCTAAAATTCATTTCATTTTAATTCTGATAGTAAAGAATAATGAAGGAGAACTTGAAAAAAATGTTGAGTTAAAAGTCAAGGGAGCTGAGTTCGCGGAGGCTTGCCTGGGCACCATAGTGATATCAGGGCCAGCCTGAACTTCAAAGCAAGACCCTGTCTCAAAAAGCAAAAAAAAAAAAGTCAAGAGAACACTGTAATTTTGTAATTTTGCCACCAAGTATCATAAATTAGATAGTAGCTTATTAAATTTTTTTATCTTCCTTATCGACAAATCAAGAATATTCATAGATAAATTTAGGATCAGATCACAGACAGGATCTATATGGTTTCCTGGTTAGAATTTTATTACAACTAGGAACTCTTTGACTTGTTACACTTCCAATAATAGTGAATGAAACATAACTAAGCAGTAAATAGGATGTTCAGTCCAAATATAAATGTCTTTTTGCTATATGCATATGGTTTTCTAACTCCAAAATATATTATTGGGTGGTCATATCCATGCTAAAAATTGCTTAGATGTTAGCACACAATAATATATCTTGTAGTTAATTTTATATCTAGCAATAAATACAAACATATGGATGAGAAATCAATCATATATCATTCACTAGGCAAATGTATAAAATTCTGAATATCTTCTGTAAATTGATACTGATTTATTGAAGGACTGCCAGCATTTTCTGATTTCTGTAATGGCTGAGGACATTTTGAATGACTTATCATACAAAAAATCTTTTAAGTTTTAAAGAGAAAAATCAAAATAAAACTTTACCTTAGTTTTACTAAGCATTACTTTTTTCTTGCTTTATTCATTTGCTTATAATAGGAAGTCTTGTAATCCTTTAGCTCATCCATATCTGTTCATATATTGGATTTTTTTGTGTTTAACATTAATTTGGGGAGACTACATATACTTCACTAAACACATAAACAGTAATTACTATGAAACTTTATTGCTATGCATTGTTATATTTTAAATACTCCCTATTTGCATGACAGACCATAATGTCTTCCAGCACATTGCAATCTGTGGCTTATAACAGCATCTTTCTTCCACACAGCCTCTTCTTCATTTAGTCTCTTTTTAACAGTAGTTAAAAAGAGACTAAACAAAATTAATTGGCACTATAATCCTGCAATAAAGAAATTGTAGGCAGTACAATATTTCTATGCTACTGAAATCATCTCATTATTCAGAGGAATTCATGTTTAACATCTCAGATATATTTTTTCCTGCTATTAAGCAGAGAGTCATAGTCAATCAGTGATTCTCAAATTTCAGTCTGCACATAAATCACCCAGGGGTAGTGTTGGAATGACGATTTGATAGAGTCAAAAGCCAGGGGCCCAAGATTCTTCATTTCTCACAATCCCAGATGCTGGTACCTTGACTGCTGGTCCTGTGACCACACTATCATGCCTTTCATGTTCTGTATTAAGTGGAAAATGCTGATAATAATATGCATGCATGTACATATGCACAGAGTATGTGCACACACACATACATAAACTTGACCTGACCTATACTACTACTGTTTTCTACCCTCCAGTGCCAAAATCAGTTTTTATAATCAATGTAGTCATTTAACACAAACAGAAAAAACACTTTGCCTATGAAACTTTGCCAGGTATACTAGATAATTTCACACCCCAGATGATCTAGACTATATAACATACAAGGATACAGATTTGAAATCTCACAGGAAACGTTCTTACTCATAGTATATTGAGGACTAGTGATTACATTTAAACTTTGACTTTTTAATCTGGGTCAAGAATTTATGTTAATTCTATTGTTAGGGCAACAACTGTGCATGGACATTCCTTGATGCAGTCTTCCCCTTGTGTAATTCATATAAGTCATCAAAATCACTGAAATCAGAGACTCATCAGAGCAGATAATTGGAAATCACTTCGTTTCATTCACCAATGCAGAATGCTGTCTATGCAGTAGTAAGTTGCCTTCACCCTGAGAGCGTGTTCCAAGATCCCCAAAGGACACCCAGAGTATAGAACTCTGCATTTTTTCCTTGTACCTACAAACCTTTGGTTAAATTCATGCTAGAAATTAGCCATAATAAGGGAATCATTGCAACTAATAATAAAAGAAAAATTATGACAATACAATGTTGATGTGGTCTTTCCCTCTCTTAAGCCACTATTCTGTCCTCACTTATTCTCTTATGGTATGACATGGTACAGTGTCAGCAGGTTGAGGTAAAGTACATGGCACAAGTAAGATTTCAGCCTATGAATTTTCTTTCTTAGAAAATCTAGACTTTCACCTTTACCTAAAAAAAAAAAATGCTCAATGGGTACCCTTTGGCAAATCTAAATCACCAGCATTACTCCTCTGATTTTAAGTGAAGTATCCACTACTTGAACACAAGTACTGCATCCTGGATAGCCACATTCATTGGCTTCCAAGTGTCTAATGGCACAGCAGCAGGTACGGCCTGCATATTCTGGGCAAAAAGATGATTCTTGTCTCAGCAAGTAAAGGGTAGGATGGTGCAAATTTTTATCCACTTAGTCGGAATGGCTCAAAATTTAAAATTAACCAGTTACTTATTTTTTTTAAATTTCTCACTTAATATTTTTGTATCAGAATTGACCATGAGAAACTGAAAAGGTAGAAAGAGAAGCTGCAGGAGAGAATAGACTACGGTATAGAACTGTGAGCTCAGAACAGGGCGAGAATGACATTCTTCATTTCTCTTGGTCAGCGGTAACTCCTATCTCTGTGTCATTTCGTCTAATACTAATGAGCAAAGTCTTGCCATTTTTTTAAAAGAGTAAGCTAGAGAAACAGACAAAATATTACTATCTGATAGAGTCAGGTGATTTTCATGTATTTATTTGTGGATACCTATTTAAGCTTGTAGATACCTATTTGCCTGTAATCTTTTTTAACTATTGGTTTTGAAGAGAATTAGAATTCCATAATAAGTTTTGTTTTTATCTAGGTGAGTAAATACTATCTAGAGGTAGGAATGGAAGACAAGATGTTGGGGAAACTCCATCATCTATTAAAACAACTGCTTTCCATATTCATTGAGAAATTATAGTAATATAACACAATAAACTTTTCCATAGTTCCATGGCCTTGACTGACATTTCCTGGTCCTGTGCATGTCTCTGTAGGCGACTGCAGGTTAAACAGCTTCACACCCCTGCTGATCTTAGATTCTCAGGCCTGTCTGTTCACTTACTGTCTGTCGGATGGTCTAGTGGAGGATTGACTGGAATGCTAGGGCTGGCTCACTCCATTTTCATCTCATCCTCTAGTAGACTAGCTTGGGCATATTTTCATAGACACACAGAGGATCTCGTACCAAAACTTAAATCCATTTCAAACTTCTGCTTGAGTCTCATTTACTGACATCTCATTGGTCAAAGCAGGTCATCTAAGAATCAAACTGATAGTCGAGTAAACTGGCTCCACAAATTAGGGCTAAAGCACTAGAGCCATGACTACAAAGAATTTTTGGTTGTACTCATTTTCTGAGGTGATGAGGGATGCAAAATTTATATTCATGTTCATATAATAAAATTACATAATGTTATTTATTTATTCAAACAAACCAACAACTTAACACTTCTAGCTATCTTAATATATTAACCAAGTTTTGTTAGGCTAAGTGGTTTCCTTTACTAGTCAGGTAAATATGAGGAGGGTGACATCAATTCTTAAAAAATAATTTTACCTTCCTGAGTTTTTAAAACTCATCATTTTCAATGTCATTTTTGGAAATTTCTGACATACTATATGTAGTTTTTACCCCTTACTCCTAGCAAATGATTTTACTGAAATCATGCAGGATCTCCATAATATCTCTGTGAATCATGAGTTATTATGCTATCATTGGCCACATTTTATCATGTGTGTTCACTTAATATTCTAATGATTGTTCTCTGGGGATTGTTACTAGACTTTTCTGGGAAACTAGAGTTTAAAATGTGGATTAGATGATCAACCTCTAGACTTTTTTTTTAAATAGCAAAAGATCAATGAGGAAACAAAACTAACAGTTACAGTTAGCAAGGTACATCTCTTTTCTGGAAGAAGCTCCCAATATCACTTTCCAAAATTGAGTCCTACAGTTTTTACAGTAAAAAAAAAAACCAATTGGCTTAAAAAGAAGTATTCATTCATACAAAAATACCAAATCTGAGTATGTTTCTGCCTTAACTAGAATGGAGTATGCTTGTTTCTTCACTTCTAAGGCAAGTCCACGTTCTACTTTAACTGATTATTTTTTCAACAATTTTTATTATAT
Organism: Thryonomys swinderianus; assembly: GCA_004025085.1. Taxonomy (NCBI): domain Eukaryota; kingdom Metazoa; phylum Chordata; class Mammalia; order Rodentia; family Thryonomyidae; genus Thryonomys; species Thryonomys swinderianus. The sequence continues at coordinate 14,079 of PVIC010000092.1, forward strand.
GCTTTTATGATCTGCCAGTACTTTTTAAATCTCAGAACAGCAGCCAACAAAGTGGAGACTAAAATGAGGTCAAATAACTTTTCAGAACCAAGATGTTACTTCAAAAGATGTTCAGTACAAAGCCCTACAGTGACTCAAAGAATCTCTTGTTTTTAAGGGGAATTTGCTGATGTACAACTGCTTTCTTATCTTTGCAGCCCCCAGTGAACCATTACTGTGCAAATTTGCTGATGGAGGACAAAAGAAGCGGCAAAATCAAAGCAAATATACCCAAAATGGGAGACCCTGGCCCAGAGAAGGAGAGGTAAGAGCTGACTAAAAACTGTTTACAAATTCAGCAGTAGACACCTTTCAGAAAAATGGCAAAGGAGGCATTTAGGTCCAGGATAAAATTAGGTCCCACAGAAAAGGGAATGACAGTAAAGGGTCAAATAAGCAGGCCTGTGTGAATGTGTCTAGGGCAAAATTACATGAGAAGGAATACAAGACTTAAAAAGTAATCTCAGTTCTGCGCTACAGTAAGACTTCTGTCTTTAACCCAACTTGAACCTGAGAAGAATTCACTAAGAAACCACTAAGAATTGATTTTATAATTATATAATAACTATAAAAATGTGGGCTTGATTACACAAGCAAACATTTTCAGTGGAATCAGTACTGCAAGTTGAATGTTTGTGCTTTGAAAATGACAAGCAAAAATTTGGGCTTATTCCCTCTGTCCACTGGTGGTCTACCTGCACATGTATCTGTGTTTATTCATGTGCCAATATGTTCATTTATGTTCTGGCATGTTTTGTATTGTATGTATATATGTAAACTTACAATATGACATTTTCTCTTGGTCAAGAAAAAGGAAGAAAAGTTAATATATACAGGTACTGCCATTCACAAGGAAAAAGAAAAGCAATTAACTGTTAACTATTCATTTATTCTCCTAATAAAATCAGCACAAAGGAAAGCTTATGAATTCTACATCCCTTGGCAATACATTCCTTTTGGTTACTTAGAAAAAAAGAAAGAAAGAAAGAGTACCCAGCTCCCATGAGCTGTTTTCATTCTTTGTAAAATGGAATGGAGTTGTTTGAATGACTTGAATAAATGCCATTTTGTGCCAAGGCCATTATTTCAACAGGAGCGCTTTATGTAGTATTTCTATTCAAAGCACCTACTTTATCCATTTATCATTTAAGAGGCATTCTGCTTTCAACACAGTGAAAGCAGTTGTAAAAAAAAAAAAAAAAAAAGAAAGGAGGCTGGTGTTTTTCTCTGTAAAACTGTTAGCCATTTTTCAGTTTTCTGAGATGGTCTGTTTTGAGCATTCCCATGTAGGTCTCAAAACTCTTGTTAAAGTCTATAGTTGTGTTCAAGTACTACAGTTTTAATTTATTGCACCAAAACATGAAAAGCAGAATTATTACTGAGCTAATGGGAAAAGTCAAGTTTCCACATTATCAAGTTTAGTAAAGCAGTTTACATTGTATTTTAAGAAGGAGGTGCAATGCCAGGTGTGGTGGCTCATGCCTGTAATCCCAGCACTGGGGAAGCAGAAGCAGGAGGACTGCTGAGTTCCAGGCTTGCCTGGGCTACATAGTGAGCTCAGAGCCAGCCTGAACTACGAAGCGAGACCCTGTCTCAAAAAAGGAAAAAAAAAAAAAAAGGAGGAGGAGGAGGTGCAGTGTTTAACACGGACTTCAGTGTATTCCTTGTGTCATTCACCGCATCCACCCCATCCCAGACACACGCAGTCTAGAAAGACCATTTGACCTTTACAATGTGGTTGAGTAAAATCGCTGCCGAATGTAGCCCTATGCTCTAGTGACTGGAACTTCAGTTTCTGTCACCTCAAGATCCTTAATACTATCTTCACACAATAGAAGGGAGTCACACTAAGAAATTTCACCAGTCTATATTTGTTGGAAATGAAATACACAACCATAAAAATTGCAGATCTGCCCCTCTATTACTATAATTAGAACTAAGGCCTTTGGCTAGGTGCATGACAAAAATCATGTGTAATGCATCATGGAGTCAAGCTTAACTTATAATTTAGATGTAGATCTTAGAGATATATTCCTCATCTTTATTGTAAAATTTGATTTTTTCCTGGTCAACTATGAAAATCAAGGGATTATGGAATATCTATGACCAATAAATACATATTCCAATTGTGTAGACATAGTACAATGAAAGGAAGGAAATAGGAAGTTAAAGAGTATGCACTGAAATGCACTGATCAAATATTTTGGTTAGTGAACATGTTAGTTTATATACTTTGTGGTCTCAGAAGCAAACAGTAAGATTGTTGGTCACTTTGCCCATCATTGTATAAATTTTGTTTCTAATCTTTCCTACGTTATACTTTATTGAAGTAACTTGAAGTATGTGAGCACAATTAATGAAGTTTATAATATAATGAATTCTAGGCTAGAGATTTAGCTCAGGGCACCATGCTGGCTTGGAAAGTACAAGGTCATGAGTTCAATTCCTGATACCAAGAAGATGAAAAAAATAATCCTATCAGCAAAATTTAAATGACTTTTATATATTGGAACATTCTAATTTCATATTTCACTTATTCTAAAACACATATTTTGGTTACTGTTGCTTTTTCATACTTCAATACTTTTGAAATAATTTTTCCACTTATGACCCATGACACCTTACAAGATAGTTTGCATTTGCTCTTGTGAGTTACCTGGGAGCAATACCTACATTTTGCGCTTACAGTCTGTGACCATACTGACTATAAGGATAACAACATTAATCAAAATGAGGACTCCAGGTCCTGAGCCCAAGCGAGAATACTCATTCTTTCTTTCCTTTGGAGCCATACTGTTCCTTAGGTTCATTTCTGAAGCATGATCTCTAATGTTGTAAAGACTTTCTTTTAGATATTTACTTCTGCTTTTTTTTTTTGGTAAATAAAGCAACAGTATATTTTTCAACCATTGTCATCTTACATACAATTTAAAAAATTAGACTATGTTGCTTCAGACTCTGAAATAATAGCCTCTCTTTTGAAAGTCAAGTAAAGATTACTAACATGAAAAGGACTTCTGATAACTGATTAAGAAAGAAGAAAGCAGATCACAAGCATGTCAGAATCACTGTCAACATGAAAACTGAAAGGCTAAACTTTTAATTTATGACTTACAGTTTCCTTTTGGGGCATCTTGATAGTCTTAGTAGCACAGTTCGGTGAGTTGCATTACTTTATAAAAGTCCAACACTGAAAATTTTACATGCCTAACTTAATTTCCGTTAGCATGATATTAAAATTGAAATAAATGTGAGCACAACGTTCTCCCAGAGAGGGAAAAACCCAGAAGCATTTTAAAATTGTTAACTAGCATTTCTGGGGACAGCAGTAAGTCAGAGCCGAGCGACCGAGAACTGGGTGATGAGCTCTTTCCTCTGGTGTCCTGCAGCTGCCTGAAACTCGTGGGGCTCTGGATCCATTTATATTTTCTAAAACATTTTCATAGTTTATTTAAACATAATAATGAAGCCACCCTAATAGAAAAAGTATACTTTTATGCAAAATTACCATTTTAGGGCAAAATATTTTGAAAAAAGGATACTGCCTTTTTATCTTTGCAAATTAATGCGTGGCTCAGGAAGGATAACCAGATCTGCACATTTGCTTCACATTCAATGCGTTGCTATATGCTGCTTTTTTAAACATATGAAGAAATCTAACTTTGCCGTGATATGTCATTGAAATTGGAGGACTTTGCGTCTCTTGAGAACCCTCAACCTAGGCCACACTTTGAGAGCCACTGTGCTAGAGAACAGGCACCAAGGGCAAGGCTAATATACTCAAGATGCATGTTCTCAAAGAGCCATGAGGACTGTTTAAACGTTAAAGTCTGTCTTAGCATTCAGTTAAGAGGAGCTACCGCGTTCCAGCAGTACCAGCTCACCTCTTCCACGCTGGTGTCTCCTCCAGGACCTACTGTGATCCAGATGAATGGGGAGGCGGCTGTCATGACAACCAGAGCCCTATTTTAGCAGTTACATTCTTCTTGGTCTGCGATGATGTAGCAGTGCTGAACTGTTACTAATGTTATTGTTGGTTCTAACGGTGCTCACTTGATCATTGTTAGGACTCTCGTGATCCCCATGACATTGCATGGCCCGGATACTTTATTATAGATGAGGCTATATTCTTAGCTCTTATTTCAGTCCTGTTGACCTGAACTGTGATTCTCAGATGACTGTTCAGGAACCAGGAACGTGTCAAACAATTTCAGAATATATCAGGAAGATGAAAAGAAACTCTTAACTGCTTTGTCTTGAAAAGAATACATTTGCAATGCAACCAAAGAACTTCCAAATTGGACTTTACCCCACAAAGAACAGATGATCAAAAAGTTAATAGCTGCAAGATTTCTCTTCCCTGACTAACAAATGCAAATCTAATTTATTGAAAATTATTACCCCATAAAGATAATCGTAAGCTAGAATACTCATTTATTCATTTGTTCTACTGTTGCCAACACCATAGTCATAAAACACATGTGGATATGGGCCGGAGATTTGGCTCAGTGGTTCTGGCGCCTGCCTCACAAGCGCAAGGTCCTGAGTTCAATCCCCAGTAACCACATACAGTGCTGGGCGTGGAGACTCACGCCCACCAGCAATCAATACCACATACCACAGTGCTGGATGTGGTGGCTCACGCCTGTAATCCCAGCACTCGGGAGGCAGAGACAGGAGGTTTGCTGAGTTTGAGGCTTGCCTGGGCTACATAGTGAGCTCAGAACCAGCCCGAACTACAAAGTGAGACCCTGTCTCAAAAACAAAACAAAACAAAACAAAACAAAAAAAACCACATGTGGATATATACACAGTAACTTGTGCTTTATGTATTTTTACAATTTTAATTCAATTATCAGAAAACTGATTGGATCATATAAAACTACTAAGTTTCTATTATAAAGGCAAAAGTCACTCACATTTTGATATTATTTGATGTTTACTGTTGTGACTAATCTTTGGGTTCCTTAAAATTTTTGAATCTAAGTAAATGTTCAGTTTTAAATTACAGAATTTGAATCTGTCTCTCTAAATTTTATGTTGAGCTTTAATTCTTAAATGGTACAAATATGATCCAATTTTCCCTCATTCAAAACTCTCATCTAGCTTCATAAAATTTTCTCAAACCCTGTATTAAAACGTCAGTAATATCATTGATGACAATTGTTTGGGGGATTATGTATTTCTAAGTGATTATGTTTTGGCCATGGGCAGCAAGAAGACACATGGCAATTGAACAAGAAGTAACTAAGTCCCCAGATGTTTAGTGAAAAATGGCACATTTTATTATAAAGCAAAGCCCAATAAAATGACATTTCTTGTCTTAATCTTATTTACAGTTCTCTGTCAGAGTCATTTTAAAAGCAATTAACATAACAAACATGTCCCTATTTCTGAAAATCATTTCCCTTACTATGGAAACATTTAACAAGATTTTCTTCACAGTTTGGATAGGAAAATGAACTAATAAAATTAATGCAATTTGGTTAACAACCAATACTTGGCTGTCTAGAACCAGTGCATAGATTGTATTGAGAAAATCAAACAAAGTTTTGGGGTTGCAGCCTAGGAATATTAAACTTTGGGATTCCTTAATTATCTGCAGTTCTAAAACAAAGCAAAACAAAACCCTAGTTTTTGGTGCAGAATGATGTTATTTCCTGTATTTTTGCTTGTCAAAGCCATTGTCAAAGATTGCAGTACAGAGTACGGTTGTTTCACTGTACAATACCAAGAGCTCAAGGGTACAATGCTATGGTCCTGCTGGATATCTTACATTGCATTGCTTTAGAGCATTTGATATACTGACAAAGGGTGCTGTAATTTTCTTAAATCAGTAAATCTATGAATGACTCACACAATCCACTATTTATAAGTTGAAAGTGAAGAGTTATCATAGACAACTCAGGCTAAGATTCGGGCTCCAGCCTCTGACCCAGGTAAGGCATTGTCCACTTTCAGTCTGGAAGTGTGCTCCCTACAGCAGTATATATATTATCAGAAATGAAGTCAACTTGCTTTCAGTGTTGGTTGAAAATGTCCCGTGTTTGTTTATAAGTGTTGTTCATTCAGAGTTGTTGTTTTTTTCTTATATTGTACTCTAGTTTTATTTTGGGGGGGGGGATTTGTACCAGTATATGACATGATTTAATTCTCATTTTTCCCATTCCCCTACCTACCCCACAACCCTCCACCCCATAAATACATAAGTTTTGTTTCCCTTTTTTTATTACCATCACATTTTTTTTACCCTATCACATTTCCCTTTGAATATTTCTATTGCGCAATACTCATCATACATTCTAGAACTCATTAACATTTTCTGTTTCCCATACCAGAGCACAGATACGATATTTACACATCTGTTACCTATTTATTTCATGAGTATGTCCTGAAGGTACATCCATTTGAGTATAAATGACTCAAACTTATCATTCTTTAAGCAGCATAATATTCCTTTTTTTTTTTTTTTTTTTTTTTTTTTTTTTTTTTTTTTTTTTTTTTTTTTTTTTTTTTGCTTTTTGAGACAGGGTCTCGCGTTGTAGTTCAGGCTGGCCCTGAGCTCACTATGGTGCCCAGGCAAGCCACCGCGAACTCAGCAATCCTCCTGTCTCTGCCTCCCAAATATTCCATTTTATAGATAAACCACATCTTGTTTTTTTTGAGACAGGGTCTCACTTGTAGTTCAGGCTGGCCCTGAGCTCACTATGTAGCCCAGGCAAACCTTACCTCACAGCAATTCACCTGCCTCTGCCTGGGATTACAGGCGTGAGCCACCACACCCAGCACTGTGGTGTGTGGTACTGACTGCTGGTGAGCATGAGTCACCACACTTGACATTGTGGTATGTGGTTACCAGGGATCGAACTAGGGACCTTGCACTTGCAAGGCAGGTGTCAGAACCACTGAGCTAAATCCCTGGCCCCAGAGTTATTATTAATATAAAATTCCTCTCACCAGGCGTGGTGGCTCAGGCCTGTAATCCCAGCACTCGGGAGGCAGAGACAGGAGGATTGCTGAGTTCAAGGCTTGCCTGGGCTACATAGTGAGCTCAGGGCCAGCCTGAACTACAAAGCGAGACCCTGTCTAAAAAAAAAATAATAATAAAATACAATAAATTCCTCTCCATTACGTCTAAATACATGAAGTAAATGTGGGAGAGAACTTTTGCGAATCTATAGCCAAGTGTAAGTAAAGTTTGATAAAGCTAACTTCAGACACACAACCTCCTGTTGTGCCTCAAACTATTAGGAGTCATTGATGTTCTGAATAAAATCTATTTCTAATTGGGACAGAGAGAGTATTGCACATTTCTAACTAGGCAGAGAAGAACGTAATATCATAGTTGCATCCTATATTCCAATTTTAGATGAATGAAGACTGTCTTTCAGAGAGGTATTTTAGTTATTTTTGTTTGGGTTTCTTTTCATTTTTAAATAAAGTTATATGTGTACAAACTTGACATCTTAATTATTAAATTAATCTCTGCCATCATCATCTTCATCATCATGGTCAATTGTCTTCCTGAGCCCTCTGCTCCTTCACTGATGGAGACTCCATGTGGTGGATTGAGGATCCGGTGAGGTGCAGAGCATGACTCCCCATGTGGGCGCCTTGGATAAATGCATAGTGGGCACCCACCTAGGCTTGTGTTCTCCGTGTGCTTTCTTACTTTCTCAATATATGACTACTTTGGGCAGGAGTGTTCTTAAGGGGAAAATTCTATTTTAAAGAGCTATTTCAAAGTAATATTGTGGCAGAAATACCTCAAAAATAAATAGGACACACAAATGTAAATTCCATTAGCATTTCTCTAGTGTGACAAACTAAAAATGTAAATGAGGTCCAAATATAATACATATGGTGAAATGGGAAAAAAATGTTTAAAGGGGAAGAGGAGTTGGCTGGGGAAAGCAAAGAAGGAGGAAAACATTGAAGGTAAAAAAGGGAAAATGTAAACTAATTATATGTATATAGAGAAGGTGGAGGGATAGAAGGGAGGGCAGGGGAATAAGAAAAAAATAAAAATCAAGGTGTATCAGTTATAAGTACTAATTCTCATCGATGAAATGTGATCATACTGTATACTTAAAACAAGTATGAAAAACTCAGGCTGGGCATTTAGCCCAGTGGTTCAGGCGTCTGCCTTCCAAGTGCAAGGTCCCAAATTCGATATCCTGTACCACATATCTCAGTGCCAAACATGATGGCTCACACCTGTAATCCCACACTCGGGAGGCAGAGGCAGGAGGATTGCTGAGTTTGAGGCTTGCCTGGGCTACATAGGCCAGCCTTAACTACAGAGTGAAACTCTGTCTCAAAGAAAAGTACTAAAAACTCAATTAAAAAAATAAAAAAAAATCTGGCCTGTTAATAAGCATTCACTGGATATTCTCTGCTATGACAGCAGGGGACTGGAAAGTGTGGACCTGCTATAAACACAGATTGATGCTACTTGGGAGACAAAATGACAAAAGTTTTTATAAAATAGGTGATTAAAAGAATAGAATATAATTTATTATAGAAATCAAACTACACAACAATGAAAGAAAACCAAAGTTAAAAAATCATATTAGCACATATTTGGTGTGATATGAAATATTATTAATTAAATATTAGCTATTAAGTTTTAATTTTTCAGGGTCGATATCTGAGAGATTGACTTCTGTTCATTTATAAACCAGAAATGCTTTCAAAAATGGGAAAGCCCTATCTTACAGTCACCAATACAGTAACTATCATAATCATCAGCACTGCTCAGGGGCTTCTTACTTGGAAGCCAGCTACCGCCTGAGTTCCCATGCCTAGGGTGGTTTAATTTCAGACATCTATTTTTAAAAAAAAAAACTGATTTTATTGCTACCTTTTATATATACATTACGATTACGTTCAACATTGAGGACTTGTGCCAGTACATGACACATCTTATTTTCATTTTTTCCCGTTACCCTGCCCTCCCTACAACTCCCTGTCCCCTGTATACATGAGCTTTGTTTCCTTTATTTTTTTACAATCCAAGTTTTTTTTTCTTCCCCTTCTTTACCAGTCCCTATCCACCCTTTTCTCTTTGAACATTTTCTTCCTACTTCACAATACCTGTCATACATTTTAGGCCATACCCCCCTGAATATGCCCAATCTCATCTGATTTCTAATTTTATGCTAAATCAATTATTTTTGAAACAAAATTATTTTAATGACTATGTATTTGAAAGACAATGTCTGGCAACATTATCTTTTTACTGAACACATGTTATAAACTACACTTTTAAAATGTAGAAATGAACATAATTTATCTTTGATGCAAATGGCATTGAACAGTTTTATAACATCACATTCCATATAATAAAGCATTATTTAACACCAACTTTTATGTGGTATTTAAATTTCTTGCCAATTTTCTCTTGAAAATCTTGAAATCATAAAAGCCAAGAGCTGGCAGAGATAGGAATACTTGGGCAGAAAGGATGAAATACAATGAAAGAGGAAAAATAAACTATGAACCATTGCTGGAAATCAAGAGAAAGAAGAGCTACAATTGTGAAATGACAGATCACATGATTTTTAAAGAGAAAAGAAGATTAACTATTTACTTATTCATTCTGGTGGAAAAATGGCCAATATTTGGATACCAAAATTGCTTATGTGACCTTAGTATCACAGGAAGGAACCCTCATACTAGAGCACTTTCCATTGTCCTTCCAAGCAGCAGTACTCGAGGGAAGAAGCAACCTAATGCCCCAATTGAGGGCTTATGGAGTTCAACAAAGAATTATAAGCAGGAATTTTCTTGCATACACTATGTCCCTATCATGCTCAGTGTAAAAAGTACATGCTTTGAGACTTTTTTTTTTTTAATAAGACAAAATGTCTTCAGGTAAATATGTTCTGAATGCTGGATACAACTAATAACTACTTGGTCAGTTACCAGTCAACTACTTCTTATTTTTTTTCACCTACTTCTTATTAAGCATGAAGTTAACTTGACAGTGAGATCCAATAATATGATATTTCTATTGGCTTTGAAAGCATATTTTCTGCAATCTGATTTTACAGTAATGAACACTACTAGAAATATATGTTTCCTGATATGAAATTGAAATACAACCCCTCTGAGCCACTAGAAACAAAAAAAATATTTTGGGAAGAAACAATCACAGTTTTTATTAAGTGACATACCTAAAGAACTATTCAGAGGATTTAATCATACAATCTAGACTCAGAATATGTTAGATTGTTTTTCACGAAGGTGGGGACATTGTCTATATAGTTCACCACTCTCCCCTTTGTGTATATCACAGTATTTTGGCAATTTCTTGCTTAAATCTTTGTTATTTTTTTAACAAGACCTGGGAGAAAAGTAAGATGTACTTACTAACTTTGCCAGGTTCTGAAAACTATATTTTAATCGCTGAACTGAAAAGCAATCTTTCTATGTGTGATCATGAAGAGAGCTGCTGACAACCATGATCCATGTCCGTATTTTGAGGCTGGTTTCTTGGGGGCACGCAAGCTGTAATTTTAGTATTTACCTGAAATTTAAAATGTGGACTTAGGATAAATGGCATTTCTAATCTTAAAAGAGATCTTTCCATTGACACAAGAATTTGGATCCTCCATAATTCTGTACAAAAGCAACCTTACTTGGTCAAATGTTCTGTTTTAAACCTGGTAGGCCCAATGTGTTCTAGACTGTGGCCACTAAGGGTAAAAAGGATAAATCTTGTCAGTCCCTGTAATTGTATAATTTTGGATAGAATGTAGTTAGTGACAAGCTCCAGACCTCTCGCTCTCACCTGTGTCGTCAAGGGAAAGGAAAGGATGGCGTACTTATGTTCTTTGAGATGAGGGTCAGTTTGAGAGGACTCGAAGCTAGAAAGAAGCATGCAATTATGAGAAAACAGGCCTGTGGTTAGTATCCGTGTTCCTGGTCTTCTTCTATCTCAGTCTCATGGATCAAGGCAACTAAATGCAGCCTTGATCAACTTGGGTGTTTCTGAAGTTGTTGGAGTTGTGCTGGGAGACCCGGACTGCCACGTTACTCAACATCTGTCCTGCAAGTGCTTCAGCCATGGCCGACAAACTCCAGGCAATATCAGACCGAAACTGAGGTGGATCAACTAGCCACACCTGTGAAATTTGCCTCTGTCTAACTCCATAGGCTCATTCTATTAATAATCTTAGCATTTTGCATTTTTATCCTACTTAGCCACATCACAATGAGACTGAGCACTGATATGCTGCAGCATTGACTCTAAGACATCTTTGATTAAAGACAAAGTATTATATTATTTTAAATGCTTCTAGATAAAGAAAAGAAACTTGACACTATGAAATGCCACCAATTACCATGTGAGTCGCAATTTCACAGGCATTAAGATGTGAAAAATATTCTCTTGAAATCTATAAAATTTGATCATTTAAATTTAGGCTAAAAATAGGTGCACTTACATAAAAATGGTAATACTCTTATCTTCCTAATGGTTGTAAGTCAAGGATTAATTTAACCTCAGTTTTAATAACCAACTCAAAGTAGAATTTTTTCCTCCTAGATTTTTCAGACCTTTGGGCATCTATCCCAAATAATACTGTCACAGCTTTTTTTTCTTGCTTTTCTTTTCCCCATGCCTTTTTTCTGGGCAATCATAGGCCTTCTCAGGCATTCAATATAAATTCTGCTCACAAGTTTTCTATCTTGTCCTTTTCTGTTGCTGTATAAGGGAGAAATTTTCTAACAGGAATGCTTTTGCAAAAGGATAGCTATGGTGATGACCTAAATAGCAGCATTATGAACCGTATTGATGTTCTCGAACATGAAGTTAATTTTTTCTAGTCTCTGGCTACTTTTAAAATAATACATCCCAGCATCTCCCTGGTTTTATTCTTGAAAACCCTCTTGAAGATCTGAAGATGACATAAGACAGTCTTTATCTCTCATCCTGATTTAGGACCAGTAGTTTAGAGAAGAATGGCTTCCTGGTTTTCAGTTGCTTCTAATTCCTCCTAGATCCTGGCCACAATCTTGTTCGGGTACATTCACTTCCCTGCTACAGTGAAACTATCTCGTAGCTATCCCAATAATCATTCTGTTTCCACCTATCGCCATGACTGGTCAAGGGTTCAAACATATTTTATGAAAAGTTCAAGTGGTACACCTAGTTTTTCAAAGGCAGTTTTACTAATAAAGGCTCATGAAAACATCCTCAAATGTTACTTTCAAATATAAATTTAATCAAGGTACAAATTCAAACTACCCTTTAAATCACTCATTCATTTACTTAACAAACATTTATTGAGTTCTCTAATATTCTAAAAAGTGAGATAGGAAGAGGAGTCACAACCTGGACATAGCCACGAATCTAGTCTGGAGACAGCTTGGCAGAGCGCAGTCCAATCATGTCCATGTGAGAGGGAGGAACAGGGCAAAGGTCACAGAAAATGTTATTTGGACAAAGAGATGGCTTTCTCTGAGCCTACTCCAGCTACTATGATTCTGGAAGCAGAGACTTTCAAGTTTTCCTCAGGTAGAAAGGGAGAGTTCACAGCCCAGTACTGCAGCTGGAAATCCCCAGAGTCAGGGCTGTAGAGCCAAATGTGTGTGTGTCGAATAGCATAAGGCTGTGGCTGTCTCTAGGGATATTCTGACTTGATCAAGAAGAGCTCTGTGCACCACGTTTTGTCTCCAGACAACAGAATGTCACTGAAAGGAGTCTCCATGATATGATCAGACTTTAGTCAGCTGCTGGGTAAGAAAGAGATTTGGAGTGAAGACGGCAGCATCTATCTAAAAGGCATTAATAAGAACCAAGCAAGAAATGATCACTTACAAGAAAGCAATAACCATGCATTGAATCTACTGATTTATTTTGGCAACAAATGTCTGGATGGGATTCAGGATGGAAACCTGAGTTTCAGACAGATGTGAGAATCAACAAGATATAAATAATAGAGGCAGAGAAGAGAGAGAAAAGCCTATCCCTGCACCCTGAAATCTCAAAGGTGAATGAATGGAACAGGAGTCAACAAAGAACAAATTGCTCTCTGAGAGGTCAGAACAAAATAAGGGATCTGGATCAAAAAGACCAAAGAAAAAGCATTTTGAAAGATAAAATAAATTCACTGGACAAACAATGAAAATCCATGAAATATATTAGGAAAAAAGGATTCTTTGAAATAAAAAATCGACAAAAATTAAGAATTTCAACCATTTCATAAGATGTCAGCACCTTTCATAAGACAATCAAGCAGGATTTGTCTGTCTTATCTTGGAACTATTTTCATCTACTATCTTATTTGTCCCTCATTTTCTTAAACTCTGGTCATGAGGTCATTTGGGTTTTTCAGTTCTCACTGGCTTCCCCAATCAGAAGTAGTATATCTTTTAACCTAGAGTTGGACCTCTTCTTTATTTTCACTTTGACACTTCTGCTTTAGCAAGTCTCTGTATTGAAAAGACTGCAAAGCCAAATAAATGCCTCCAGACATCTTCAAACTTTTTTCTGAGTTAATCTCTGGTCTACATTGATTGCACAAATGATATGCCTTTTTCATCCCTAAATTTTGAATTTGAAACACATCATAGATGAAACGGCTTTTTTTTTTAAGTAGAAGGTCTACTCATTAAGAAAATAACTTTTGGTATACATCTTTGAGAAGGCTGAAATTTGGGGGGGGAGATAAAAGGTCGTTGATAGTTATACCACCTCAACCTTAATATTGTACTGAAATTAATTTCTGTTTTACTTTTCATCGGACATACTCAAGATTTTTAACTTTAGAAACATTATTTTAAAAGTCATGTTTTCTAAACCAGAACTACTGATAACTAAGCACAAATGATGTTAAGTGAGGTTCCACTTTAGCAGCTGTCTTGGTCACTTTCTTCATTCCGAGGACACAGTACCAACACCCACAACGTAAAGGAGAAGGGCATATTTCAGCTCAGTGGTTTGAGAGGCTTCAGTCCATTTTTAGCTAAGACTGTGGAAGGGTGGCAGTGAGGCATGGCAGAGGGGAAGGTGGTCACGCTGTGGAAGCCAAGAACCACGGAGAAAAAGGGGGAGCAGGGGAGGGAGATACATCCTTTCAGCCCATTTCTTTAGTAACCTAGCTCTTCCCACCCATCTACTAAGTCAAGTCAAATATAAGCCCCGTGACCCACCACTTTCCTAAAGCCCCGCCTGGGAGTGCATGAAACTCTGAGGGGACGTGGAGATATAAACCATAACAAGAACAATACAAAAATATTTGTAACATTGTATTTTCAGATGCATTTTATGCACATTATATTTTCATTTATTTTTATTGCATATTTAATCATAACCAACCAATAGTTTATGTTATTAAATTACAACTTAATATGTACGATTATTAAAACTTTTTAAGACATAAATCCTTTAAATATAATATTGAGAATATTATAATATGTGTGACTTCCTTGGCTTTCTCCAAACTGTAGTAGCTCTAATCCAGAATGTATTCCCTAAAGAATATATCTACTACATTTTCAATCTGATCATAACATCCTGAAAATCTTTATAGTTATTCATTTATAATTCATCTAGTTATAATATATTATGTTTCAAGACAAACCTTAGAACAAAGAGAAATTTTAGGCTCTAGCGCCATGGTTTCAGTTTTCCAAAAGTCTCAGTCCATACGTGTCTGCACGGACTGTAGTCTCTCAAATGTTTTGTTCCCAATATTCAGTGTAAAAATAGTTTCGAAGGTGAAAAAAACAATTCTTTCAGCCTATCTTCTCCTTGACCTGGTTAGAGTCGGTGATTCTCTGCTGCCCAGATGAGATCAAGTGTGTCAATACTGGGATTTTCTCTGAAGTATCAATGGCTACTTGCTAAAGTGTACACAAAAAGTGGTTTTTCTATACTTACTAGTTCTCAATACAACCTAACCTAATCATATATAATTACATCATTTAATATCTAGTTCCTAACTCAAACTGTTTTGATGTACCTCCCACACGTATTAAACATATGGATATTTTCATTACTCTAATACACCTTTAATGTTTTCTGATATTTTTAACTTTTCTAGTATTGATTCTGTCTAGAAGACCTGGAAATAACCTCTTCTGGTTGAAACAGTAAGCTTAGTTGTTGTCAAAAAAATGACAAAAATGCCCATTTTCACTTTAAATAATAAATGCTTCCAAAGTATAGACTATGAATCTGAAAAAAAGGGGAAATATTCATGACTACAATAAACCCTCTTTGAACCTAAGTGACAGGATTAAACATCACCTTTCTACGTATATGGTGTGACATTCTCATTTGGCCTTAAGCTGTTTTATATTCGTGTGACTGTGGAGTTTGTGAACATGCCATAGTAGCTGGTGACTACATAATGATGGTTTCATGGTTCTGCCTTAATACAGAGATGGTGAGACATAGCAGCAGAATCAATTTCTTTCTCATCTTTGTGGGAAAAGACAAAAGGAAATTGAATGCAAAATCTGCATTAATACCATATTAGAATTCTAACTCAGGAATCTGTTACACCAGACATGAAAACCAGGTGCAGCCAAGTGTAATTACTGCACAATGATATTCAGCCAACAGTTCAGTTTAAAAACACAAAGAGCCCCTAGTTTAACCCTTGCCTTGTTGTGTTTGCTATAGTGTTCCAAATGCTTGTGACCTGACAGTGTCTCTTGTTGTCTCCCCTCGCCAAAGGTACTCAGAGTCCCTAAGCAAATTCGTGAAGTACGTGAAACTTGTATTCATTCCCTTCCCTCTTGCAACAACAGTCTCACCTGAGATCTCGCCACCTCCCTGTCCACAGATTCTTTGTCCAGTGGCTCATTGTTCTGGGTGTACTTTGCTTTCCAGGGAGCCCATGCTATGCCCTGGTGCCCAATCCCTCTATGATTTTAGCATTTCCCTGCCTTAGCTTTTGGGTTATGTCCCACTCTCCCCTCCATAGATTCTACTGCAAACAGGTCATCTTCCTTGCATTCTATTTCTTCTGTCTGAGCTAGTCTTCCTTTCTCATCTCATCATTCAATGTGTGTCTCGAGTGTACCCACCCTGTGTCACTTGACCCTCTACCTGACCATCCTGAGCCCCTCTCCTCTGTATCTCATCCATAACACTTAGGCGCCTCTTAACATATTTTGCCTTGTATTACAGTATTTACATATGTGTCTTGTCTCCAGGCACCATGCTGGGCACTTTAAAAACCTGACCTTATGTAAATTTCACAATAATCCAATGAGGTAGGTATCATTGCCATTTAACAGTTGAGCAAACTGAGGCTCTGATAGGTTAAATAATTTGCCCAAGGTCACACTTCAAAGAAAAGAAGCAGAGCTAAGAATCGCCCTGACCTGTCTCCTCTGAATCACACGTTCTTCCCACTGTTCCACACTTCCATCTACTCATCTCTGTTTCATCTCTGAGAGAGCAGAAGGAAGCTTGAGGTGGAGGAGAAGGCCACCTAGGGATTTGGAGTAAGATGCACATGTACCAAAGATACAGGACTTATTGATAAATACTACATTTTTAGCTAGGTCTGATTAGCTAACTAGAATCTATGAAAAATTTAAGTAAAATGTGAGAAAAAAATCCTCTCCTTGTTTGTAGGGCAAATAAACATAAGATGGAATCTTTGAAACAGTTTGTAATCTAAGAAGGACTGAGAGCTTTGGTCTGTCTGAGCCCTGCTGGCAGCAGATACACATAGGGAAAGAAGAGAACAGGGTGGTGTCTAGCTAAGTCTTAGTATAAGTCACTGATTTAAACAATTTGGGATAGTTAGGAAGTGGAAGATATGATGACCATGTTATATTTCTTATGAACTCACCCTATCTCTATTAAATATAAAAACCTGCATTTTTCTTTCATTCTGTTCATAGTGTAGCACCTCAGATGCATTAGCTCAGTGAACTAAAGTGTTCCTAGGAGGAAATTCTTATCAGAAAAGAACAGCTTTTATCATTGCACTCTCCAAAATCCAGAACTGTAGAATTTCAGCTCAATCCTGAGCAACTCCATCCTAGGAAGTGGTCAGCGCAGGAGCAGGCCCTCCCACCTGTCATAAAGCAGAAGCCTCATCCTTGGGGAGAATTGAAAACTTAAGGTTTCCATGAAGCTTTTTGGGGGGTTGTTGTTGTTGTTTGTTATTTTGTTTATTTTTGTGGTACTGAGGGTTGAGCCTAGGACTTCATGCATGCTACGTAAGTGCTGTGCCACAAAGCTACATCTGCAACCCCTTTAATTAATTTATTTTTAAAGACAGAGTCTTGCTGAATTGCCCAGGCTGGTCTTGAATTTACAATCTGTCAGCACCGATCTTGCTTTGCCCAAACAAAAACTTTTCTTTGCATTGTTTTATCAACTTCTCATGTCCGAGTCCCCAGTCTGTCATACAGCATTAGTTCAGTATTTGCCCCCCAAAGGGCTGAAACCCCGAAGGCTGAAGGAGTCGTGCAGTTGTCATCAACATGCATTTTCAGACACCTTTGCTGACTTCTGCCAGCTATTGCCAGTGTGTTTGCAAACACCACTACCACGTATGCATTCTCCCTTTGTGCCAGTTCCACTGGCAAATGGCTCTGCCCTTTGGTTCCTTATACCAACCTTAAGGATAGTGTAATTATTAAAATCATTACTATGTAGAGAAATAACCTTAAATATAGTATGTTATACTTCATGTCAGGCCCTGTGAGAGGCAGCATAAGAATTTTCATTTTAGTTATGCATTAGATCTAAGAAATTCAAAGAGCCCAATAGGAAAACTACTTCAACCACCCCAAGTTTAAAAAGAAAAAAAAAAAAAAACTCAAACATGAAAGTTCTTTTTATCTTTAAATTTTTTTATCGTTTCTCTTGTAGTCTATAAAATCGGCTGTGCTCATTCAATTTTCCCTGCACCATTTTATTTAAAGTAATTACAGATTCACAGGAAGTAGGAAAGAATTGCAGAGCAGTCCTACAAAACCCTGATTCCGTTTCTCCACTTCTAGTAGTTACATATTAATTATAGTACACTACCAAAGGGAAAATTTTATGTCATAATTCATTTCTTTATTTTAAAACACAAAGATTATTCCCCTCGATGAATAACTGGCACAGCTTTAAATTCCATTCTATACTTTGTTTCTATTCACAAGTAATAACGATGCTATCAGTGTGGGTTTAGAGAAAGAGAGAGAGAACACGCTCACGCTGCCCCGGAGAAGTGCATCTGGCATTGGCAGAGATGGGATTCGGAATTCATCAGACCCTGGGGCAGCATCACAGCAGAGGAGTGGAGAGGAGCCCGTGTCAGAAGACGTGGGTTAAGATTTCACTCTGCGGGCCGGAGGGTTAGCTCAGTGGTTCTGGCGCCTGCCTCGCAAGCGCA
Organism: Thryonomys swinderianus; assembly: GCA_004025085.1. Classification (NCBI taxonomy): domain Eukaryota; kingdom Metazoa; phylum Chordata; class Mammalia; order Rodentia; family Thryonomyidae; genus Thryonomys; species Thryonomys swinderianus. The sequence goes on from PVIC010000092.1 coordinate 32,480, forward strand.
AGGTCCTGAGTTCGATCCCCGGTAACCACATACAATGCTGGGCATGGAGACTCATGCCCACCAGCAATCAATACCACATACCACAGTGCTGGGCGTGGTGGCTCATGCCTGTCATCCCAGCACTCGGGAGGCAGAGACAGGAGGATTGCTGAGTTGGAGGCTTGCCTGGGCTACATAGTGAGCTCAGAGCCAGCCTGAACTACAAAGCGAGACCCTATCTCAAAAAAAAAAGATTTGACTCTGCCTCCAAATATGTGAGCTGGGGCAAGTCACTTGAACATTCCAAGTTTGGTGTCTTCATTTATAAGAGGAAAAAAACAGTTCTTCCGTGTACTGCATAGGGCTGTTGTAAGAATCAAATGTGCTGTGTTCGTGAAAGACAGGTAGGCTGCGAATGAGCAATTATGAAGTTATAGTCTTTTCTAAAACTTCTCCCAGTTAGAAAAATGTCATTTTCAGAGGTCTTCTTATTTTTAGAAACAGAACAAAACTATGACCTTATTAGCCATGTGGCCCAGAAGTTCTATTGCACGCAAATGACCTCTTCTTTCTACCAGTCTTAGTAGGACAACTACTAGCAATCTATCCATGAAGCACTCGGTGACTTATCACCCACATGCCTGAGGCATAGGGTCTAATTTAAAACAAGTATCTCCTGTTTCTTTTATAAACTCTAATGCATTTTAAGTAGCTTTATTTGTATCCTAACTGCAAGATTCACTTTTACATTTTATCATTCTATGAGATGCACAATAGCTGTTCTTGGCAATAGTGAGAAATTATTAAGACACCAAATTAGACAGCGGATGGTTTATGAAGGAGAAATGGAAATCATCTGAACTGCACAGCTCCTTGGTTTGTCAGTATCTATTATATAAGCTCCCAATTCACTGGTAGATTTTGGTTTGTGGATAGTAAAAGCACTGGTCTTGACAGTAAGGTGATTTTATATATATATATATATATATATATATATATATGATTTCATATATATGAGAAGATAAATTTAAATCATGAAAAGTAGAGATAAAAGTCTTTCAACTACGTGTTTTGTTAGTACAGTAAAGATATTGAGATCTCTTTTCTTCCCTCTTCCCTCATCTACAGGCTGGCATGGCTTTGACCTATGACCCCACAGCTGCCATACAGAATGGGTAAGTAGACCGTATTTTTTCAGTTTTACTTGCCAAGAGATCTTCGAGCTCCGAATCAGTGCCAAAGAAGACTGTTCAAATGTGTGTTGCCCTTGTGTTACATTTTTAAACAAAATGTCACCCCGGACGTGTTTTACCATTGTAATTATTTTCTTCCCGTAAGTGACTCTCCTGTCCGCCAACATTAAGCTCTTCCTTTTTCTTTGCCTCTCTCTTTCCTTCTCCGAGGCCCCTCCCCCAAATGAAACAGCATAAGGAACTGAAAATGAGGAGAGCAAAGTTTTGCAAACAGCGAAGTCAAACTTGGAGAATTATCTGTGTTTCTCCAGGAAAAAGTGTCGCCTGTGCAAATCATCATCTAGCTTTCAACAGTTTCTAGTGTGCTCCAGGTTAAATCCTGTGCTGCTAATGCTTTCCGCTCTCCTTCTGGTGGTCAGTATAATGTTCATGGTCAGAAATCAGGATGGTAACTCGGGTAATTATATCTTCATTCTTCACTGAAATTAGCTTCAGGAAATTTCGTACCATTTTACTTTCAGATTCCTCCTCTGAAACATAAGACTGTTAAACTGTGTGGTCTGGCCTTTCTAAAAAAATTCCATGAATTCTGCATATTTTGGTTGAAACTTTTTCTCTCACGTACTATTTCATTTTTTGTTTGTTTCTGCTGGTTTTGCTTTAGGTGTCTTGCAACTAACTGACGATAATTATTTGCTGGTCGCTTGCTTGCCTGCTTTTCACAGTGCTTTATGGTGAATTTCCCCCATGGCTTGCGTTCAGCTGTCTTTCAGTCTCATTAAAGATTAAATCGTGATGAAGGCCTCACTGAAATTCGGCATAGAGTGTGGAATGAATTTAATTCCATTTCCCTCTTTGGTCAGTGACCTGTAATGAAAGTCTGGGGGTTGTTGAAAGTATTATGAATATAGCTTCTAATTTTTGTCGTTCCGCCACTGGTCTGCTTATTCCTGCGACAAGCCAGGCACAGTGCTATAGAACAGACCGCGAAGGCCATGAGCACCACAAGGTCTTTTGTCTGAAGAAGCGGACAGTCTCCCTTTTCCTAACAAGTAGTTCTGGGCAGTAGTTAGGGGAGAAGTCTAATTCTTTTCCTTTGGTTCATTTGATTCATTCTTGCATTAAGCAAATAGCTATCTAAAAGTTCTGTGTTCTGTGCACTCCACTAAGCACTGGGAACGTGCTCGTAAATAAAACAGGCCCAATCTCTGTTCTCCTTTGCTTTCTATTATAGCAATAAAAATTAATTAACATTAAAAAGTTTTACCTGTTCATCTGCAGTACCCACCTGCAGAAGAACTGCAGGGCGTTCGGAAGAGTCTGACCTTTTTTGTATGGTTAGCAAAGACTTTTTGAAAAATGTCTCGAGCTAGGACAACTTTTAGTAACTAGCTGGATATTTTATTTGATGGCACAAGAGAGAGATGAAACTGGCCCTGAAATTTGATTCTCAGAGGACTGGAGCTACCATTAGCAGAAAGATAAGGAAATGCAGAGTAGAAACAGGCTGGACTCACCCGACACACCAAGGCAAAAACAATGAGCTGGAAAAGGGAAATCGGAGTTAGACTGATACCTTCTTACATGTGGCATTAGTCAGACGTTTTCTAATGCACACCTTGAAGTTCTCTATGGACATCCTTTTCCGGTTACTCGTCCTTATTTTTTAAAAACCTAAAAGAGAAAAAAATGGAGGTTTATCTCCTTATCTGAAGAGTGGAAGGTGAATCTGGACAACTCCATATTCAGGCAGTAATTATTGTCCAGTACTGACTGACGACGGGAACTGAAATTTCGTTCTTATATATATTGAAATCTGACCCATTTGGCCTTTTGTCGTTGTTACCATTGATACTGTTCTAAAACTTCTTGACTCCTGGAACTCATGACCCTGTCTCTCAGTGCTCCTCTGGCTTCCTGTTCTAACTGCTTCTTCAGTTGTCTCTTCCGACATTTCCTGTTCTATGTGCTTTGGCTCATCATTCTCAAGGCCCCGTCATTCCCCAGGGTTACTTGTGGCCGATCTCGTCTTCTGTCACGCAGCAGCTGAAGACGCTCCTGCTGCCCTGATCCCCAGCTGGCTGCAGCACTGTCACCTGCTGCAAGCTGCTCTGCATGTCTTCGCCCTTCCCAAGCGGAGGCCCCTTTCCTCCACACCCCATCACGACACGGACCAACGCATTCAAGTGAAAGGCACATAAACATGCGTCAAAGTAGTTTTCTTTTAAATTCTTTATTTGAAAGCCACCTAGGCTGTAGACTCAAGTTCTCTGGGCTCTTTCTGTTCCTAGATTTTTCATAAACAAATAAGTTCAGTGACATTTCATCGTTCTGTATCTGAACTACGCTTTGTCCCCATCCTTTGCTCCCTTCCACTGATTGAATTCATTTAATGATAATTCCGTCTTGTCTTAGGCGCTCTTTAACCTGGCTCTAGTGTGACTCTTCTCCAGACCACTTCCTTTCCCTTTGAAATATTTTTGCAAAAATGCAGCAGCATAGGAATAAGCTCCCCATCTGGTTTAAAGTACCCCATGTTACTTACTGACTGCTGAACAGGTCAGACTCCCCTGTACCATGACCATCACACTGCACAGTCCACTCAGCGCAGCTGAACTGAACATCGTGCCTCTGTGAGAACGTCCCATTGGCTCTGGGTCTGAAATACCAGAATTCTCTCCACTGGACTGCAGAGGTGGTGACACCCACACACCTCCACACACAAACTTTTTAAAAAGTACTCACTTCAAGACCATCACCCCATCCTATGCAGAGCTCATTACATAGTTATTCATAAGAAAACTAGCGCGGGCTATGACGAAGAGGACGGACCCCAAACAAATTCTGTCACCTACCTCAACACCGCAGACACGTTCCTTGTACTTCAGCTTCCTCCTTTGTGAAAGGGAGGTGATGTGACTAGTAGTCTGTAATAAAGCTTGGCAAGAATTAAGTGAACCTGGTAAAGGGCAACATCCTCATTATTGTAAATGTTGGTAATATTTTTTGCTGTTTAGTATGTCCATCATACACTTGGCAGTTAGTCTATTTGCCACACAATCACACACACACACTCACACACACACACACACACACACACACACACACACCTATCTTCCTGCTCAGCTGCTAATACAGTGAAGTACAGCAAGTCTTCTGTTTAGTAGACTGTGATCCAGTCTTGTAGTTACTGAAGCAGATACTAGACATGGGCTTGTTGGTATCTGCCTGGTTCTGGCATGTGAACATCAGAAAAACCATTTCCCTCCCCAACTGTCAACCCAGGCTGGCTTATGTGACACCTTAACCTCATTTTCTAGAAGCACAATCTCCAATTTCATCCAAAGTAGGAAAACGGGGTATGAGTTTCTCACATCCTCTGTTAAAGATGGAATTTTGGAAGTGTTAGGACTATCCACTGTCTGCTGGTGACAAGAAGATAGAAATATCGTATGCCATGGGGAAATTGAAAAGAATAGGAATCTTGAACCTAAATAACCTGTGTACTGTTTTCTTCATATAGGTTATATTTAAGTGATTGGTTTATTTTTTGTTTTATTATTTTATATGGTAACAACCCGTAGTGCATGAACGAAACAACCATTTCTATGAATGTAAGATGTCACAAGTGCTACACGTATTTTGTGAGAATTCTCCAGTGGCAGCGGCAGCTCCTACAGATGTGGAAACTGACTCAGATAACTCACTTTGTATACTGGGAACCGGCACGTCCAGAACAGCGTGTGCTGCCCCCTCTTTGGACTGCTGTGTCTGATCTTTCAGTCAAATCTAACCCTTCTCTAGAGAGAAGCAGCCTAATAGAAAAGGAAGTATCCATTACTACAGGGAGGAGGCTGGTTCAAAGATCTAGCAGCAACTCACTCCACCCTAGCTAGAGCATGCTGATTCAGATGTGTTCAACAAACTTTTATTCTTAAGCTTCTATCTATTTCAATTTAAAGTTGTTTTAGTGATTCAATTTGGGAAAAAAATTATTTTTCATGTCATGGTAAGAAACAGTGGACATGTGGCCGATTCAAATACATGACAGTCTGAAAGAGCATTATGATAGAAGCACAAAATAGTAGGTTTGTGTGTCAGTTAACTTTTATATGTTTAATTTTTTTTTTCTGGACACATAAGTACACAAGAAAGGATAGTCGTCATGATCGGTGAACAGCCAAGGGAGAACTGAGAATCATGGTGGGAGAGAAACTTATTTTTCACCGTTTACATTTCGATATTCTTTCAATAAGGAAAATAAGGAAAACTAATTGCACTAATCTGCGACGAGTGCCGCGGAGCTCGTCTCCTCACCGGGCCGGCCGGGCGTGCTCTGCGGTGCTGTCGTGTCCTCCTCCTGTACGTCGGAAGCGTTGTGAGGACCAAAGGCAGTACGCGCTCACTTCGTGAAACTGAAGCCAAGCCTCTTAGTTTCACTTGACTGTTAGCTAATAAAGAGTGAGCATTTTTTGTGCCCGGACCATCGTGAACCTGTACTGTTGGCACTTAGAGGGAAATTTGCGCTCTGTGGCCTGCTTGAATCTATCCATCTTGCCACGTTTTAAACAATTAGTTCAATGTCACTTGGGTATAAAGCCTTGAGGTTAGAATAAAGGAGTCTGAGTCCCTGCACAGAAAGACCTGTATATTTTTTGAGATCGGCTAACTTGGGAGAAGGAAAAATGTGCGTCCTTCTTGCACAGTGCTCTGACAAAAACTGTATAATTTGTTGTGACTGTTGTCCTGCTGCTGTCTTAGCAGTCCAATATGAAACTGCATCACTTTCAAGTGTCAGCAAGGGAAAATAAATCCCTCCCATATTTGAAATCCCATCTTTTCTGTGGGCTTCATGCTGAAGGCTGCTGTGTAAAAGCGTCTTGGTATGTTTTATTTGCATAAAGTGTATTCTTGGGGGAGAGTTGAAAAAGGATGTCCCTCTAGTGTTGGTTTGCCAGCTGTTTTATAGGGATATTTGATATTAAGTGATACAGAAGGCCTTATTACCCTAGGAATCTAATGTGAAGGATATGTTGATATTACAATAAAAATGACCAATAATATATTGATACTGTGCTCCTGTGTTACCCTGAGGATAGTATTCATGGCTTTGACTCTAACAATATTGCCTGTGGACATGAAACACAAAGCAGTGCTGTTCATTTCAGTGTGGAAATAGGATTTTGTGTGTTTTTTGCTATAGTAAAAAGCATTCTACCCTGGGGTTATTGATATATTCAAGTTATTTTTGTTGTCAGTGGAATAAGATTTCACCATATTACTACTGACTGCTAAATCCCCTGAAGATGACTTTTCTGCAGGCAAAATAATATCTTATTAGTGACCTACACCTGCATTTGTGGATTCGTAGAGCATGTGTGCCTTTCGTGTCAAATAACCAAGTAACTCTTTGCATCCCTCAAAAATATCAAGTTGTTCAAAAGCCAGACTGAATTGCTGAATTGCTTATTAAGTTAACTTTTCTTAGCCACTTTCATTTGCTATTTTGATCATAACAAATCTCTGCCGATGTAATTAGACTGTGTGCCCAAGGCCAGGTCTCTCAATCTCAACTCCATGAACATTTTGGACCAGAAGACTTTTTGCTGTGGGAGTTGTCCTACCAATTGCAGAATTTGTAGCAGCATCCCGGGCTAAGTAGCACCCCCCCCCCCCAGCAAACAAAAGTACCTCTGGATATCCTTGAATGTCCCCTGGAAGGCACAATCACCTCTGGTTTATGTCCACTGAGTAAGTATTTTAAAAGGTGCCCTTACTTGTAAATCTTGTCAATTAAATCTCTCTTAAGAGAGTCAACTACTTTTAAGAAGTAATTTGTTCAACAGTTCTCTCAGTTTTCTCTAACAGTATTTCCGAGACATAATACATAAATTCCCAGGTATAAACACATAAGGACACATTTGAAATTATCTTATCTCTGTTTTATGACTAAAAAGCTTTTTGCCAATTTTCTCAATCCTGTTTCCTAATAGCCTGGTGCCTCAGCTTGAAGCATCTATTTACAATTTACTGGTATCATTTTTTTAATGTGCTGCCTATATAAAAGTATTTCCAAATCATAGTATGGACACGTGGCAGGACTGAGTGAAAGAAGGGAAATACATTCTGTCTTCTCCCTGTGAACTCTGTGTATTTTCTTTAGATACAGTATTTTCTAACCCACAGATGGATACATCCTCTCCTGTTATGACTTAAGCATGGGTTTTCTGTAAATTTGTCCCGTTCATGTTCAGGCTTGAGAAGAGCTTATTTTGTGATACTAGAATTAGGAGCTCCAAAATGGTGTGCTCAGTTCATTCTTTCTGGCACGATTTCCATTCTAAATGACTCTCTGAGTCGAGTGGCAGTTTGGGAACTTACTGGAAAGTGAGAAATATTCTTGTTTGATGGATAGGATTAGAGCAGATAGAACAAAAATGCATTAAATTTTCCCCCAAGGGTTTCTTTTGTTAGAATCAGTTTACTTGGCTGGTTTCTTTATGTTTCTGCTCCCCGTTTTCCCAATAGAATTTCCTGTAAACTCTGCCTGTCAATCCAGTTTTTATTGCTTTCATTTTTAATACTCCAATTGGTACATTTTACAAAATAGACCAGCCATGCTAAAATTTGACACATGATTTTCTCGGTCTGGATAAGAGGCTGAACCTGAATTGCTACCAGAAGTTAAGCCGCTGCATGATGGACGAGGAGGACAGTTTGTTGAGTGGTCATGGGTGCCTGTCATGTCATTATGAGCCCTGGACGTGTCTTTCTGTTCACTGCCTCATAAATAAGATCTGTCAAAGATAAGACCTAAAGGGGATTATTAAATGCAAACCGTGTTTTTCACAGAAAAGGACTGTTTTGTCTGGTTCCAGTTCCCTGGCATGCATAGAAAGCAGATATTAAACTTCCACCAGCAGTTAGACCTCACTAGACCCTCCTTTCTAGGATCTTATCTCTGAGCTTCTTACCTCTCTCAAGGACCTGTCTTCTTTATTATTGCGATCTAGCGTTGTTCATTCTGTACTGCGTCACTATTTAATTTCCTAAGCTACTGTGCATTCATTCATTTGTTCATTTATTCATTTACTATATAGTTATTAAACATACTGTGCCCCAGCCTCCATTTTAGGCTGCAGTGCTAATATGACTTCAAACCTGTGTGAACCAATATTCTAAAGGGAGAAATAGTGAATAAATACCTTGACTTCTCTGCATGAGCTATTCTAAAAATTATACAGTGACTGATTAACCTAGGCAGAAATTTATCTTTTCAGTAGTTTTGATGGCTACAAGTTCAAAATTGAAGTTGCCATTGATTCAGGCTTGGCAAGGGTTCTTTTCCTCTCATCTACTGTGCTTCCCTTAAAATAAGACCTAGGCGGACAATAATCAACATTTAAAACGAGTGATCAAAAATGTCAGACCAATTAGCCTGTCCTTGGCTCACCTACCCTACTGAATAGACACCGTGGAAGGAAATAGTGACCTCAGAGTGTAACTTCATGGGTATTTCTTTTTATTAAGTATGCTAGTACTATCCAATCAAGGCCTCATCCTGTGGTCCCCTTTTCAATTACTTTTCTAGCAGCTCATTTCCAAATACAAACACACCAGCAGTTAGGACTTCAACATTTGAAACTTTAAGATCACAAACCTTTCATGCATCACGTGCATGAGTAACATTTTAAGAATTGCAACTTCAGTTAGTGATAAACATAAATAATGAGGAAAAAGAAACAAAGGACATGTGAGAAGGAGATGACAGGTACTATTTTAGTTGCAAAGTTTAAAAAAAAAACACAAATCTTTGAAAGAGACCAAAGAGAAGAAGAATCTCCAGAGATTTGTGGAACTGAGTATTCTAGGTAACACGATTTTAAGTTCCTTTTTTTTTTTTTTTTTTACCATGGCCAAGTAGAAATGAGAATGATGCAAATATGGGAGAGAAGAAAAGTCAGCATGATGGTCAGAATTGAATTGACTAGAAGGGAGGAGGGTAGAAAAATGCATCAGAGAGCTAGGCAGTGTCTTGATCGTTCTGGCCACAATAATGAGGTCACATCTTGTTTTTATTGCAATGGGAAGCATTACAGAGATTTTCAGATGATGAGCATACAGATAAGGTAAATTTAAGTAACTAAGTATGGGCCATAAGAAATATTTCACAGTGTTTTTAATCTTTGACAGACATATGAAAAGCTCAGTAATTTTTTCAAGTGGAAAGGTGCATACTTTCATATGTAGCGATTTTTTTAAATAGTTCATTTATTCAGAACATATCCCATCTTTTTAAGCTACAGTTCTAGAATTTTAACAAACACGATTCTGTGATCCCAATAGTAAGCCAGATATTGAACAGCTACATCCATCAAATCATTGCATTGTTCTCTAAAATTGATCCCAACTCCCATTCCCAGACTATGGTACCCACTGATCTCCTCTTTGTCATTTGAGTCTTGCCCTTTTAATGCAGTGATATAAATGGGACTATATTTTAATTGATTTTCACATTTGACATTGAGAATCTGTATCAGTATTTGATATGACTTCTCGTTTTTCCCATTTCCCCTTTCCACCCTGCAACCCCCATCCCCTAGATACATAAGCTTTGCTTCCTATTTTTACCATCAAATTTTTTCTTTCCCTTCTTTAAATGAGATATTCTTTGTAGCCTTTTTAGTTTGACTTTTTTCATTTAGCATAATTCACTTGAGACCCAGCACATGCAGTGTTTCAGTCATGAGAAAGTAGCCTTGCCTTCCTGTAGGTTCTGTCTACACACAGTCAACCAACTGTGATGAAGCCATTTGAAAAAGAATGTGTCAAAATGTCTGCAAAATTTTTCGGACTTTTTTGTCATTTGTTATAAAAATTTAAAGTGCCACTTACATTGCAGTATTAGAAGTAATCTAGGGATGGAACAACACAAAGCATATAAGAGGATGTGTACAAGTTATATGAAAATGTGAGATCATTTTACATGAAGGACTTTCATATCTTTGGATTAGGCTTTTGGATTAGGCTATTCAGATTGGGACTGAAGTCAGTCCCACAGAAATAAAAAGACAACTGTGTTCTTTTATTGCTAAGTAGTATTCCAATTTATGGTTTTATTATACCAGTTCAGTTCAATAATAGTTGGATTGTTTCTAGTTTCAGTCAAGTATTAATAAAGCTTCTATAGACATTTGCACTGTTTCATGTAAAGAAACATTATATCTTTGCTTGAGAAGAATGTGATTTCTAATTCAGAAGGTATGTGTATGTTTAATTTTATAAGACATTACCTATCTGTATTCCAAGGTGACTATATTATTTTGCATTTCCATCAACAATAAATGAAAGCTCCATTTTCTCTGTATTGTTGCCAGGACTTAGTATTGTCTTTATTTCTAGTTGTTGTATAGCCAATCTCTTTTTCAGACCTTCACTACTGCAAATTTAGGTTCTCAGTAAGCGTGTGTAACAGAGATACAATGTATAATGAACACATTTTTCAGCTATATTTTTGAAGCCAAAAAAAAATGTATGCCCTTATGAGATCCTTGTGAAGATCTCAATAAAGTAAATTTAAGACTAATTCTCTAGTCTTACTATAATAATTTACTCTGGGGCCAGAGGTTTAGCTCAGTGGTTCCAGCACTGCCTAGCAATTCCCAAGGTCCCTGCTTCAATCCCAGGTAAGCACATACAACAGTACAGGGTGTGGTGACTCACGCCCACCAGCAGTCAGTACCACATACCATAGTACTGGGTGTGGTGGCTCACGCCCATAATCCCAGCACTCAGGAGGCAGAGGCAGGAGGATTGCTGAGTTCGAGACTAGCCTGAGCTACATAGTGAGTTTAGGGCCAGCCTGAACTACAAAGAGAGACCCTGTCTCAAAAAATAAAGAATAAAAAACTAAAATAATTTACTCAATCCTGGAAACCTTACATTTTAGTTCTGTATTCAATAGGAGTCTCATAAACTGCTTCTTTTTAAATAACCTGTGAAATTCTCTGTTCAAGATATCAGTGATTCAAGAAGCTTCACAGTAGTCTTTATTTTACTGACTTGAAAATATGAACATAACTGACATTTGCTAAACATATGACAATGTGATGTAATGATACATCTTCCTGGCTATGTGTATTTTTCACATCTAGCCTCATATCAAGGAAATACTTCATCTCGGACTAACTAGTTTTGTTCGTTCTCTGACAGACCATGTTAGTCTTCACATACACTGAGGTGTGCAGGAGAAAGCATGATATAAAATTCCACTAAAGCACTAGGCGAGCTGTAAGACCAAGGTATAGACTCAGTAGAGATGGGCACATCACGGGTTTTAATTTCTAGGAGCTACCCTTTGAAAGATCTCCAGAAGTATGTTCCCTCTTCTGACCTGTGAATTTTTAACCTTGCTTAGTATAGGTTTATGACTGTTCAGTGGAAAACTAGAAACTTTAGTGCTCCTCACAGAATCACCAAGAATTTCTCTCATCAATCCACTGTCTTTCTCCATGCCTTGACAAAAGCTAGAAAATCATCCTATTCCAACCTAGACACTGACACTGATTGTCCTTTGTCTTCTCTTTCATGTAGATAGGATTCTCTTCCTGTGGTCATGGACTGTAGCACCAACTATCTGGAGCATTTAAGGACCTGATCTTATTTCTCGAATAAAGAGGTAGATGCAGTTCCCACCTGTGCGATGTCAGTCCTCTTTCTAAAACTTAGTGTTTCCTTTAGCCTTCCTTTCAAAGAGCTCGAGACTGGCATTACCTGTTCTTTAAAGAATAATCCCCATGGCTTTTCTCCTCTAATAGTCAAAGACACTCTTACACTCGCCTCGCCTAAGAGAGACTTTGTACAGGTAATTTTATGATTGCTGAAAGTTGTTGCTTTGCTCAGACGATTTATTTTTTTCTTAGTGGAATCAGATCCCCTAAAGCTCCTGAACGTCTCTGTTACCAGTTCGTGGAAAAACGTGCAGGTGAAACTCTTGTTGTTCCCGCTGGTTCCGGGTAGCATTTGATTAGTGGCCAGGCCTGCAGCAGCTTCATGAATCTTCTTTTTTTGTTGTTTCTGTTTGCAGATTTTATTCTTCACCGTACAGTATTGCAACCAACCGCATGATTCCACAGACATCTATCACGCCATTCATTGCTGCTTCCCCTGTCTCCACATACCAGGTATGTCCAATTTACCTGCACCTCAGGAGAGAGCTTCCTTGCCATTAATACACTATCTAGAGGCAAAAAAAAAGGACACAGTAGAATTAAAACAAAAATTGTCCTCATACACTTTAGTCACTTCTTAATGTAATAATGCTCAAGTTATGAATTAGCCTATTATTTCTAGGACTGGTTTGCATCAATTCACTGAATAATAAAATCCAACACCCTTTCATTCTTCCTGCTGAGTTTTTATGGTTATGCTACTTCCTAGCCAATATTACGACAGCTCTCTTACCACTGGGAAATTATTTTGCTTGTTGTCTTTTATCTTGGTCGTTTACATTCCCTATTGTGTCTTTCGTAAAAGCACATTTGTAGACATTCCTTCCCTTACTCCAGATATTTTATCACTGTCATCTCATTCTGTCACAGTTGTCCTGGGAGAGCTGTACAGACAGATGCTACATCATGCTTCCCTGAAAGAGAGAGAGCCTCAGTGTGGTCAAAAGTGATTCCTACTCCCTGCTCGTACTTCATTCTCAGGCCCAAAGCGCTCAGCAGAGACCTCAGGGTCTCCACGTGTTGAAGCATAAGAAAAGCTAGGACTCACCGTGTGACCCGAATCAGATGTGGCAATCAGTTTATTCCAAGTAAACAGGCGGATTACGAGTCACCCTTGTATCTCAAACACCAGCAGTTACCATTTCTTAGAGCTACCACGCACATGACAGTACTCCTTGCTCCGCTTTATTTAATATTGTTCTTCAAATAATTCTTTTATTTCTAATATATAAAATGCTTTTAAATGCTACATGGAGAAACAAGTATCAAGTATATTTTTAAAAAATAGTTTGGAGAGAGAAAGGAAAAGAGCGTGTGCCAGTGTGTGTATGCATGGACTTCTCTGTATTTTGCAAATGGTGTGGGGGACATTTTCTGTTGTGCAAAACTCTAACATCGCTGACTGTTCCTGATGCAGTGAAAGTTCATCTTATTCGACTACTACATACTTCATCTCAGGGTGCCCCTACTGGTAGAACACCAAACTTGAGAAAATATATATTTTTTCTTCACTGAGTCCCACAAAGCAAATCATGCTTATTCTTTATTTTCCCCACACACAGACTTGAAACACATCCATGGGTGAGTGGGATAGGCTTTGTTTGAACTGCATTAGGGGCCCTGGTATGGCAGTTTCTTAATCGCCTTTCCTCAGGACGCATGAAGCTCAGTGCAGGTGCTGCTGCCTTTTGTTCTCCCAGCAGGCCCTCCTGCGTGTGTGTGTGTGTGTGTGCCTGTGCGCATGCACACAGGCATGTGCGTGTGTGTTTTCTTTTCTCTAATCTTGGCCTCTGTCTCGGCCAAGACCACCCATCAAGCCTCAGCACAGATCACTTTGATCATATGAATAAAATGCTCACAGGAAAATGATGTTACTTGGGAGGGCTCATAAGTGCAATTTAACTCTAGCTCCCATCTTTCAAAACAGAGATAGCAATTTTCCATGTTGTTGATTCTTCCTTTTCACCACTTTTTAAAATCCAAAGTGTCCTGGCAATTTTGTTGGTGTGAGGAGAATGAAAAGATCTTTGTGCGGGTAGATGACAGTCGACTTACACAGGCTGACTCTCTCCTTGGCCGACACGGTGCCATAAGGAAGGGTCAGCTGGCTCAGGTTGCTCATTTTTATTTGCTAGACCAATTGCAATGACAGGAGAAGAAAAACACAAACTTGCATTTAACCCAAAACATTAGCCCCACATTTCTGGTCTTTTCATTAGTTTTCACCAACAACTATACTGGTTGAACATATTTCTAAGATGGAATCACGAGAGCGTTCGATGTTATACCCACTAATGGAAAAAGTGGACAATTTATCAGTCAACTCTTACTTCCTTAATTATTCACCAAGCATCCCTGGGAGCTCACATGCAAATAGTCTCTGAGGATCTCAAAGACTTTGGTCTTCAACGCCAGCCTCGAAATGCACTTCAGGATCCAGGGCGGTCCACGTGGGCATGGAAGGCAGCTGGTGAAATGGAAAGTTGCTTTACATTTCACCATGGTTCAGGGATGCCATTAATCAGGTCATGAATTCCCTCTTTATCCTTGATTTTGAGCACTAGTTCACTCTAAAGTCTGATGGACTCGACTTTCTCATGACCTAGTGTGACTCCACTGAACACAAGAACCACGTTCTTTCTGTGATTGCTTTGTGCTAATAAATGCTGTTTGATGCATAGGTCCAGAGTACTTCATGGATGCCTCATCCGCCATACGTTATGCAACCAACAGTAAGTGTTCTCAGTCACCTGAGGCTAAATATTTCTATTATCCAAGTGCAAGCTTTTGTAATGCGTAGAAGCTTTGGGGTAAAGCTTTCATTCTATTCTGTAATTCTTCAGGCAGCCATAGTCTCCAGATTAAAAGCTGTTCCTGAAAAATCTACAAAAGCATGTGCATTCTAGCCAGAATTGAGAGATAGAGACAGAGGGGGACAGATAGACACGGAGTAAAAAGAAAAAGACAGAGCAAACTCTTCTTTTGGAGGAGGTAGGAGTGAACCTCCCAAGTTCATGTTTGTCATTTGTTTTGAAAGATTTCTGCTATATACATGAATTGGAACTCTGGACAGTTAAATCCATTATACAGGACAATCCCTTTGTTTTCCATCTGTTATGCTTTGCATGTTTCAGATGCAGTCTGATGGGAATTGAAGAAAACTTTGAATATCATAGACACTTGTTGACCTGAAGTACTAAATTCAAAATATGTTGTCTATTAAGAGATGATTGTATATAGAGAGCCAGGTAGTAGGTACTTTTATGTTAACTTTCTGTAGCTATTCTTTTCTTTAGTGGAAAGTGTCTTCTAAAAATATTCAAGCTCTATTTTCTACTTACATTTCCCGTTTTGCGGCCCATTACATTAGTCCCAAGTAAAAAGTATGACATTTTACATTAGAATCTAGAATAAAGGCTAATGACTCCTTTTTTCTCTGTCTTACTTTCTAGTCTAGCTCTAAAGAAGTGTGTGTGTGTGTGTGTGTGTGTGTGTGAGAGAGAGAGAGAGAGAGAGAGAGAGAGAGAGAGAGAGAGAGAGATTCATGAGGCATGAGGCTGAGCAAAGAGCTCCAGACAGGACACTGTGTGAAACGTCCCTCCTGGTAGCTCATGTCTGTGCCTTTGTCTCCTTGTCTGCTCTTGTCACTATACTTAACAGAGCTTTGCGAAGGATCAAATGAGAGAACAGAGTAAATACAGAGTAAGAATATGGCCTGCTGTGCATCATTACCATCATCATATAATACGTTACTGTGCAAAGAAAAAGCACTGATACCTTTTAACCCTTTTAGGAGTTAAACTTAAGCAAGATGGCAAATATGAAAAACAAAGAGCTAAAAGCATTGATATGAACTTATTGGATGCAAAAGATCAAATCTGAGTTTCATGGCTGAAACTTTTCCTGTTTGGTTTAGTTTAATATAGTTTAGGTTTTTTTGAGACAGGGTCTCGCTTTGTAGTTCAGGCTGGCCCTGAGCTCACTGTGTAGCCCAGGAAAGCCTCGAACTCACAGCAATCCTCTTGCTTCTGCCTCCTGAGTGCTGGGAATATAGTGTGAGCCACCACGCTCAGCACCGTGGGGTGGGGTACCAGGGATCAAACTCAGGACCTTGTGCTTGCCAGGCAGGGGCCAGAACAACTGAGTTAAATCCCCAACTCACCCATTTTATTTGTTTTTTAAATAAAAAATTTTCTACATTGTTCCTAACATTTCTATAGTTCTTTACTCAAGAATACAATATATGTTGTTTACTACAGTGGAACTTTGGACCATGTTTTTTAAATCTCCCTATTTATCATTATTTATACCCCTGGGGCACTTTCTGAGTTCATCTGCTTTAGGTGCTGTAAATCACCCCAATATGCGACACATCCAAGCTATCTGCTTCTATCCAAGTTATGAAGTAAAATTCAACACGTGCAGCCAAACTCGTATAGCACCAAACAGACAAGCTAACACAGGAAAAACAATGAAGTCCTGCCAAGTTCGAAAGAGAAGATATTCTAGAAAAAGTCCACTTCCTAAAAAGTAATGTGTTCATCTGTAATTCAAAAATGCTAACCAAGTCAAGTGTTATCTCTTTGTAGCTAAAAAGGAATCATATCTGGCAAGGTCTTGGAAACATCAAAGTAGATAAGATTCTTCAGTGCTTGAATGGAGGTAGTTGAATCCATTTTTCTTTTAGTTGTTACCCAGTACCTAGGCTGTTTGGCTTTCTTTTTTTCTTTTAGTTACCTCATCTTCCACCTACTACAACTCCAATGCCACTGTACTTGCATATTTTCATCTATCTTCCTTTAGCAATAGAAATGTGTGGTGGACATGTGTGTGTATGTGTCTGAATGAGAGAGATTCGTTTTGTCATTTTGGATTTTTCTTTCTGTGGCTTCACTCATTGACATCATTATCATATCTCAAGACTAGACTGTTCATTATGTTTGAATTTAGGCCACTACGTTTAAAATACAATTTCCCTGGCTGGAGTAGATTCCAAGAAAAAGCATGTTCAAGTCAATTGCCAGTCTGTTGTCTATAACATGAAAAAATTGCCTAAGCAGTGTCATAGAAACGTGGAATTTGTGCAATCATTTTTTGCTCTGTGACAGTCTTCCTACTTTCCTATTTTATATAAATATATTTACCTTATTCACCTTGATTTCATCATCAAAGTAGAGCTTAAACTGATCACCATGTGGTATCAAAGTGCAAAATTATTCAAGCTGTCTAAGGCCAAGAAACAAAACACTTAAATCTGAGAGTGATGAATGAATGAGTTGATGATTGATAGCACAGATTCCGTTGAGCTTGTTGGGATAGGAAGCCTTGCTACCCAGAGGAAATTTAGCAATTTATTTAAATTTGCTGAGCCCCCCAGTTTCCTCATAAGTAACACAGTTATAATAATACCTAAATATGTTTGTTCATCAAATAAAGTGTGAAAGCTCTTAAAATGATGTTTGGCGAATAGAACTCCACAACTCATTATTATTTCATTAAATAAGAAGATATCACATTATGTTTTAGATTAGACCGATGATAATAAAGATTGCTACGAAAAGAAAGTTGAGATTAAGCAGGAAGCACTTATTTCCGCTTCATTCACAATGGTTATTTATTTTGCTAGTGAGTTTGGTGAAGAATCACTTCTATATTTATTTACAAGTCAAATTGCTTAGATCCATACTTATCTCATTGATCTACAGAATCCTTCAACACCTACCAGTTGAGAAAAATGCCCAGTAGTATCTACTTTACATGTAAATTCAAGGTGTCGATATATATCTCAGATATGTGGCCCATACTTTGAACTTGTCTGCGGTTTTTCTCCTCAATCGCACGTTCTCTTCCCTATGTCAGGAAAGCCTTGTCAGCTCCCCTTGCAGAAGCCTCCCCTTTCCCCACGGCCGTCCCTGCCCTCTGGGGCTTGACTGGGGCCAGATGCATCAATGCCCAGAGAAACCCTTCAAGTCCCTCTCAGACAGCACTCGCAGGGTCCCGAGGTCCCAAGCAGTTTGTATCTGAAGATGAAACGGTGCTGTGGGGAAGCACTACATGAGTACTGGGTGAGGAGAGCGAGGCTGGTGTGCTTGGTGTTTGTAGCAGCATGATGAATGGTCAATATTAGGTAGGATGGTTGTTAGGAGAGGAAAGAGAGATGGAGAGAAGGGAAGAGAATAGTAACAGGATGAGAGCAGGAGCAAAACACCAACATAGTATTCGCCATTCCAATTTGCTTGAGTGTTTACTTTTCTAAGTAGTAAGAAATGTACTTTTTTGTAGATTTAGAAAAAGATTCCTAGAAGAAGTAAAAAAAAAAATCCCCAATTGTGACTCAAAACCATTCTTTAGTATTTGAGCAATAAATCAGATCACTGATGCAGGACCCTGAATCATTATTGGGGTCTTGATGGGGTCGATCCCCAGGTAAGAAAATAAGAGCATCTCTCTCTTCAGTGTGTTTCTCATAAAAACAAACTCTAAGGAGGGAGGACTGTGACAGCGTATAAAGAATTCACTTTTCGGCCTGAGCAAGTAAAACATACTGACATTTTGAATACAGTTGGCATTTTTCTACTTCTCACTGCAGAGCTCTGCCATGTACTCTGAAACCTCACCACAGACTGTCAGAATTTTAATAGTTGATAGATGGCACAAAGTATCTACGGAGCAGCCCAACACACTGGGATGTCATATGAATGCACAATTGAAATTCTCTTGTCCCGACACATTGGATAGTTTGTTAAGTCTATGCTACTGACGAGGCAGAAACAAATCATAGTTCCCAAGGGAAATCAAAGTTCCATTGCCTTAAATTCTAAGTAAGCTCATTTGAATCATAAATCTTTGTTATTCATATGGTTAGTGTTACTTCATCCCAAGGAGAAAGGTCAGCTTTCATTTTTACTTAATTATAATTTGGTTATCTAATTACAGTACTGTAAGAAATGCACCATGCCCTTATTGAATCTTTGGAAGATTTGTTGCCATGCATGGGTAAATTCTAATTTTTATGATGAATACACTAAGTTTATAACTAGATAACAAATGCAAACTTGCTTTCTATAGCAAGGCTATTTAAGAAACTAAAAATACATATGCTGATTATCCTTTTCTTCTAGACAGTTTATGCTTAAGTCAGATGTTGGATCCTCCAAATTGCATTTTCTGAGAAATTGTATCATAAAATTTGAAAAATATTATAATACTGTTCAAAGAGCGAGATTTACACATATTTCTTTTCAACACCTGATCTGGGCCAAAAAAAGATAAAACTTTTATTTTTTTAATCAAAGTACTAATGCAAAGTGCTTTTGTTGTATAAGGAGTTAATGAAAAATTATATGTTTATATAAAATATTTTTCAACTAAACATAACAGCAGCCTCTCTGACTTATATACTCTCCCCTCAGAGGATACAGATGAATGAGGATGCTCTTAAGGGCCATCTTCATCTTAGTGTTACCTTCTTTTAAATGTACTTCTACACTGGTTGGATAAATATGAGCAAAACAGTTTCCACAGGAAGTCATTTAGCTACTGGTAAAAAAAAAAGTAGAGTTTGCTTTGCTGTCATTAAATGGGATTCTAAAATTCTATAGTCTGTTTTCAAAAATAAACTTATGTGACCATAGGAGACAAAAACTAAAACCAACAAAAGTCAAAGCCCCAAATTCAGAAGAATGTAGTATATCAAAAGCTTCCCACATAGTAGTCTCTTTATGTTTAATTCTATTCCCTGGAAATAAACCTTCTTATTAAATTATTTTTTCAAAATTCCACCAATTTTATGACTTTTTATGAATATAGAAACATATATGGACATATGTGTAAATGAGTGTATTTTATTAGCATGCATACAAAATTATAAGTATAGTATTACAACTTTATTTTCCTCCAGTAATAGAATTGTCTTGGCTGTTTGGTGGAGCCATAACATACTATGCAACACTGAGTGCTTTATAAGGAAAAGAGATTTATTTTGGCTCACAGGTTTGTAGGGTAGACATTCTTGATTGGGAAGCCAATCTGATTGGCCTGTTTGGTGAGGTGCTCTGGATGGTTCACAACTTGACAGATGGTGTCACAAGAGAAAGGTCCCATGGTGACAGAGTAAGTGAGAACACAGGGAAGAGACAAGTCTCATGACCATAGAAGGACTTACACTCGTCAGGCCTAATAATCCCTGAAAAACATGTCCTACATATATTGCTTAGGGAAGAAAATCCATGAGAAAATCCATAGGAAAATGCGATAACTTGGGAAAAGATTATTCCAAAAATAGCTGTCCTTACATTAGAATTCCTTATGACTTTTGGTTCTCTTGAAAAGCATTAATTCTTTCTCTGTGTATGCTTTGTACATTTCTTAGATATTTTATTTGTGATCCTTATATTTTTGTTAATATAGCTATGAAATCTTTTGTTTTCTTAGTTGTAACTTTGGTGTATAGAAAAATGTTTTGAATGCAGTTTTCTTTTTAAAATATCCTTAATTTTTCAAAATTAAATTGTTGACCTTATATACCTAAGTAAAGGTAGAATACAAAAAACATTAAGTCCCTCTCGATGAAAATTATTCCATTTAATATATAATAGTACATAACTCAATATATTTATATCTGTCAATACTTAACCATCTACACCTATATATATGCAAACTCAAAGGCCCATGTAAACATCACATGTATCTTTCTTTTACCAAAATGAGCTCATACAATACATAGTTTTGTATTTTATTTACTCAAACCAAGAAATAATCAATTACCATATATTATATGTGTTTACTGTGTCTGTTTAGGCTCCTTTAATCTAGTAAGACTCTTTCCTCCTTACAATGTTTGCAATTAGCTGAACTGTAGGCTATCATACATTTGAGAAATGTTTAGTCGATTCTTCATGGTGCTATTTATCCTGTTCTTCTATCCCATATATGAGATAATTTTTAAACAACGTATGTTTCTTAATTCCTTTATTATTTACAACAGATTATGACTTTGATTTGTAGGTTCTTATTAGCTCAATAATCCCACTAGTGTCAAGAATTTAGATTTATTTTGGAAAATGTAAAACAGGGCAAATTATGCCACTGATGCAGGTGGAAAAATGACAATTTCTAGTGGAGTAATGGCAAAATTAATCACAAGGGAAATTTTTTAAAAATTTTTCTGCCTCCTGAAAATACTATAATGCATAAACTCTGTACATAACTTTTTTACATATGACTAAAAAATATTTTTGTTAGTCATATTAGCTTTCCAAATAGATCTTCTAAAGCCTTGTTGTAGAGAACATTTCCTGCTATGTAAGGTCCCTGCCTCCTAAGCAGAGTTCTCTCTACAAGCTTTGGGAATTCTAGAATCATTTGAAATATAAAAGTATCCTGTGAATTGAAAAATCCAAAATACCTAGATACAAAGCTTTGATTGTGCCAAGTGCCAGGTGGCAGATCATCTGTAGAAGAGAAACTATTTCTCTATAGCCACTGACATAAAAGTAACACTGATTAAAATACTCCAACGTCACTGCTATGGAAATGTGCAGGTATATTTGTAGCTGCTTGCATCTTGTTCTTGGAATGTTTGCACATGCCCTTTTTACATGCTTTGTGTGTGTGTGTGTGTGTGTGTGTGTGTGTGTGTTTTGGCATTTTAAAAACGAAGGAATGGCCCAAAGTATATTGAGTTACTTTTTAGGACCTCAAGTGTAATACAAACTGGTAAGTACTAGAAGAATTCCAGTCATATGTGAACTCTATCCTTCAGTAGCGCTTACAATTTATTCATCACTTTATCATTAGTAAGCTAGAATGTTGCTGCTTTGCTGGTTTCTTCCTAAAAACACTGACATTTTTCCTTAGTTGATATTTAACATAGTAAATAAAATTAAAGAGACATAATATTAATTCTCTCATCTACTAAAGTTTTATTTCCTAAAGGAATCAAATACAGAGCTATAATAATCCGTACGTCAGACATTCTAGAAAACAACAAGTTACCAGGGCAACACAATCATATAAGAGATTGGTTAAATCATTTATTTTACAAATGTTGCCAGGGCAACAGACACTAGTAAGGAAATCAACAAAGGGTTGAGGATTGAGCGTAGTCTATGGAACTATGTGCTGTTTCATAGCACATTGGAATAAGATGTCCTCACATATCAAAATTCTTAACGTGAAATATGTGAACATTCATTTAACAGATGGTCGTAAATGGGTTCACATATTTTGAGTATCCCTAAATATAAAAATATTATGTGCTTCTTACTTCTCAGGATGTGATTGGGGTACTTTTTCTTTTAAGACTGACCTTTGCTTATCAGTCTTGCAGACCCTGGTTATTTCTGCTTAGATAGTATGTCTTAAATTAATGGCGTTGATTGCGTTCACTAGCTTGGGATTTACAGGTCAGCCAACTAACATGTACTGAGGGATTGGGTGAAAGTCTCTCCTGGTTGTAATGTACATTCCAATAGTTTTTCAGTTGCAACTTTGATTTCATCAGTTTAAGCAGTAGTGTTATCCACATTGTTTTCTCTGTGGCAGCTCTTTTCCATTTACTGGAAAGCTCACACAGGGTTTAGAAAATCTTACATACTCATTGAAACCTTCCAAAACACAGTGTTGGCAACATATGTTTCCTGACCATGTTTGGTCACAATCAGTAAGGACTGTAGAGAGTGAAGTTTTCTCCTTCAGTATCTTTTATCTCCTCCCTTATCCTTCCTTAAATGAGGAAGAATAATGGGTAGGGGAATGGGAAAAAGTGAGAATTAAATTGTGTACATACTAGTACAAATTCCCTATATCAACTGTGATCATGATATGATCTATATATAGTGTACCAATAAAGGTTAAAATTATAAAAAATAAGAAGAATAGCAGATTTCCTGTTCAGAGGAGCAGTAGTCCATTTTGATCACTAAAATGTAGGAAAACACTAAGTTTGAGCCAAATAAAAGAATAAATCTGAAAAAAATTGTTTATGAGATATCTGAGCAAATTTAGAACTATTTCTTGTGTATCCCAATATTCTACTGGCAACCATCTTTTATGTTTATTTTTTTGGTACTAATGTGAGTTTGAATAACAAAAGAGAAATACCTTGCTTTTTCAAACCCACCATCAGTCAGTACCAAGGACTTTGACTTCACCTCCTTTCAGAAAAGAATTTGGGTTACTTAATGTGAAAGATCCATGCAAAATTAAGAACAATGGAACAACATCATAGCACAGGAAATAAATCATCAAAACTTATGCTATGGGTAGTAATTACTGTACAGTTTTGAATTTTCTGAAGCCAAGTCCAAAATTTAAAAACAAAGCAAAAGAAATTGATTTTTTGTTTCATTTTCCAGTAAAAGAAAACAAAAAAATGGCTGAATTTTATTTCTGCTATGTTCTAGAGGAAATATACAATGCATATAAGACTTTCAGTTTACTGTCTTACATTTCTTATGCAGCAAAATTCATAGTCTTCAAGTACACAGTTTCTCATGGCCTAGTTTGATGTGAGGATAACCCTTAGTAAATCTCGCTAGTTAACATGTGGCTTCAAGTATATACCAATTTTCCTGAGTCTCAGGCAGCGGTTTATTAAAAAATATCCGATTTGACTTGTTTTATCCAGGTAAAGATATTTTACCTTCTCATGGAAAGGACAGCAGATTGATGCCATAATTTTCCTCAAAAAAGTGTGTTTAGAGCCTAAACTTATAATGAGATGAGATCCTGCAGTGCCTTGCCTTTAAGTGTTCCAAAGGCAAATTCTACCTAAAATATTGATGACCGCATGAAGATAATCAGCCATGATCATTTGGTGGCTCAGGAAATACTTGTGACTTTCAGTAGTACTAGATCCTAATGTGTCCACCAACATGGGTCATACATGGGTCTGTTACACGTGTGTTAAATGTAAAATGCACTCCCTGGTAGTACACTGACCCAGCAGCATCGTAATACTTGGTACAGGCTAACAGAACCTTAGAGTTAGCTGCAGAAATCTATGGCTTGGCTTAGTTGTGACCAAGCTCATCAGGCCATTAAGTCATACGGTGAGTACTCAAAGCTGATTTGGAAACTGCACCTCAGAAAAGAGAGCAAAATCATATCATTAGCAGACAAAGACAATTTTACCTTTCTATTGATTCTGTTTGCAAGACAGACAGATAGTCAACTGGTATCATAACGTTTATGTGGAATATTTTTGTAATTAGGATGATGTTTATTCCTTTTTATCCACTTGATGTAAATATAAATTTGTTGTACAAAATGGATAAGAAATATTAGGAAAAGATGAGAAAACTGAATATAAATATCATTAAAGATTTATCCCCATCCATGTTGTAAAGAATATTGTGCTGTTGGCTTTTTAATTTATATTTAGCACAAAGAAAATCAGCCTAATCATCAGCATGGGTTTTCAATGATAATCTTAAAACTTCTATTCAGAACTTTTTATCAAAGAGATAATTTTAAAAGGGTTTTAATTAACACACATTAGAACCACTTCTGCATAACAGTATTGTACATTAAAAATCAATCCTTACTTTGCTATAAAGCCTTTATCTTCTCAGTCTGGTATCTTTAAATATTTGTAATCAATACCTAATTCTCATTAGAATGTATGGTGTGTGTTACATATTACAGGCAAAAAATCATTGTATTCTAACATCCTACTCCAGAATGATCTATTTAACTTTCTGAGATATATATATATGTGTGTGTGCTGTCTATATACTGATATATATATATATATGTGTGTGTGTGTGTGTGTGTGTGTACTGTCTCTCTGTTCCTCCCTCTCTCTCTCTCTCTCTCTCTAGATAGATAGATATAAAATCAGAAAGTTATATATAGGTATATATGTGGAATTTATTTCAAAGACTGTATTATACATGACCTGATCATCTGACTAGATGGTTGCATGCATGAATAATATATAGGATGGACCTAAATAATGTCTACATTTTCTAACCTTTGTAGATGTCACTTAAGTAAAACTTTGATCTATACTATGTAAAAACCTCTAATTATATGAAGATATTCAAATTGTATTTATAAGATAAGATAAAGCTGAATACTGTTGATGTTCACAATATAAATTAAAAAGACCAAAAAGAGCAAGTTACAGAAGTGAAGTAGAAAACCTAAGGGAGGGTATTTGGTGAGTATAGAGTTCAGCACAGATGGCTAGGTAAGTTGATGTCTTTAGATGGATTAGTATTTGTAAGAGAAAGTATTTGTAAGAGAAAGTATGAGATCACAGACAGAATTTCTTTGGGGTGCATTGAGTTTGTAAGACATTATATTTTCAACATATAGTTTGAAGTATGGTTTTCAACTCCAGAGTGGAAGTCGTAGACTCAGGAAAATGGGAGGAATTTATAGATATAGTAGAAATTAGCAAGAATATCAGAAATTTCTAGAATTCCATTTGCTTTTCACTAATAATTGTCATCTTCTTCTGTTCAATAGTGCTTACACTTAGAAATATGAGTCAGCACATATATGATGACATTATACTAAGTGTATTTGTCTTCCTGGACCAAATGCCTAAATCAGAGTATTTACCAGTCTACTTAAGCTTTTTCTTGTATGTGTAATGTAATGCAAATTATATATTATATATGCATATTTTAATCAATCAAGTGTATACATACCTGATGTTTTCATGGAATGGACCACAGTGATTAATTAGAAAGTAGAGATAGATACTTCAAATTAACAGAAGACTTACAGAATCCTATCCAATCTCCAATGAAGTACAGGAATTGATGCAGGCTTCAGAAATTGTCATGGAAGTTCATGAAAAACTGGCAAATTTCATTTCTGCATGTCATTTCAGTAAGATATTATTTCAATGCATTTCCTTCTCTATATAATTTCCAACAGAAATACAAAAATTATAGCAGCAAGTCTCTGTCAAGTCCATAAGAAAATCTGATGCTTCTGCGTGTGAGTTGTTTTTTCATCTCAGTCACTGTGAATGGAGAAATTTACAAAGCCTCCACTATTACCTCTACCAGCAGGAGTCCTACTGTTTGTAGACTATGATGATCTCTTTATGTTCTGGAAAATTTTTAATTTATGTATTTATGATAACAGATTAGTTCAGAATTTTCTGAAGAATCTCATTTTTGGCCTTAAGACTTTAAACTGTATTTTTCTCTAATATTCTCATTGGCAATGATAATAAGAACCATTATTGATGATCATAGAAATAATGAGTGACCCACTAATTCTTCTGTTCAAATACCCACCTGGACAATGTTACACCTAAAGAATATGAGAACTACATTATTGAAGAACGTTGTGTTCTCCTGTGAGTTTTTCTGTGTCCCAAATATTTTATACGTGGAACATTTTCCTTTAATACTAGTTGACTGTTTAAAAAGCAGAAGTTTAAACTACATTTCATAGGAATCCCTAGTAGTGTGTCTACATTGCTATACAAGTGTTTTCAAATCAAACAGCTGTTAAGAGATTTAACTTTCCCTTATGGCTTTTTCTAAAAAAAAGT
Organism: Thryonomys swinderianus; assembly: GCA_004025085.1. Lineage (NCBI taxonomy): Eukaryota > Metazoa > Chordata > Mammalia > Rodentia > Thryonomyidae > Thryonomys > Thryonomys swinderianus. The sequence continues at coordinate 58,903 of PVIC010000092.1, forward strand.
TTATATCTGAAATTATGTGGAGTGAAGAAGGTTCATTGCCAGCAGCAGGATGTTATCCTACTAAAGTTTTACCTTAACATGAAATAGATTAAATATTTCAAATGTAAACCTTTAACCTGGAATCTAATTCCTGACATCTAAATCAGTATGAAAGAGTTTGTGGGTTGTTTTAATTTTATAATTCTAAAAAATGTAGAAAAAAGTGAGACTGAACTCTGTATTTGAAACAGTCTTCTGCTGGGAAGGCAAGTAGTGTTGGTCTTTCTTTTGGGATGGACTAGGGAGTGTTCCTTGAATTTCTGACCTGCAATAGTTCACAACAAGCCCTGTGAATGAGACTGTAGTGACTGTCCTAGAAATTAGTTAATTGTTAACTCATTGATTTTCTATAGAGTCAAAATTATGCCAAAATTCTACTTTTACTTATTCTGATAGACATGTTATTCTTTCTTCTACAATCACTAAATTACATCAAACTTCTATTTAAAGTATAGCTTCTGTTCTTGAGTTTAAGTTTAGTGATTTACAGTGGATATCCATCAGAGGCATATGCTTTTATTTTCAATTTGAATTAAATTTCCCCACAACTCAGGATTTGGAGCTTATTTGAAATAAGATAGATATTTTCTTCATTGCATTTATTAGAAAGCTCACTTGTTGGTTGTTCAAGAGAAGTGTATGTTTGTCTTAAAGTACTTTGTTAATTGTCATGTGAGTCTAAACAGAAGTTTGATAAATTATTGCAAGTATGAGTAAAGTGAGAAATGTGGGATATACTTTCAGTTATACACACACACACGTTTGAAAATTCAAAAGATTTGCAAACTTTTACAAAAAGAGAAAGATGATAATGAAGTGGGTAAAGGAAAGAGGGAGAGAAAGGAAAGAGAGTGGAAAAGGTATTAAGATGTAATATGTTGCCGGGCGTGGTGGCTCATGCCTGTAATCCCAGCACTCGGGAGGCAGAGGCAGGAGGATTCCTGAGTTCAAGGCTTGCCTGGGCTACATAGTGAGCTCAGGGCCAGCATGAACTACAAAGTGAGACCCTGTCTCAAAAAAAGAAAGATGTAATATGTTCAAGTATCAACATCCCACAAGAAATGTAAAAGTTATGTACTACACATATGTACTAATAAATAAAAATTTAAAAACTATTACAAAGAAGATTTCTTGGAGAAGAGATGCATTTAAAGTTTTACTAATTTCAAAGTAGTTAAGTATTTAATCCCTGAAGTAATCATTTAGGAGCTGCAAATACTTTTTATTGGGTAATTAATTGGCCTCTGCAATATTTTTAGTTAGAATCAATAAATTTGCTGTTGTCTGGATGTTAGGAAAATGATAACAATGAAAAAGTAAATATATTTTTCCTGAGTTTTTATTTTCCTCAACATTGTGCTATATTATTTTAAGTCATTAAATATACCAAACAAAGAAGCCAGGTACACATTCATTCACTCAGCAGACACTTACTGGGTAACTGCTATAAGAAATGAAGAATATGAAGAAAACCTTGTTTCTCTAATGGAATTTACATTCCAGCAAAGAAAACCAATTTTGTTTTTTGGGTTTTTTTTGAGACAGGGTCTGCTTTATAGTTCAGGCTGGCCCTGAGCTCACTACGTAGCCCAGGCAAGCCTGGAACCCAGCAATCCTTCCTGCCTCTGCCTCCCGAGTGCTAGGATTACAGGCAGGAGCCACCACGCCCCGGCACTGTGGTATGTGGTATTGATGGCTGGTGGGCGTGAGTCTCCACGCCCAGCATTGTATGTGGTTACCAGGGGATCGAACTCAGGACCTTGCGCTTACGAAGCAGGCTCCAGAACCACTGAGCTAAATCTCTGGCCTGAAAATTAATAATTTTAAAAATTAAGGATGCACTGACCAATATTTGAAACCACATTTTGTTAAAAATCTCAGTGATATATACATTATGTGAAATTCAGACATTTTCAACATCATTTTCTTCTTCAGTGTGGGACTTTGCTTAAAAATATTTGAATATCATAAATAAGATTTGGAAAGGAAAAGAAATAGCATGTATATAAGGAGTGGGAGGTTGTGGGTGGGTAGGGATATGGGTAAAAATGAGAATTAACTTCTATCATATACTGGTACAAATTCCCCAATGTTGAGTGTGATTGTGAGCTGTCTAAAATGTACCAATAAAAAACTCAATTAAAAATAATTTTTTTTTTTGAGACAGGGTCTCGCTTTGTAGTTCCGGCTGGCTCTGAGCTCACTATGTAGCCCAGGCAAGCTGCCGTGAATTTAGCAATCCTCCTGTCTCTGCCTCCCGAGTGCTGGGATTATAGGCGTGAGCCACCACACCCGGCACTGTGGTATGTGGTATTGATTGCTGGTGGGCGTGAGTCTCCATGCACAGCATTGTATATGGTTACCAGGGATCGAACTCAGGACCTTGCGCTTGCGAGGCAGGCACCAGAACCACTGAGCTAACCCTCCGGCCCAATTAAAAATAATTTTTAAAAAAGAATAAAAAATATTTGAATATCCCCCAAAGTTAATTCTTTCTCACTTTTTTTTTTATTTAAAAAACATTTATGAGAACACACTAAGTAGCAAACATGTGTGTGGTCGTGGAGAGGAAGTCTTGCATTTTCAATACCTTTAGGAAATGCACAGTGAATTAGAAGTCAGAAAAAAGTAAATATATTTGACTAATAGCATAAGTGCTTCTTTCAGAATACCTTGTGACAAAATTGATCTGGTCACTCATATTTTGGTTGGAAAGAAGTTGTAAATGGGCAATTGTTTCTATTACTATATAAGGAAAAACATGTAAATCTTGTGAAAGATTCCAGGCCTTAGCAAACTGTTTCTTCTTTGGGAGTGGCGATTTCTCCGGAGCAATTCCCTCCCTGCCTTTTCAAGTTACAGGGGCTCTTGATAATCCTGAGTACAACGAATGATAAGCCTGAGTCTCATAGGATAGCATTTCCACATATGAAGGAAGTGAGGCTAAGAGAGGTTAATTAACTAATACCACGCAAGCTGGCAGCAGAGCTAGAACAGTTATCTCTCAATTCAGTTAACAATTCTGTCTCATTAGATTTGGATTGATTGTTCACTAAATTCTTGCATTTCCATATTATAATTTAACCCACAGCAAATCAAGTTGACAGATTAATGAAAAAATATTTTAATTAGGTTCTCTACATATGATGCAAAACATTACTATTTTATTTATGTCCATTAGTACAGATTACATTAGTATATGAAGTTACATATTTTTAGTAAAAAGTTTTATGAGTTGGTTAAAAGCTTTGACTTTGACAGACATTCAACATATCATAATTTAATTATTCCTGCATCATAACTATACAATGCTAGATGAAATATTTGAGGCAAATACACTTTACATCTTCATACTTGTTTCATGTGGATGATAGGAAGATGAATATTACAGAGCTATCCCAATTTATCAAATTACCACCCTTTGCATTTTAAAAGAGGTAGATAAAGCACATAATGTATTCTTGTGAGCTGTTTCCATAAAAGCATAGTAGTGTCACTATCTTTTTTTAAAAACTGAAATTTATTAAGTACATTTATTTTAGTGTTACTGGAGATTGAACTCAGGACCTTTTGCTTGCAAGGCAGACACATTACCAATGAGCTAAATCCCCAGCAGTGTCACTATCTTTTTAAGCCTATGTTAACTAGGAATCGATCCAAAACTATATGTTGAAACTTTTCAATTTTCTATATATAGGACGGTTTATTGTTATAGTATATAATTAATTTTAAGAATTGTAAAATACTTTTTGTTTAATTATAGTATTATAGAAGAGATTATTTTTTCAAAATGTTCATAATTTAAGTAAAATAGACCAAGTAATTCTGAAATGAACCAAACCACAATCAAATTTTATCTTAATAATACTTTTTTTTAAATTTGAATCTTTATTGGTACATTATATATGCACATCACGACCATGCTCAACATTGAGAATTTGTACAAGTATATGACATGACTTAATTCTCATTTTCCGTCTCCCCCTACCCCCTCTACAACCCCCACCCTGTATGCATAAGCTTTGTTTACTTAAGCATCACATTTTTTCCCCTATTACTTACCCCTAAACCCCATTTCCCTTTAAATATTTACTATTTCACAATATCTATCATGCACTCTAGAACTCATTTACATCTTCAGTTTCTCATACCAGAGAAAAGATAAAGTATTTATACATCTGTGACCTATTTATTTCACTTATGAGTATCTCCTGAAGGAATAATATATTTTTCTTTATGGATTGATAGTACTTATTTGGTAAGGTAAAAATAAAAATAGCAATTAAGAAATAAAACCAAAAATACTTTTATTTCTCTTTTTCCATAGGCTAACATAATTTTGAAAATGAGAGGGGTATTATTTATATTAGAGTATTTCCTACTTGTTTTAAAAGTTTTTTTCCTATTTAATTTTATAGATTACTTGGAGCATTTTGTTTGAAATCCTACATTAACAAAAAAGCATTGAAAATAATTTTCCAAGCACTGAAATTTTAGTAATATAGAAGCCAGTCTATTGTTTCACTGATCTGATTCTGATTTACTAAATGAAATATGAAGACGGATCCTTCTCTATTTCCATTGGGATATAAGATCACACTTGTTTACCAATCCATAGCACCAGAAGCTAAAACACCTCCTTTAAGAAATCTGAGATGGGACCCAAAGATTTAGCTCAGTGTTTCCAGCATCTACCTAGCAAGTGCAAGATCCCTGGTTTGATCCCCAGTAACCACATACAACAATACCAGGCGTGGTGACTCACACCTGTAATCCCAGGCCTCAGGAGGCAGAAGCAAGAGGACTGCTGTGAGTTCAAGGCTTGCCTGGGCTACATGGTGAGCTCACAGCCAGCCTGAACTACAAAAGCAAGACCGTGTATCAAAAAAAAAAAAATCTGAGAGAGTTATGAGAAATAAAGAGCTGAAGAAAGGTAGGACATCTTACAGGAGATGCAGAAGTCAGAATGATATTGTCAGACCCTGGCTTGAAATGCACGAGTTGGAGTAAATGATTTCCAGATTTTCTAATTTCAGATACACCTTAATCCAACTAGCCTTCTGCATTTGCATTGTAATTCCTGCTCTCTTTGTGATCATAATCAAAATATGAAGGTCTCTGATGATTTCTGTATTTTTAAAAATAGTTTTAATACTTGTACCTCCATGGTGCAGGACTAAGGATTCTCTTCCAAAACTGTAGTGCAGGACAGGAATTCTACGACCCACTCATCTCCCTATGAAATATGGTCCATCTTTCTTATGCTTGGGTCAGAGTGTTAGGCAGGTGCACCTGGTCTTTAAAGTCTAGATCATAATCTTTTCTTCTAGTTTGTCCATCTATGAACTTTGCTTTCACATTTTTCATCTAATGAATTTTCTGCTTTTACCCAGTCCCAGATTCTAAGAAAAATAATTATAGAATAATTTGATTCATTAATATTACTCTAGTATATTAGCTCCTGATCTTCTCTGGAAATCCAGTGTTTCTATTATTGACCTCTCTCATTTACTTTAGTATGCTTCGTGGAACCATGTCCCATGGTCTGTGGAGATCTGATTCATGAGGGTGATTATAGATGGCAAAAATAAAAAGCAACATCATCAATGATCCACTGAAAATAAACCACAAAATCAGCCCGGTACAAAAGGTTAATGAGATGAAAAACAAAAGGTGTGTTGTCATTTGAGTTTTGGCATTTGAAATAGACATGTAGACTTCCTAGTCCTCTTGTGTGCCTGAGTGGAAAAACAGTGGTGCTTATTTATACTTTAGAAATTTTTTAGTATAAATAAATTAGCAAATATGAGCCAGGTCAAGAGCGAGAATGAACGATTAAGTTGAAATATATTATAGTGAAAGACATATTGCTGTTAATCCTCTTCAAAGCACCCCCTCACCACCTCCAGTGGTGCTTGCCACTTTCTGAAGCAGTCCCAGAAGTTTTCTTTCATGAGTGTCTTTAGTTACACTGTCATGGCTGCCTTAGTGTACTGAGTTGATGCAAAATATTCACCTTCTCAGGCATTTTGACTGGGAAAGAATTGGAAGTTACAAGTTGTCAGATCGACTAGACAAGATAGGGGATGACACCTTGCAGTGTTTTTATTAGTCTGCCTTTCTGCTGGGTGGCACCTAGCAGAAATTGCTGCATGTATTATCAGATCTTCTAGAGAACAAAGTGACAAGATTGATGGGAGTAAGTTTGTTTGAAGAAAAAGGGAGCATTTTTAATGAATTCAAAGGGAAGCAGTACCCCCAAATCATACCAGGAAGCAAGCATTACCTTGATTCTGAAACCAGAGAAAGACCCAACTAAAAAAGACAACTACAGGTGCATCTCCCTAATGAACATACATATAAAAATCCTCAATAAAATTCGAGTAAACAGAATACAGAGGATTATCATGATGGCCATGTACCCTGACCGAGTGGGTATATGATATATGATCATCCATGATCATCCCATGGATGCAAGGTTGGTTCAACATCCTGTAAATCAATTAATGAAATGTATTATGTTAACAGAGTCAAGGACAAATCCATATTATCATCTCAACAGATGCAGAAAAAGCATTTGACAAGATCCAACACCCACTGATGATAAAAACCCTACAGAAAATTGGGATAAATAGTCTTTATCTCATCCTGATAGAAGCCATCTATGAAAAACCAACACCCAGTATCACAGTAAACAATCAAAAACTGAAATATTTCACACTAAAATCAGGAATAAGTCAAGGTTTTCTCCTTTCACCCCTCATGTTGAATATTGTTCTGGAAATATTAGCAATAGCAATCAGAGTAGAAAAATAAATAAAATGAATAAAGATGGGAAAAGAAGTTATTCATGAATGACATGATACTATATATAAATAAAGACCCCAAAACTCCACCAAAAGCCTCCTAGACTTAATAATCTGATTTAGTAGAGTAACTGAATGTACGGCCAACTCTCAAAAATCAGTATCCTTTGTATGTATAAACAACAGAGTAACTGAGAAAGAAATTGGGCAAATAATTCCTTTCACAATAGCATCCAAATAATGAAATATCTAGGACTTAATCTAACAAAAAATGTAAAAGACCTCTATTTTGAAAACAATAGCACTCTGAAAAAAGGGTATCAGGAAATGGAAAGACGTCCCTTGTTCCTGGGCAGGAAAAAGCAATATAGTGAAACTGGCCATACTTCCAAAATACTATACAGATCCAGTAAATCCTGATTAAAACCCCAACAGCATATTTCACAGAAATAGAGAAAACACTCCAAAACTTCATTTGGAACCAGAAGAGATCCAGAACAGCAAGAGCAATTCTACAGAAGGCACGGAGTATCACAATTCCAATTTGAAACTGTCCCCCAAGGCCACCCCGATAAAAATAGCATGTTACTACCAAAGAAACAAACCCGAGGATCAGTAGAACGGATTAGAAGATGCAGAAACAACTCCAGACTTACTAAGCCACCTCATCTTTGACAAAGGAGCCAAATATCCTCACCAGAGGAAAGATAGCAACTTTCATAAATAATGCTGGAAAAACTGGGTTTCAACTTGTCAAAGATTAAAACTAGACCTATACCTTTCATCATGTACTAAACTGAAATCACAGTGAGTGAAAAATCTAAATAGTAAGACAGAAACACTAAATTTGCTGGAAAATAGGTTAAGTAAAACTCTTAAAGATAGTGATGCAGGAAAAGACTTTATTAACAAAACCTAATTAGCACAGGAACTAACACAAAGAATTGACCGCTGGGATCTCATCTTATTACAAAGCTTTTGCACAGAAAGAGAAACCAACAGGAGTGAAGAGACAAAATGAAACATGGTATAAAAAATTTTATCAATTGTTCCTCAGATAAAATCTTACTATCTAGAATATATAAAGAACTCAAATATTAAGACTACAAACTTAAACACCAATTCAAAAATGGCCATCTAAAATGAACAGACATTTCTCAGATGAAGAAATAAAAGCAAATAAGCATGTGGAAAAATGTTCAACATCTCTGGTCATTTGACAGAATCAAATGAAAACAAGTCTGAGATTCCATCTCACTCCAGAAAGAATGTCTGATATCGGGAGATCAACAAACAACAAATGTTGGCAGGACTGTGAGGAGAAAGGAACCCTCCACTGTTGGTGGGAATGTAGACTAGTTTGGAGATCAGTGTAGATTCCTCAAAGAACTAGGATTAGATGTCTCATTTGACCCGTTATTCCCCTCCTGGGGTATGTTCCTAAAATAAAGCATCACACCACAACAACATTTGCATACCCATGTTTATAGCAGCTCAGTTTGTACTAGCTAAACCTTTGAAACCACCCAGGTGCCTGTTAACTGGAGACTGGATAAAGAAGCTGTGGTTCTTTGAGAAAATGGAATACTACTCAGCTATAAAGAATGATAAATTAGAGACATCTGTAGCTAAATGCATGCACATTGAGGCCATACTCATAAGTGAAATGAATAAAATACATGTAAATAATGGGTAGTATCTGGTGTGAGAAACTGCAGGAATAAATGAGGAGCCAGATGTATAAAAGATAACATAAAATAGAAAATAAAGGTCCAAAGGTGTAGAGAAAATAGGAAGTGTAGGGGGAATGAAAGGGAAAAAATATGAGAAAGACAGGAAAAAACAGAATTTTTTTTAAGTGATGGGTAAGGGGAGGGAGGGAAGCAGGGGGGATAAAACACAAACGAAGATATATCATGTACAGGTACAAATTTCCAAGGATGAATGTGATCATAATATACACCTAAAATGTACCAATAAGCTTAAGAGAAAAGAAAAATAGAGGGAATGTCTTGGTATCTTGAGAGGGATTATGGCAATGTGGCTTTTATTGTAACACAGATTTTTAAATTATCCATTCATCACAAATTCAATCACGTTTGATTATTGGTATTCCCAATTAGATGTTTAAAAAGCTGTTTTTACTATTTTAAAAACCCATAAGTAAATGAAAATTGTTCTCTATCCCTTTCAAAAAATGCTTGCGCTTACTACCACTAAATAAAATAATATCTTAAAATGCGTTTTACTCATTAAATTCATATGATGGCTCTTCCAGCTTGAAGAGAATAAAATTACAGTTTCTCATTAGGATACTTTCTTGTTATAAGGTTCTTGGTCCATTTTTTAATGTAATTTGTATCTGTAACTTTGGCAACTGAACACCTGGTTCATTAAGTATATATAAAAGAACTATGTTAGAAATTACAGAAACTGTTACACACCAATTCATTTTATTTTTAAATTCAGTGTACTTTGTATATTTGGTAACTGTAGAATTTTTAAAGGATTTATACAAATACCATTAGATATTTATATTTATTAAACACACTCTGTGAAGGAGCTGTAGAATTTTAATTGGATTTTTTTTGCTTTTTAATTTTTCAAAATACCCACAAGCAGCATCTGAGTTAGTGTGTGAGTTAGCTGTTTGGTATTTCATCTCTGTGCCACCACTAAGCACCATCACACAAAGGGCTTTCTTGGGTGTGGAAACAAATTTTCAGGAAAAATGACATGCTATGATATTGCCAATTAATAAATAGGATGTTAATGGCATTGTTTACAGTCAAGCAGACAAGGCGCCCTTCCCCATAATGGTTGAAAACAGAAATTGACATATATTTATAGACTTTAGGGCTGGGGATTTAGCTCAGTGGCACCGCGAAGTCCTGAGCTTGATCTGGGTTACCTAAAACATAAACAAACAAACATGTATTTATTGCAAAATCTCCTCTGGACATAAGCCTTAAATTCCTTAGGACACTCTCTCTTTAGCTCCACAAAATTATTTTGATTCTGATGATTAAGGTAAATTTCAAGTCACTTTTTGATACAGGATAATGGGTCTGTATTTCTCATTATTAAGAGTAATTCGCTGTTTTCATTCTTTTTTCACTGATAATAGTGGACACCGTATTTACTTTTAATTGAGTTTATCGGTACATTTTAGATATGTTATTTTCACAGTCATCATTGAGAATTTGTACTTGTATGTGATGTATCTCAATTCTCATTTTTTCCCATTCCCGTCCTCCCTTCCACCCCTCCCCCATATACATAAGCTTTGTTTCTGTTTTTTCCTTTTTTCATTGTATTCTTCAACTTAGTGTTTGATGGTCTTGCTCTTTTTCCTGGGGACCAACAATCTTCTCTTTCCATGAGATCTCCAGGCTTGCTAGACCCCCTGTAATGCCTTACCTGTTTTGGGGTAGGTGCCAACTGTGCCCCCCTCGAGTTGCCAAGAGTTGAGCTCAGGGCTCTGGCAGCCAAGATTTTACACTAACAAAAGACAGAGACTGACAGTGCTGCCGAGGATTTTAAGTTGTGTGAAAAAGTTTGATCTTACTGGTTTTTTCACATGCATTTAAAACTTTAGCTGTATCTCACTAAAGATATTTATCTCTAAGTTAACTCTGAGATCTCTCAAAGACATAACATGTTATGTGATGTTAGTGAATGAATGAATGAATGAATGTTCTCCATGAAAACTTCCACATTTCACCAAAATATCTGTTAAAATGATTGTGGCTCTACTGCTGCAGACAGTTTGCCATAATGTGATAGTTTAAATAGCACCCTTAATATCTGGAAGTGACATAATTCTTACTACTAAAATTTAACTTTTATTAAAAATCCAAGATATGCTTCTTAAAACTGATTTATTTTTTCTTTCGGAAAATAGATGCCAACACGAGGGTACAGTTCCACCACAGGACAGTTCTAGTTGTTTGTCCATCCATTTAAGACATCTGCCATCGTCTCTTGACAGCGTTTCAGAGAATTGCCTGAACTGGTGGTGTAAGCATGTCCTTACTTTATACAATCCAAAGGAAAAAAGCAATTGACTGGTGTGGGCTTCAGTAATTGAAGGGAGCCGGCCAGATGTTCTCAGTGGAATGGAGCCCACAGATATGATTGCTTCATTATTTCTTAATCTAGGGATTACCACTATTGGCTAACTTAGTGACATTTGAGGATTTAAAATAAGCTTGCTTCTCTTTTATTGCATATTTTCTTATAAAGAGCTTTTCTCTACAAAGGCCCAATCTTCTGCTCTGGAATTGTTTACAAGGAAGTTATTAGGGCTGTTTGTTTTCCCTGATCTTGGTTGTCCTCTTCAGTGAGGTCAGGAGAATGGAATGAGAATGTCCACAGTTGACAAGGAAGCTGTTTCCACAGCTGGCTGGCGAGAGTGGGCAGTCCTTTACAGATGAGCTAGCATGGGGAGGTGGATGATATAAAACATCTGTCACAGTGGGAATAAGCAAAAACAACTGCCTTTGAAGATCGCCTTTGAATGAGGAGGAGGGTTGTTTGTCTCCATAATGGGAATGGAAGATGTCGTTGTTTGCAAGCAGATGGCTTCAGACTTGTTCTTGCATGAATATATATATATATATATATATGAATATTCACATATATATGACAATATATGACATTATATATGTTAATATATATTATATATATGTCATGTATATATGACAATATATATATATGGCAATATATATATATATATATATATATATATGTGTGTGTGTCAAAAAACTCTGATGCTAGTCAAATTGACTGATTTTCCTGCACATTCACTTATTTTCCTATCCCAAACATAAACTTTTATAAAAGAAATGGAGAGTTAAGAGAAAAAGCTGGAAGAAAAATAAGAAGAAAAAATCTGGCTCTGAATATTTTCTCTTGGATAGCTTTAATAAATATAATTTAGTTGGTGGCTGAGAGGTTAGAAAAAGGGCTTTCCTCAGTTTACTCTAGTGTATACTTGTTTTAGTGAAGTTCTGAATGGTAACATAAAAAGTACATCTTTAAGCTTACCTGACTATTAACATTTAAACTTGAATATAAATTAGTAGCACATTTCTCTCAAGGAACACTAGGAAATAACAAAAATATCTCAGTGAACTATTTTTGGTAGAATTGCATTAGTTTCTCAAGCAGTATATCTTTGAAAATATATTTAAAATAATGAAGTAAGCTTATATTTGTTTCACATATAGTTATTAGAGAAAAAAATCTTTGTAATAGATTAATCTGATAGCAAATAAATGGTGAACATTAGTGGGTGATAAAACAAATTCCAGATATCCTATTATATGACTTTCAGTTTACACCCGTCATTGTGAGCCCCAGACTTCATGCTTTGCACTAGTGTGGAAATGACTACCAGTGCTGCAGACCACGGATCTGTGTTTTCTCTACACCACTGGACAGTCAAACAGTACTGTACCCTCGCTCCTCTTCTTGTGTTTTCTTTCTTTTTTTCTCTGTGTTTTATTTTGTTTTGTTCTGTTTTTTTAGACAGGGTCTCACTTTGTAGTTCAGGCTGGCCCTGAGCTCACTATGGAGCCCAGGCAAGCCTCGAACTCAGCAATCCTCCTGTCTCTGCCTCCCGAGTGCTGGGATGACAGGCATGAGCCACCATGCCCGGCACTTTTGCTCTGGTTTTGAGGATTGAAACTAAGGATACTTTTACCCTGAGCTATACCCGCAGTCCATTTATTTATGTTTGTTTAATACTTATCTATCTGTCAACAGGGTCTTGCTAAATTGCCAAAGCTGGTCTTGAATGTAGGGCCTTCTTCCCGCAGTCTCTGGGGGAGCTGGAATTATAACTGTGTGTCACCATGCCTGATTCTTTTCATTTCTTACACAGAACTCTCTTTTACATGTAGTTCCCTCTGATTAATAGAAATCACAGACTCCTGTGCAATAGCAAAAGGGTTCAGAAAATGGTGAAGGGGTGTTTTCAGTTAACTTATTTTGTTTCTCTTTTTTTATTTTCCTCATTCCACTTCTGCATTGCAATGACAGCCTTCTTTTTGTGGGAAATTAGTATCATGGGGAAAAACATCATCAATAAATGTATATACTCATGGATGACAAAGGCATATCACAGGAAATGGCTGGATTGATTTTAATGAGAATCTTAAAAGAAAAGAGCAGATTTGAAGACATTCATGACATTGCTTGGGCAAGACAATAGGGTTATAAGCAGGTAACATTTTGTAAAATTCCAAGAATAAAGAAGAGGAAGAAGAATACACTGTGAGGATAAAAGGGGAGGAAGATATTCAGAATGAGACATCTTTCTTTTTTACTTTCTTGAGGTTCTAGGTTTCACAAATTGTTGGAAATTTGTCAGTAATTCAGCACAAAGGCCAACTTTGAACAAACTCTTAAAACTAACTTTGAAACTATGTCCAGCACTTGATTAATTCTATTATGTCCTAACAAGTACTTCTGGAATATAATACTTAGCACCTCATCAACATTATTTATGGTATGTATACAAATTTAACCCAAATTATAGTTGCTGACCCTTATTGTTTTACCAAATCATAGAACATCTCTCCCAATATTTCCTCCAGAAGTTATTTCTAGCTCCCTGGTAAAGCAGATGTTATTTGGAAAGAATGAAGATTTCACTGTGAGAGTTGCCATGAAAATACGTCACAGGAAAGAAAGGAAATTGTTTTGTAAGGGAGATTTCAGGAATAAAGGCAAAAACATCATGAAAATGAGTCAAGAGCTAAATATTACTGCCAGTTTGTGGTTATAACAAAGAACCATATTAATGTTACCAAGATTATTTCAAACTGTCTGATCCTTGATTAATAATTAAAGGGAAATAATATGATGACTATGATTCACACTGAGTCTCTTTAGAAGAAATGGCAATAGAAAATTCGCTCGTAACCATGGCAGAGAAAACAAGAGCATTGTGTCTCAGACTTATAACTGTCATACAGCCTGGCATCTTCTTGGAATGGAAAATCCTTCTCTTCAGGGCTAGACCAGTTCTGAAATTCTGCACCAAACTCCTACATGTTACCTCTTCCCGGAAAACACTTTGAGGTCAAAGAACTGGATAATTTAAAACTATTGTTTTAAACTATAAAATAAAAAAAAAACTAAAAAAAAACTCAATAGGAGATGTAATGATAAAATCAGAGAGTACTAAAACATGCAACTAAGTTTCTAGTAAAAGTTCTACAAAAAAATATGACTCTGAAGAATAGCAGCCACAACATGGCATCCACTAGAAAACTTTCTGCATATTAATGGACTTTTTAAAAAAAATTGACTTTATTGGTACATTTTCTACCTACGTTAAGATAAGATTCAACGTTGAGAGTTTGTGTCTATACATGACACATCTTGATCCTCATTTTTCCTCTTTTCTCTGCCCTGCCTACAACCCCTACCCCCTATATACATAAGCTTAGTTTCCTTTTATTTTACTATCAAGTTTTTTGTTTCCCATCTTCATTTTCTCCTACTTGCCCTTTCACTTTTCCTTTTGTATGTTTTCTTCCTTTTCACATTAACTATCATACATTTTGGCATTAATTTACACCTTCAGTTTTTAATACTAGAGAAAAAATATAATATTTAAACATCTCTGTCTTATTTCACTTATGAGTATGTTCTCAAGGTACATCCATTTGAGTATAAATGGTTCAATTTTATCATTCTTTATGGCTGAATAATACTCCATTTTAGAAAAAAAACCCTGCATCTTTTTTATTCAATCTCCCATTGATGGGGCTATTTCAAGATTTAGCTATTACAAACTGAGCTACAATAATATGCTATATATGTAGCAGGGGAATAGCAGGGTGAAATGGGACTTCAAGTCTTAGTTTTTTAAAGAATCTCCACATTGATCTCCATATTAGTTGCACCAGTCTACATTCCCACCAACAGTAGAGAAGGGTTCCTTTCTCCCCACAGCCCTATCAGCATCTATTGTTGGTTGATTTTATGATAGCAGTCATTCTTTGTGGAGTGAGGTGAAATCTTAGTGTTGTTTTAATGTTGAACATTTTTTCATGTGTTTCTTAGCTGCCTTTACTTCTTCATCTAAAAAATATCTGTTCATTTCAGATGCCCATTTTTGAATAGCATCTTTAAATTTGGAGGGTTGATTTTTTAAATTCTTTTTATACTCTAGAAAGTAGTCCTTTGTTTGAGAAACAGCTGGTAAAAATTCTTTCCCAGATTGTAGGCTGTCTTTTCATTCTGTTGGTGGTATCTCTTGCTGTGAAGAAGCTTTTTAATGGGATGAGATCCCATTTATTGATTCCTTCTGCTAGGTCCCGTGTTGCTGAGGCTTTGTTCATAAGTTTTTCCCTATGCCAGTGTCTTCAAGAGTTCTACCTAAGCTGTTAATAAACCTACTGGAAAACAGCTTTATTGTTCCTTTTTTAATGTGTAGTTATCCAATCCAGTTTGATTTTAGTTTGGTGCATGGATAAAAAGATAGACTTAACTTTTTTGTCTTTACCAAGTTGAAGTCTGTTTTCCAGCACCATTTGATAACCAGGCTATCTGAGGGTATTTGGCTCCTTTGTCAAAGAGAGCTTAGCATATCTGGAGTTGTTTCTGGATCTTCTAGAAACACTGATCCTCAGGTTTGTTTCTTTGCCAGTACCATGCCGTTATTATTACTAAAACAGTTTTGTATATAGTCTCAAGTTGGCGATTGTGATATATCCTGCCATGATCTTGTTGCCTAGGATTGCTTTCACTATTCTGGGTTTCTTGTGATTCCAGATGAATTTTTGGATTATTTCCCTAGCTCTGTGAAATATGCTATTCGGATTTCAATTGGGATTGCACTAAATCTATATAGTAGTTTTGGCAGTATGGCCATTTTGATGATACTGTTTCTTCCTCCCCAGAAACAAAGGATATCTTCCCATTTTCTGATATGTTCTTTGATGTCCCTTTTCAGAAAGAGAGCAGTTTTCAGTGTTGAGATCATTCGCTTCCTTTGTTAGACTGATCTCTAGATACTTCATTTTTTGGATGCTGTTGTAAAAGAAATTGGTTCCCTAATTTCTCTTTCAATGAGTCTGTTGTTCCTGTACATAAAAGCTATTGATTTTTGACTACACTGCTAAGTCTGGAGATTAAATCTATCAGTCTTTTAGCTGAGCTTTTAGGATCTTCCATATAAAGTATCATCTCATCAGCAAATAATGACAATTTAACTTTTTCCTTACCTGTCTTTATTCCTTTTATTTCTTTATCTTATCTAACTGCAATGGCTAATGTTTCCAGCACTATACTGAATAGGAGTGGTGATAGTGAACATCCTTATCTTTTCACTCATCATAGCATGAAAGCCTTTAGGTTTTAACTATTTAATATGATGCTGTCTCTTTGTTTCTCATAAACATCTTTTATTGGTTTGAGATAAAGACCACCTATTTCAGTTTTCTGTTGGGTTTTGATCATGAATGGGGGTTGGATTTTTCTCAAACACTTTTGCTGTGTCTATTGAGATGACCATTTGGTTTTTTTCTTTGAGTCTGTTAATACGGTGCATTACATTTATTGATTTGTATATGTTAAACCATCTTTGGATTCCTGGGGGTGAATCTAAGTTGGGCAAGGTGTATGATCTTCTTGATGATCCTCCGGATTCTGTTTGCTAATATCTTATTGAGGATTTTCATCATTGTTCTTTAGGGAGATTGGCCTGTAGTTCTCTTTTGGGGTTCCATCTTTCTCTGGTTTTAGAATCAATACAATGATTGCTTTGAGGAATGACTTTGAGAATATTGCTTCCCTTTCAACTTCATGAAACAGTTTGAAGAGTAGTGACATTAGCTCTTCTCTGAAAGTCTTGTAGCATTTAGCAGTAAAGCCATCAAGACCCAGACTTTTCTTTGTCAGTAGGGTTTTACTTATGTTTTCAATTTCACATATTGATATTGCAGTGTTTAGCATTTTTATATATCTTCTTGATTCAACTTTTGGAGTTGATATGTGTCTAGGAACCTTTCCATTTGTTCTGTGTTTTCTACCTTATTGGAGTACAAGTTCTCAAAGTAGGTGTTTATTATCCTCTGAATTTCTGACGTGCTCTATGAACTAGCACATGATTATTTTGGAGAATGACCAGAAGCAACTGAGAAGAGTGTATATTATGAATTTGTGGAGTGAAGTACCCTGTAAACATCTATTAAGCCCATTTGGTCAGAAGTTTGGTTCAGTTCAAGTATTTAATTATTTATGTTTTGTGTAGTTGATCTGTCTGTTTGTGACAGTGGAGTATTGAGTCTCCTACTACTATTGTATTAGTGCTCATCTGGCTTTTTATGTCCAACAATATTTGTTTTATACAGTTGGGTGCACTAGAATTTGGTGCATAAGTATTTATGCATGTCATCTCTTCCTCTTGGATTGTTCCCTATATGAGGATGTAGTGTCCATCTTTGTCTCTCTTACTTAGTTTTGGTCTGAAATCTATTTTGTCTGCTGATAAGATAGCCACTACTGCTTTTTGCAGTTTCCTGTCACATAGAGAATGGTTTTCCATCTTTTTACTCTCAGTCTATGTGTTTCTTTCTGAATTAAGTATATTTCTTTTTTTTTTTTTGAGACAGGATCTTGCTTTGTTGTTCAGACTAGCTCTGAGCTCACTATGTAGCCCAGGTAAGCCTCGAACTCAGCAATCCTCCTGTCTCTGCCTCCCAAGTGCTGGGATTACAGGCGTGAGCCACCATGCCCGGCGAATTAAGTATATTTCTTGTACACAGTATATTGTTGGATCTTGCTTCTTAATCCATTCTGCCAGTCTGTGTCTTTTAATTGATACGTTGAGGCCATTGACATTAATGTTTATAATTGATACATATGGATATAGTTCTGTCATGATGTTTTCCTGTTTTGGGGTCTTTTATTCCTTGTTTTTCCCCCTTTCCATTCAGTTTCTTGCCTTGCCCAATGATTTCACACTGCTGGGTCTCATGAGATTATGACACTCATTGCCTTTATCTAGGATATTGTTTAGAATTTTTTGGAGTGTGGGTTTTGTATTTGTGAAGTTTTTTCTGTGTTCTGTCTAATGGAAGTATCTCATCTACCCATCAATTTGAAGGATAGTTTTGTAGGACATATCAGTTTAGGTTAGAGGTTGTTTTCTTTTACATTTTGAAATACTTCACTCCAGACTCTCCTAGCTTGAGTGTTTCCATGGAGAAGTCAGCTGTGTTTCTGTTTGGCTTTTCTTAATATATATGCTGCTGAAGCGAGCACTGTTTGGCTTTTCTTTATTCATGATTTGTTTCTTCTCTCTGACTGCTTTCACTATTTCATTCTTCTGTTGGGTTTCTGGAATCTTGCTTATTATATGCCCAAGTGTAGTTTTTTTGTATCATGACCACTTGGAGTTTTATGTGCTCATTTGTCTGTATATCAAACTCTTTTCCTTTTCCTGTGAAGAAGTTTTATGCCATTATACCTGTGTACAGGTATATATACATATACATACATGTATATATCCTGTGTTCTGTCTCCTGTTTCTTCACTAACTCCAGTCAGTCTTATGTTATTCTTCTTTGCACCAACTAGCAGCTGCTGCATTGATTTTTCATGGTCCCTTGCTATTTTCCATAAATTATTCCTTTTTTATTCACTGGCTGTAATTGTATCTTCTGTGGCTGATATTTGGACTTCACATTCATTTATCCTATTTTTCAAACTTTTATTGGAGTTTTCATCTCCTGGAAATCTGTTTGAAGGTGTTTAACAGATTATATTACTTTCATAATCTGAGTATATAATCTTTCTGATCTTTTGTTTAGTGTTATTAAACATATCTTCCACTTTGGATACTATCTCTGTTTTTAATCTGAGAAATTAGTTCTGATTTGCACTTTACTAGGTCTTCAGAGAGTTCTGGTATTTTAGCTTCAGTGTCCTCCATTCCTGTTTTCCCTGCTTTCCCCTATGGTGATGATCTTTGTGTCTGGATATTTGAATTTTTTCTTATTTCTAATTTTCATTGTTGTTGTTGCTGATGCTTTTGGTTTAATTCCTGGCCTGTTGTCTGGGCAATATTGAATAAAAGTCTCTTTCTTCTTAATATTTTGAATCCTTAGGAAATGTCTACTTCCTAGGTTGTCCTCTTTGGATTTGTAATGGTCCTTAAATGATCTCAGTTCTGGCACATAAGCAGAACAGTCACATCACCTCAGGTGACATAATGCAATCATTGTCATCAACAGTATCAAACATAGCACAGGAAATGATGGGCTTCATCAATTACTATTCTGATACCTTTACTCTCATGTGTTAGATCTGTGACTATATGTCAAAATTTATAATTAACTGGAAATATGTTTATAATATTTTTATATATGTTTACAATGTCCTTCTATATAAGAGCATCACCCTTTGGGAATAAAGGGTCATAAGGGAGTTGTTAGGGTAGAGAGACCAAAGGAGATGGAGAGATTAGAAACACAGTAGGAGGCTATATAAAGATCACACAAATCCCGGAAAAATGTGAGAGGCTAGAGGACAAAAGAGACAGGAGTGAGAAATACAGAACAGAACAGACTAACAGTAGCAGGACCCCTAAAAACTGTATTCACCCTCCTATAATAGTACAGTAAAAAGAGAGAGTAAGCAAGACTGAAATGTAGTGAACTGAACTGGGTACTGATACTGACCAGAAGGCAAGGTAGAACGAAAGTGCAAAAGGAAAATACAGGTACCCAGCAGAAACAGGCTAACAGGAGACTATTTTCCCTCTCCTGTAAAAATAAGAGCAGTTAAGAGAAGAAAAAACCTGAAATTGGACAGATGCAGCAACAAGAGAGTAGAAAAATGAAGAATGACAGAAAGGTCAGAAAAAAGAAAGTAGAACAACAACAACAAAAAGCTAAAAACAGTACCAAAAGGGCCCTTCGTAGCATGGCTCTTCTGTCTCCTGTGGAAAATATCGGAAGTAGCACACAGATCAGAGTTGACTAGCCAGAGGGAGATAGCTGTCATCCCCTGTCTAGGCTGTGGTTATAACGCCTGAGTTGAGTTCAATAAACTGCAGGCTTGTTGTCTGCAAGAGTCCAGGGTCCCATAGGTGGGACTGACTCCACAAACTCACCAATGGCTGTAGTCAACAGGATTTCTTCACTCTCCCAGTGGGCGTTTTGTTTGTTTGTTTGTTCTGGCAGACATAGGGCAGCCACACACCAAAGGCCTCTGCCTAAGTCCCAGCATTGCCATCTCACTTATTCAGGGTGTGCAAAACAGTAAATGGTGTCTCTGGGCCCTGCTCCCCATGTGCCAGTCCCATGAGAGGTCAGGACCCAAGCACAGTGTGGGCAGACAAGAAGATGAAGTCTCTATAGGCGCTTGTCCTATGCTGGTTATGCAGGAGCTCAGGGCCCAAGCATTGTGGGCAAAGCTGCCCAGCCCTGGGCCAGATGCTGACCCGTGTAGGAGCAGCATTTACCTAGCATGGTCAGAGAAGTAGACGGAGTTTCTGTGGAGTCCTGTTCCCATGCTAGTTGCAGGAGAACTCAGTGCCCAAGTGCTATGGGCAAGGTGGGCCCAAGTAATTGACATTTTGAAAACCTTGTAAAATACCTGGTATTATGAATGCTAATACATAAAATATTATGAAGGATTTGCCTATTCCTGTAGAACGTATATTATTTCATCATTATAATAAAAAATACTTCATCACAGAGCCTATACTGAGTTTAGGAAATGTTAAAAACAATAAAACAAATAAAAAGTATACTTAAGGAGAGTAAATCAGTTATTTACTAGGGTCATGACGTTACACCTTTATCTTTAGATTTACTTGAATTGCTAAATCAACCAGGTAAATTCTAAAACTATTTTAAAGAAGAAAAGATTAGGCTTAGAAATGCTCTCCAAGGGACCACAAAAATAAAGTGCATTTTTTTTGATAAATTACAAGACAAGGAATATGTGCTTTTCTAGGAATTGCCAGAGTTGAGGTGCCTTGTGACATATTTTGTCTGTTTGTACTCTAAACAATGGTCATAATAAGGTAACGGGCAGGTTATCCACTTGATCACCCCTGTGGTTTGAGAAATGATTTCACAGGACCGTTCACCAATAGGATCCTATAAAATCTTAAAAGTTACATTCAGCCTTGTATTTTAGCCTATTTGTGAATAAGGAAAAGAATTTAATGAGGAGCTTCAATATATTTCAGTCTTAGTGCTAGTTAAAGCCAGATAAACATTTTACTAGACAAAAGATGGAATACATAAATATTCAGGCATCTGCTGGGACCTGTATTTGCCTTATCATTTCAAAGAAGGCAGACCTGGAATTTTGCATCTGTCACGCATTTGAAACTTCCCATACATTAAATGTCTACTTGGAGGAATACAAAGCAATTGCTATACAAATGAATCAAGCATTTCTTTTATTGTACAGCTAGGCTGACAAGAATCTTAGGCACGCATATTCTTATTAAGTCAGTTCACAACACAGGAAAGCCCTGATTAAAAAAAGAAAAAGGAAAAAAAGGTTACTCTGAACTTTGAGCAGTGTGTGTAGACTGGTATGTGTAAAGGAAATTCTGCAGCATTTGATCAAGTATATGTATTTCTTCTACTGAATGGAAATCAGGCAGTCAACTCTGAGGTTAAACTTCTTTGGGTAATGTGTGGTTCTTGAAGACAATGAAATTCTCATAAAAATGGCAGTGTATATACAGGGTATTTATTTTAAAAAACAAAGAAAATGGATGGATGGGTCTGCTTGACATACCCTTTATCCAACTAACAGAATGTTTCTGTTATTAGAGTTGAACCCTCTTAACCAATGTGAGCATGAAGTTGCTGTTACTGTTTTACACTCCATAAAAGTCCTGGAGCAAGTACCATTCACTCATTTATTCTCTTAGCACCACTGATGAAGCACCTAGTTCCTGAGAGAGACACTGTTCTAGGCTCAGGATCATTAAAAGTAAACACGTAAGGCATTTATTGTAAATGACTGAGGAGAACTTAAAATCCAAGGGAGAAATACAGTACAGGCAGAATTAAACTGTAACAAAAGTGTGTGTGTGTGTGTGTGTGTGTGTGTGTGAGAGAGAGAGAGAGAGAGAGAGAGAGAGAGGGAGAGAGAGAGAGAGAGACAGAGTCAAACAACCGGAAGTGTGAGTCAGTCACTGGAGATGTGTAGACTGTGGCGCTGGAGGAGGATGTTAGAGGTCACGTGTGGAGGTGCCGTAGATCCCCAGAGCTCCTGGCAAAATCATTGAGACACAGGAGTAAGCTGACTAGGAGAATAAAGAGTATTCATGTTCAGCAAGGGCAACTTTCACTTGCACAGATTTGGGGATCAGGCTAAAAGGATGCGTTGGAGGCCCTATGATCTTGACAGGTCATGTGCGCTGTGCTCAGAAGGCCATCCTAGACCTACCAGTAGAAATCTTCTTCTAGACGCAGATAATGTCCTAACACATTGGGAAAAGTACATGATCATTGGTGACCCTACTATTCCTTCACTCTTTATGGTTTCTGAATAGGGAAAGTCCAGATAGAAAATGTTGCAATCCCAACACGGAATCGCTGTGTCTAAACACACACTTCTCAAACAAGCTTCATTTACGACACCAATTGGTTTGACAGTACTAGTATTCTAAACATGATATTTTCACTATAAAATAATATTTTAGAAGATTCTAATTTAGCGCTAAGAGTAAGATCTAGGATGCATTTTGATGTAAAGGCACATTTAACATGATTTCCTTTCCATTTCTGCTTGAAACAAAAAAAAAAACAATGAAAATTGGATTTGCTCATCTTTATAGTACCATGCACTTTTACCTTATTGTTAAGGTAGAAAAACAAGAGCTATTTTTCTGTATCTCTAATATAATTTTCTATAATACAATTTATTTTGTGCTTAGAAATCAAAAGTTTCCATTATATCTTACAATGTGTGGAATATAGTGAAATATATTATTTTTATCATTCACTTGGTAGGTGTCCTAGTTTACCTGCCTTTAATCCTGGCTTATTTTGTTTATTTTTGATGCCTTTGAAAGGATTTTAGGAGTATTTAATACAGCTGCATGGGGAAGGTATATCTCATAGGAAGTATGCAAAGTGAAGACAAGGATTTAGTTTTTGTTGTTGGTCATTCTGCACAAATAGCCTGATTTTCTACATATGATCTACCCCGTGCCACATGCACTGTTTAAACATACATGTCTGTGGGTGGGAGGTGCCTCCACGTGAGACCCTCATTGATTGTGTGATTGGAATCAGAAGCTAATGAATACGAGCTCATCCTTTGTCGCTTAAGCCAAAACAAGCTTGTTAGAGAAGACCTAGGAAGGTTACATGCCCAATCGATAGCTCCTCTGACCCAGCAACTATTTCCTTAAATAGAATTATGAAAAGAAAATAATAAAATACCCACTTGCACAATGAAATTCTTTTCACAAAATTTTAACAGAATAAATTCTTGTAACAGGTTCACGAATTTAATGATACCAAAGCCACGTGTTCTGTGACCCATTCAGACACACTACTTGACGCTGGGGCTCAAATATTCATATTTTCAGCTCTTTCAATGATGCAATGTTTGGAAGCTATATTGTTCTATTAGACTTCTAAAGAAGCGTGTTGAAAACACTAAAAGCTGTTGCAAACATGTTTCTTTAGTTTTAGGCACAAAAGCTTAAAAGAAAAAGCATTGTCCAGAATCTTAATTATGTACCTACTTTGTTAAGGAATATTTCAATGTGACATATTTACTTCACATTCTCATTCAAAATGGCACTATTGTATTAATAGGTACTTTCCCAATAATTGAAACCGTTATTCACACTTGAACGGACATCGTATATAATTAGGATTCTTTTAAAGTGGTCTCCATGGGTAAAATTAATTTGGCTTTGGTGTTTTTAATATTACATGTAATAGAGCCACACTTTCAATTAATGGTTACTGAATTGAAAAACAACTTGTATAATATTTGATTTAGGAGTAGAACAAAAAACTCTATTTCTATAATACACAAATTCTCTCATTAGGCAAACTACGGATATAGCTCTTCTACATTTCACTTTTAGCAATGGACAGTGTCTTACTTTTAAAAATCATTTTCCAGAAACATACATAGACTCTATGAAAGTATTATGCCAAATATTATGCCAATTAAATCTAATCTTGTCCACACTGAGCAATGAGAAACTCAGCTCTAGTTAATCACAATTCCACAACATATAACAAAATATATAGGAACTGAGAAATGACCAGATGGCTATCAAAAGTCATTCAGTAGACATGACTCACTCAGCTACAGTAACTGAACAATTAATTTATATTCTAGGCCTGTGGGAAACTGGTTCATATCCTAGATGTAACCCCAGGACTGAATATAAGAGCCAACAGATAGGAGATGCTTTGTACCATTTTCTAATTATGTAGTTTCAAAGGATATCTCATTTGTATACATGGTGCTGATGAATATATGAGTACATGTGTGTATGCCATGATTTTAGAAATACAAGATTAATGATGCTTTTGGCTGGATAATTCATTATTCTGGAGAACTGGCTTGTTTGTGGTAGAGTGAAAACAGCAACTAGGCCTCAGTTATGACCTCCAAATATGTCCCTAAACATTGCAAAACCACTCCTCATGGAGAAGTATTGCTATGAGCATGTACATAAACATTTTTATTTTGGGCTGGGATTTAGTTCAGTGACACAACACCTGCCTTGTAAGTGCAAGGTACTGATTTTGATCCCTGGCATTGCAATAAATACATATATAAATATATAAATAAATTTTATAGATTTTTATTATGTTAATTTCCATAGATATACATTATAGAACTTTTCATTTAAAGTGAATTTGAGATCTCATCCTTAAGGATGTTGTGGTCAAAATATGATAAAAATCACATATGTTTGAGCTGAACCATGATTTTAAAAATGAACTACCCCCTTGCAAGCACACACTTTCTTCCAAGTTATAAAATGCTCCATTTTGACTAGTAATGTAATCTCAAAACATTTTTGGTACTTATATAGATGTAAGTTTTGATGAACATAGTTTAATACACATATTAATGAGGACCAGTGTGATATTTGAACACATGCAAAGAATATGAGCTCATCACATCCAGCTGTCCTCTTTTTCACCCTCCCTGCCTACACTTCCCAGCTCCCACTAATCACAGCCCTGTGTTCAGGTCATTGTTTTTTGTTTCCACATATGAAAGACAGAACATGTGCTACTTGTCCTTGTCTGGATTTTTATACTTAACATAATGTCCTCCAGTTCCACTCATTTTGTTGCAAATAAGATTTGCTTCTTATTATATCAGAACAATTTTCCTTTGTGCATATATGTCACATTTTCTTTATTGGTTAATCTCTTGGTTGGCACTAGATTGATTCCATTTCTTACCTATTTTGAATAATACCAAATAAATGGAGATGTGCAGATATCCCTTTGGTATGTTGATTTCATTTGTTTGTGGATATATACCCAAATATATGATAGCTGGACCACATAGTAGATCTAGTCTTAGTTTTTTGAGGAACTTCCATAGGATATACTTACCTTAGTTTAGAATGATTATTATCAAATTAATGATAAGAAGAAGAAGAAATGCTAATGAGGATGTGAAGAAAAGAGAACTCATAGACTGATGGTGGTAATATAAATTAATATAGGCATTATGAAGAACAATATAGATGTTTCCCAAAGAAACTAACCACATTTTTAATTGGAGATTTGTTTTTTCATGATTCTTGCAGTAAGTATTTGTCTTAGTTTTGTTCTTGTCCCTATGACACAATATCCAACTCCCATAACTCAAAGGGGGAAACATTTCTTTTGGCTCAGGGATTGAAGAGATTGTAGAGGTTTCATTGCATAGTCTGCTGCAAAGCAGGGTGGCACGGTGGAGGAACGTGGCAAAGGAGAAACAGTCCATGGCATGGCAAACAAGACACAGCAAAACTTCCTTCTCGTCCTTTTATTTATATCCAGGCTATAAGCGTATTGGTTGATGCCACCTGTACCTATAGTGTGTCTTCACCTACAGTGAATCCATCATCCACACCCAGACCTGTGCTAAACCAGTTGTTTCGGTATCACACACTTATGGTCCAATCACCTTGAAGAGCCCCCACCTGCGAGTGCCTGGGGCTGCAGGGAGGCAATCGCTGAGCTCTACTGAACAGAATGAAGAACCTGGCAGACATGATAGTCAATCTCTTTAAACTGTACAATCTAAATTAGAAATCCTGGCAAATGTTAATCTTTTTAAAATTAAATGAAGAATCAGTACCACTGACATAAAATTTATTTATAAAAATGTTATGAGACTTATAGAGATTTTTTTAAATTGCATAATCATAAGTTTTCTTGGAAGGCATAACATTGAAAGAAATAAAGGATAGTAAAAGGAGGGAAAGGATTAAGTGATGCAAGGGGATTCTAGGGAATGGTGTGGCTTCCATCTTACCACAGCTACTCATTACCCTCCAGCGTGCAAGCAGCATTTGTCAGAGATCATTACAACATACTAGAAAGTTAAAGGCTACTGTGTTCACCACACATATCTGGATAGCAAACATCAATTTAAAAAAGTCAGACTTCTCCCAAGTTGCTTGGAAATTTATCAAGGTAGCTGCAGACAAATGATTGTTTCAGAAAACAAAAGCATTTCTTGCTTTTTTTTCCTCCCCACAGTGACCTTTCTTGAACTGTATACCTCACTCATACCCCAAAAATAACCAATGCTGACATCAGCAAATGAAAGACAGTATCTCCACGTATGTTATAAGTCAAGGAATGTTTCACACTAATACTGTGGGCTAATACCCTTGGATAGCTATTCCCCAAGTTACATGAAACAGCTTTATGCCATTCGTATGAAATCATTGTTCCTATTTGAAAATCATTTACATAAACTAATATATTTATAAGCTTGTATTACTCTGTGCATTCCGTTTTGTGTGTGCGAAGTATTTCCACAATGAAAAATTAACTATATATATATATATAATCTAGAAAGGGTAAAACCTGACAGGCAAAAATAATACAGATCAAAAAGGGGATAAGGACTTTAAAACACACATTTTAAAAATATATTTTGAATGATTACTATGTAAAATTTCAGTAACAATTTATGTGAGTCACTATAGGAAAATATAAAATATGGACTACAAATTTTTTGATGTGAAATATTTAAATAACAGGGAAAAGGAATGATGTATTTTTCTCTTTTTTCATTCCTTTTACACAAGTCATTTTCTTTTTTTTTTTTTTTTTTCTTTTTTGAGACAGGGTCTCTTTGTAGCTCAGGCTGGCCCCGAGCTCACTATGTAGCCCAGGCAAGCCTGGAACTCAGCAATCCTCCTGTCTCTGCCTCCCGAGTGCTGGGATGACAGGCGTGAGTCACCATGCCCGGCACTGTGGTATGTGGTATTGATTGCTGGTGGGCGTGAGTCACCACGCCCAGCATTGTTGTATGTGGTTACCTGGATCGAACTCAGGGCCTTGTGCTTGCGAGGCAGGTGCTGGAACCACTGAGCTAAATCTCCACCCCAATCATTTTCTTATTTTTATCCAAATAATGTTATTACATTATGTTTTGACTTCCATGTAATTTCAAATGCAAGACTTACTAAGATACCAAATAGGAAAGAGTCACAACTGCTTTGTAACCTACACCAAAGTGATCAAGTGGAAATCATGTCAAATCGTGATAAGGTTTGAATAATTCAGATGATCTCCATAACTCAACTCTACAAACATGGAAGCTTCACGTCTTTGAATTTAACAAGATGCAATAAAATTATTACATAAAATCCCATACCTTGTATAAGACTAAATAAAAACGAAAAACAGCATAAATGAAATAATGGTACTTGTGTGCCTCTCAGAATTATAACATTAAAAATGAATTATAATATTGGCTCATACAGTTACATTTTGTAGCTAGAAAATAGTTCTCAAAATGTAGTGTCTGTCAGCATCACCTGCTCCTTGTCAAAACACACATTCCCGGTCTGAATCCCAGAAATTCTAGTACTAGGTGTGCTGCTGCCACAAACTCACACTCACACATCATAGCTTTGGAGTAGCACTGGCCTAGCATACTGACCACGATAAGAATTTTAATACCAGTAGTACTTAACATAGTGCATGTTCTAGCGTTGATACAGATGTTAGCTAGCTGTGAGTTTTCTTGATGGGAAGAGGCTGTTTTCTTCAATTTGTATGGTCCTATATTTTGTTAGAAAATCGATGAAAACTTAAGAGACCTCAAATTTCTTTCAAATGTGAGCAGAGGTTAACAACACAGATGTTTTCCAGACTTAGGTCAGTTATACTAATCCACACATGATGATCTTTGGAAACTGTACCCAAGTTACTGTTCAAATTGTTTATTTGTGAATTTGGATGACCATATCCACTCTTTGACCACTGAGTAGGAAAAGCTTTGTTTTGCAGACATAGTGGGTAAAATGGACCAGACATTTTCGTCAGCGGTTTGGTCATTGTGCTTTTTAGTAGAATTACAGCATGCTACAATATTTTTCTTTGCAGCTTCAACATTGAGCAAATCCAGACATCCGGAAATGCTAAAATGAAAAATCTGTTTCCTCTTGCCTTGCCATTTCCCAAGTGAACTCAGGCAAATAGCACGTTCTATACGTTTTACGTAAACGAAATTACCCTTAATGTGTTAGCAACATCTGTCAAAACACACTTCAGTTTATGGCTTAAATGCATCAAATAGGAATAGATCTGACAGTGTATTTCATGAGGCACAATTATGGTTGAGGGCATTGGTTTTGCCTTAACAACCATAAGATTTTTCTTTTTCTTAGTCTTTGCTTTTGTTTCTTTCTATACAAAACAAAAGATATTTTGTTATTTTTGGTAAGGAAGGACATTCACAAACATCAACCAACACTTAAAGCTCTCTAAATTGCCTATTCTTTTTTTTAATTTGAATCTTTAATGGTACATTATATATACACATTTTGATGACACAGAATATTGAGAATTTGTACCAGCATATGACAAAATTTAATTCTCATTTTTCCCATTCCTCACCAACCCTACAACTCCCTGCCTCTATATACATAAGCTTTGTTTCCCTTTTTTTATTACCATCATATTTTTCTTCCCTTTGTTACTTAACCCAATACCCCATTTCCCTTTGAATATTTTCTATTTCACAGTCTCTGCCATATATTTTAGAGTTCATTTACATCTTCAGTTTCTCATACCAGAGAAAAAGATATGATATTTACAGATCTATGACCTATTTATTTCACTTGTGAGTATAACCTGAAGATACAACCCTTTGAATATAAATGATTCAAACTTAATGTTCTTCTTTATGGCAGAGTAATACTTCATTTTATAGAAAAAACAAAAGTGGGCTTTAACTTGCCAAAGACTAAAGATCTATTTCTTTCAACATGTACTAAATTAAAATGAAAGTGGGTTAGAGACCTAGATATTAAAACAGAAATACTAAACCTTCTGCAAAACAGGTTAGGTAGAACTCTGGGAGACGCTGGCTTAGGGAATGACCTTATGAACGAAACCTCTATAGCATGAGACCTAGCAGAAGGGGTCAACAAATGGGATCTCATCCCGTTAAAAAGCTTCTGCACAGCAAAAGAAACCTCTGGGAGACCAAAAAAAAACAACTAACAAATTGGGAAAAAAAATTTTCCCAGTGGTTTCTCAGTCCAAGGGCTACTATTTAGAATACACAAAGAGCTTTAAAAAATCAGACCCCCCCCTCAATTTTAAAGCCCCAGTTCAAAAATGGGCATCCGAAGTGAACCGACACTTTTCAGAGGAAGAAATGAAAGCAGTTAAATTGCCTATTCTTGAAAAGTATCATCAAGCAAATTCTCTAAGGAGTTTCTATCACTTACTTCCAGCTAACTCAATAATTGAACATTTTTTCCTCATTCCTTGGAGATTAAAGAATTTATGCTCTTTATAATTTGTGCAAATTATTCATTCACTGAACATTTGCACTGCATATGAGCAGCAATGCATTTTTATATATACTCCCTTAAAAACCTATATATTGTTGTGATAACTGTTATATTTGTAGTAACTGTTCCATTTAGGAAATATTTACATTATTTTATATTATTTTCCTTTTGCTGCCTGGTGCTTCTATTTAGAATTAAAAATTATAACAAATCCCTTCCCTTGCTTCCTTGTGATTTTCAGACTTCTGCTTTATACACAGAAGGAGCATACTAGCATCCATGATCAAATGAGTCCCCATACAACACTTTCCATGCAAAGATTCTCTAAGAGACCAGACAGGTTTCTGAAATTAATTCCAAATTCAGGCATTCAGTCTTTTCACGCTTATCAGTTATGAAGTTTTATTGACCTGTCCCATGCTCACCCACCTCATCAGCATCTTCCTCCCAAACAAAGTCTGAAGTCTACTGCATACACCATTGGGGAACACATGACCTCCAGGGAACTGAGTGAAAAATATCCTCACAAACATATTTGTGCCTTTATCTCAGATGTACATAAGTGATTCTCTGAGTGGGTAAAGCTGGCTGATTATAATTGAGGGATTTTTGGAATTGTGACATTTTTAAGTCCGTGTTGGAATGCGTAAGGGCAGACAGTCTGTGGTGATAGTTTAAGTCTCACATTGTAGATGAGAGGTAAAGTTTGGTTCCTGCTAAGGGTTAGAATATTGGGAAGGTGCCACTTTTTGCTTTAAAAAAACGCTTTAGAACATCCATCCTAACTCTGAGGTTATTCTATAATTTATCCCTGGATAATTTAAGAAGAACTGTAGTTCTTCTTAAAATGTTTACTTCTGTTCTGGCACAACAGATACCTGAAATGAAGGCCAGTAGGTGTTTGTTTGTTTGTTTGTTTGTTTTTGTTTTTTTTTTTTTGAGACAGGGTCTCACTTTGTAGTTCAGGCTGGCTCTGAGCTCACTGTGTAGCCCAGGCAAGCCTCGAACTCAGCAATCCTCCTGTCTCTGCCTCCCAAGTGCTGGGATTACAGGCGTGAGCCACCACACCCGGCAGGTATTTTTTTTTTAAAGCAACAATAAATTCGTTACTGATAATAAAATTCAAGCATCAAGAAGAAAAGAGGGCCTCTCTAGATTATAATTAAGCAACAGCTAGTCTTATTTATTTATTCATATGTCTCTCACTTTAGTAAAACGGTAATACAGTTCACAAGCTCATCAAGAAATTCAAATACAACTATGTACATTTACAAACTACAGACCTATAAAATAACATGTATAATATTTTCTGGTTGATCTCAGAGCAGAAGTCCGAATGTCAAAGCTAATTCTGTTGATCAACTATATCCAGGTAATTGATGCAATTTCTCTTCTCCCTCAAAAGTAATCAGGAGGAGACCATCAGGAAGGCGGAGTGGGATGCTGAACTTTTAATGGGGGCAGCAGGAAACTGAATTTGGATTACAACATAGGGAACTGATTATCCTGAGTAAAATTATTTTATAAGACATTTGCTTATGAATAATTAGTTTTGGTGGTGATATCTTTCCAGTTATGTTCATTTGTCCTTGTTTTATGTATTTGAAATAATTACTTACATAGAAGGAAAAGTAATATAGAAAATAATATTTAAGAAAAGAATAATTCATTCAGATATATGATCGTGTGATTACAACTGAGTATTTTGTGCATTGGTATATCATGAGTGTCTTTTTATTATATTTAACATAAAGCATCTGAATGGTATAATCCCCCAAATCCCATCCAATTATAGCTTTTCTTAGTTTTGTTTTTTAAAAAATATTTTCCATTCTCTAATTTAGCTACTTAAAGAATGTAAGGTGGAAAAGTGCTGTGCAGAGGTAAAATGGTCTGGCTCTGTCGCCTGACACATAGTGTGTACAGGGAAATTTTCAAAAATGTCTACTCTTTTTTACATTCCAACAGTTACAATAAATCAAAACACATATTCTAGCAGTACACCTTTCCTAACATCTGATGAAATACTTCATGGTTTTTCCTTTTTTAAAAGTTTAATTCAAGTACATGTAAAACTTTGACCAGTATTAACAGAGTTCAGTATTCTTCTATGTGGTGTCAAAAGTCTAGCTAGAAAATAGGTCAAATGATGCAGAGAAAAAGATCTAAAACACAGTAACTTATTTTTAGATAATTAATGATTGATTTCAGTATGTCCTTCAAAGACACCAGGTCAAAAAAGCCATCTGCACTTACAGTATCTCCCCAGTGGCAAGCTGTATTGAGGTGATCAAAAATTACCTGTGTAAATCACACATGAGTGAATAAAGTAGAAGTGTGATTTAATGTTAGAACAGCGAGAGAATTTCCACTCATATTCATCTTTTATCAGTCAGAGAAGCTTATATTTAGAGTAGTGGGATAGAAGATATATCTGATTTCTTTGAGTACATCTTAGATCAACTTTTGGAAATGTAAATGATAAATGCTTTAAACAGAACATATAAATCACATCAGAGAAAGGGGGTTGCTAAGGCTGTATATTTAGACAAAGAGAAAATGATATGGGTGAGTTAAAAAATTGTGTAAAAATTTACCCTTTTCAGCAAAAAGTAAACATATCTGATATGAAGATGAAACACAGGATACTGTGTTCACTTTTTACAGTTGCCTTCCTGTAGAATATGTTCTCAGAGGGATTTTGTTTGTGCTTGTAGGGTGCTGTGATAACACCAACAATGGACCATCCTATGTCAATGCAGCCCACAAACATGATGGGTCCCCTGACACAGCAGATGAATCACCTTTCATTGGGCACAACAGGAACGGTGAGTTAAAAAAATTCACTTTTGTTGAATTTTCATAAGATCCAGCCCTCTCCTTTAGCTGGTATTATCAGTGAAACCACTTCTGTACCCTTGCCTGACACACCTTTTGGGTTCCAGCGTGGAAGAGCTTTGTTGTGCACGTCAGATGTCAGGAAACATTTGCTCACGCTGACATGGCGAGATTCTACTCTGCCACACATAAATCTCCATTACTCTTTGTTACTATGACACCGTTCACAAGGTGTAGTGTTTATTTTTGGAAATGTGTCCTTTCACACACACCTGCAAATCTAGATTCATGATGGTATTCTTCAGCCTGGTTTCTGTTCCTAGTTGCTCACCAGTTCAGCCAATATATCATCACATTTCTCCAGAAAGGGCCAACTCTGTGATGATACTAAGGCTTTTTATTTATTTTCATTATTTAAAATCATAAAAGGTAATTGAGAACTTGACATAATTGAGTTCTTTTTGATGTATTTCTTTGATATGTTGACATAGATGTTACTAAAAAGAAGAAAGGGCCTCTACTGAGATTAATGTCTTTTATTAGGGTGGAAAATTTTTGAATACTCTTGTTTCGCCTTAGAAACAAAAATGTACTGAAAAAATCCTATTGTCACCTTGATTTAATATCAATAAGACATTTGAAATCATAGGAAAAATGTGATTTAAAAAATACTTTCAGAAATTATTAAAAACATTCAAGAAGATAAATGTCTAATGCAACTCTGTTACCGTTACAGAGAACAATGAAAACATGTGACACCATCAATAGCAGTTTTATTTCTCCTAAACTTTAATACAGATATATATGTACATATATACATATATATTTTTTTCAGAATGGTGTGGCTTAGCTATTGTAGAAAAAGCAAATAGACTAGAATCAAGGATCCTAGTTTTAAATGTTGATTGAATCCTGTTGTTTCTATCTGTCCTTAGAAAAACAGTATCTCCTATTCACATATTGAATTTGACATGTGCCCTCTCAATATATGATTTTATAAATTTAATTCTGTGTTTCTTGGATGTCATCTATAAATGGCTACATACATGAAGTACACTAGCTCTGAAAAGGGGATTTGACCTCTTACCAGTTGCCATCTTGCCAAGTAAAAGTTATTGACATGTAGCCTTTATGGAATATAAGAAATTTCAGTGTGTCCCCTGAGGCCTCACTAATCTTCCCTACATGGGAAAATAACTCATATTCTCTATGGAAGGAGTCAGAGTGTTTGAATAAAGAAACTGAGCTTTCTTAACAAAAGCAAAGAATGTGTGTCCAGAGCTGAACCCATGAAAAGCAACTAATGACAAACCACGTGTCTGAATGTTTGAGCCAAATCAAACGACATCTTACATTTTAGATCTTGAGTTTCAGAATTCATGTTTAAGATTTATTTATAAATTATTTATTTATAACTGTGGTATAGGTAATTTTCATCAGAGAGAAGGTTGGAAGGTAATAGTTTTGTTCTTAGTATATAAAGATTATTCGTAGTCACTGTGCATTATAGAAATAGTAATTAGTAATATATAGGCTTAAGATTTATTATGTTCCAACTAGAGATTGTCCTATCTCAGCTTTCTTGCCCTTCAATAATAATAAATTTTGAATGAGTGAAGTAGAAAATGTTAATCTCTTGAAAAACTGGAATCTGACAACAGGGAAAGTTGAAATGCAAAGCAGAGAAAGGAACTTTCAGTACTTCCTAAAGTTTAATTTTGTGAACTAGTAACAATACAAACGTTAGGCTAAGTGTAAGAGTGAATCCTTTAGGAAATTAAAAAGTAAGGTGAATGACACAGACCAGGCTCAGAATCATAACAGTTATTGATTGAATAATATATGAATATATAATAATTGTGTATTTCAGCATTTTCAGTAAGAACAAATTTATGTGAGACTACACTTTTACTCATCTGGTAACAACCAACAAAAATAATAATTCTACAATGACACTACTCTTTTTCTTAAAGAATATTTAGCATATGGATTATTTTTAACATTCACTCTGGTTTTTGCTTCACTCTCCTCTCTTTCACTTTACAAATATAAATGTTTTAATATATTGTAATTTTCATATAATACAATTTCATGTAATGGTGTTCTGGACAGGTAGAGAGGAAACTTATTGTTCTGTTTATTTATTAAATAAAATATAATTGAGGGTATTTATTGTCCAAAATGCTGTTTTTTCCCCTTAAACTGTCACTCTGATACATAAACATGCCATGGTGGGTTCATTTTATTTGAATTCTGTATTGGTATTTGGAGTGACTATCATGTATCTGAGGTTGATATTTAAAACTGGGTTTTCCTACCACTGCTGTCTTTCCAATATTTCCTTTGACTGGGACAATCACTGGCACTGTGGAAAGTTCAAGGACTTTCTTTGGACTCAAACTGGAGTTAAGAGCCTGGCTCTACCTCTTTTTTTTTTTTTTTTTTTTTGAGACAAGTTCTTGCTTTGTAGTTCAGGCTGGCCCTGAGCTCACTATGTAGCCCAGGCAAGCCTTGAACTCAGCAATCCTTCTGCCTTTCTCCTGAGTGCTGGGGTAAAAGGCGTGAGCCACCACACCTGGCCCCATTCCTTACATGCATGTTTAGTCAAGTTACTTAACTTCTTTTGACTTTCACTTTTCTTTTACAAAAATGGAAAAATAATTTCCATACCTATACCCCAGGGCTGTTATGAATACTAAATAGAGTGATAGACACAACATACCCAATACAGTGGTTAATGCCCTGCTTTTCTAATGAACTCCCCTACCCCTCCAGCTCCAATGGCTTCTTCCTGGCCAGGAATCTAGGCCAGGTAGTACCCTATTAAAAGTGAAGAACAGCTCTTTCACTTGTTGTGTGTCAAGCAGTGCAATTTATTTCTGTAAAAGTTTCCACTTTGCTGCTATGGTACTCATCTAGGATCGCAAAGTCTAAATTCTACAGTCCAGCTAAATCACATTAGTGAATGAAGTGAACAAAATTCATGGAAACACCTTTGAAATACAAACTTGTGCTATGTTTTCCTAGATTATAAATGTGAACATGTCAGAGAGATGCACATGATATTAAAATTGTATTTTAGAGGCATTTCCAATGCAGTTAAAATATAATCTCTGCCTGAGTTTGGACAAAGAGTAGAGAGAAAGAAAGTGGTGGTTTGGGCAGCCTGGAAGGCAGGTGCCTCGACAGAAGACAGCCACTGCTGAATTCTGGGCAGCTCTTGCCATGTGGGTGTCAGACCTAGGATGATCTTAATTTCCAACTTCTCAAGATAAGGCAAATATTTGAATTTTCATATGACATTTTCCTATCACTGGATATTGGACCCAGTTTGTACCCACAACTCCTTGTGGCACAAGGTTTTCCTGTTTCTCCTACAAATACCCTGCCCATTCTTTCTTCTTTCCTTCCAGTCACTAAGCCATAATTTCATTTTTAACCAGTTTACATGATTTCCTTAAGCAATAGAATCTTTTGCTCTCACACTGAAGACTCCTGTATCCTAGTGCTCTCTGCTAACGTCATCCTAGAATGACTCATTGTTGATTTGCCGACCATCTCCATGTAAATTTCCCTCCAGTTTCTCAGAGTCAGGATGACCATGACTAACCACACGAGCTTCCCGCTGACTGATTTCTTTTCCTCTTGTGTTTTCCTGCACCCCGTTTTCTGTCAAGCTATCACCATGATCATTTGCCAGCAGCCAAACCATACACCTACAGCCCACTGTAGTCCCTTTCTTCTCCCTCATGACCATATAGAATATTGAAGTCAGACTCACTGTGTGTACAAACCCTGTTTTTTGCCAGGTACCTCCTCTCTTTCGCAGTTCCAGGGACTCTGTTCTGGGTCTCATCTGATTCATTGTAAGAGTGTCTTGACTGCACTTGCTCGCTTTCCGTCTCCCAGTTTTCTCCAAACCATCTGTTCCGTGTCACCACAGCCAGGTACTCTTCAACAACATGACAGCGACTTTCTCCTGCCCAGAAGGCTCTGGCAACTTTTGGACAACTGAGTTTACTGAAATTCTGCAAAACAAAGTCTGATCAGTGCGAAGTAAGATTGAGATAGGAAACTCAGCTCCCAGAAGTGATGGGTCCCAAGGGCAGAATAGCACAGATCCAGTGAGCAATGAAGATCAGTTCGTGATCAAGCTCAAAGCAGCCAGTGCTAGTTCATTTTTTTAAGGTGGACTAAGT
Source organism: Thryonomys swinderianus (assembly GCA_004025085.1). Taxonomy (NCBI): domain Eukaryota; kingdom Metazoa; phylum Chordata; class Mammalia; order Rodentia; family Thryonomyidae; genus Thryonomys; species Thryonomys swinderianus. The sequence goes on from PVIC010000092.1 coordinate 95,805, forward strand.
CACAGCTTTTGTCCCATTTTCCTTTTTAAGATCCCCAGCTAAAGGTCTTATATTGAGCCAAAGGCTCTTTTTTTATCTTCATAAAGTGAGGTACGTTTCATGCCATAGAACTGCATAATTTGAAATGGATGCTGTGTAGTTTAATTAATCTCTCCATATGATTTTTCATTCCAAATGTTCCATATGATTTTCTGCCTACTTTTAAGATGGACAGATTTATCAGCCTTAAAAGAAACGAGTTTTATGCAAGTAGTATAACTTGTTTTTCATGGCTCTACTGACCTTGAAGGATTTTTCTAGCTTTGTCTTCTTTTGTTTATTTTGCCCACAGGATTCCTTTGATTTAAGCGACCTCCAGTATCCATAATGTCTTATCACTTTAGTGTAAGCTTTAGCAGAAACCACTGGAGACTTTGCTGTGGTATGAAAGACCCCAAATTGCATGACAATCCTGTTTTACAAGTTTCTTATCTCCCGTTCATTTGCTCAGTTGCTCCTCACCAGTGGCTTACAATGTCACCCAAATCTTTTGAAAAAAATAAAAAGATTTTGTTCTGAAGCTCCTTTATCTGCAGTTAGCACTGTGCTCTCGAAGCCCCTGGTGATCTGGGGCACAGTGGATTCCCGCGCTGCGAACAGCCCGCCCCACAGAAGTCATCTTGTGATTGTACTCCATCTCACTCACTGCAGCTCCCTGGCATTTTCCAACCCCGACACTCCTTCACTGCTCTAAAAGTCTGATGGGCGGTAGAAATCTGAATTATTCATTCTGCTCAGATATTGTGTTTTTGTCATTATTAAGAATGAATGTTTTTAAATATTTTTCATTAGTAAGTTTGTAAATACAGTTTAGACATACACTATGATCACCTTCATCATTTGTACTTGTACATGATATATTTTGACTCAGTTTTTCTCATTCCCCTGCCATCCCTCCAACCCGTTTTCCTAACCTTATTTACAAAAGCACTGTTTCCATCTTTCCCTTCTTTTCTCATTTGTTTCTTTTCCCTTTCTTCCTTTCCCATGTAATAATTAAGATGGAGAATTATACTAAGCAATGAATATTAGATTTGTTTTCAAAATACATAGTATTATAAATGATACATAGTACTTTTCCTTAATTTTTTTCAGGAAATATAACTAACTATAAATGGTAAAAATGAAGAAAGAAAATAGAGCTGAAAAGCAACACTTTAAAAAATATCACCCATCTTCTTTTAAAATAAAAAAACCTTGAAGAGTTGTCTTACTATGCCATAAGTAGGCTTTATGTAAATATCTATTAAGTAAATTTTGAAGTTTTGCTGTTTAAAAATAGACTATACAGTGAAATAAATTAACAGCAAATAAAAAATCCTTATGTTTAAATGCCAAAAAATATGAACAGTTAGTAAAGGAGGGAACAGGATGCTAGAGTACATGAAAAGTTATAATAAAAGAGAGAAACTACAGCCTAATCCATTGTGTAGAATTAACACAAAAACATGTATCCTATCAAGTATAGTCATCAGAATAGAGCAGACTGCTGATGATGGTGTTGAAAAATAAGCATTTTTCAAAGAGTGATTGTGTGAAGGAAGTAACCTAAATTTGTACCCAGCACCAGTTAGAGCAAGGTACTATTCTGTGTTCTTTGGAATGTGTGATGAGAAGAAAACTTGAACAAATTATAAACAATCCATAAATTGAAATGTAAAATGGCATACAATTATAAGAGTTTAATCTAATTAGGGAATGAGTAAATTAAAATGTATGTCAAAGATAACAGGAAATTTGTGTACATGAAATGCAGTGGCCACTATGGAAAAAAATATATATATATAAAAAATGGTGTGATGAAGTACACAAGTGTGATTATTTTGAAGGAGATTAGAGGTAATTTCTATCTTAAACATTACATTTGTTTATATTCTCCAACTATTCAATAATCAACATTATATTCATGTCTTATTTCCTTTTAAATTTTGTTTTTTGTAAATTATCGATGGCATGGTCTGAAAATGCTTTCTGTTTTGCTGGGGTTTTGTGTGTTCACTTGCTTGTTTTAAACTGCTAACGTGCGATTGGCGTTGTTTCAAAAGGTAGGAATTTATATTATTATGAGCAAAACATTTTGATATTCATACAATGATTCTATTTCATCCAAATTTTGGAATTACAATTGATCCACAAGTTCACTGAAGTATTTTGAGAAACACAGGAACATATAGCTATGATTTTTTGTTGCCTTTGAATCTTCTGATCAGTGTTTGTTTTTGTCAAAAGTACTTTGCAATGTTTAAGTTCTTATTTACCTTCTCATATGCCATTTACTCTGGAGCATGATTAATATTCCTTTGTGCCAAGGAGATGAAAATGAGAAATTTGTGGTAGTCCAAAAGTTTTTAAATGGATGGAAAGATAAATTTGGGGTCCTGGCTTTTAAAATGAAATTCAGACCATATGACTAAAATAAGGATTCACACAAGAATATCTATTTAACTATGTTTGAAGCTGTTTATTTGAATGTGGACAATACCGAGCTCTTTTTTTAAGTGTTCCATCCAGGGAGAAGTGAAGCAATATTAGACTTTTCCTCTTTGAGAAGAGGTGCTAAGGCCACAGGCTATGTCCGACATTTCCTTTTGTAAGATCCCTGACTAAAGAAATTGTTATCGAGCCAAATCTTTACTCATCTTCAAAAACGTGGATATATTTGGTCCCACATGAACCAAAATTGTGCAATGAGTGCTGTGTAATTCAGTGAAGCTCCCTAGCTCTGGTGTTTGGATACTTTGGGAAGGAAACAGCCATTGCCTATTCAACAGGCTGTGTTCTGTGAATTTCCGCTTCACAGTGTCTGCATCAGAAGCTTCTCTGTGTGGAGCAAAAAGCCTCCAGATAGGCACCCATCGCACCTGGAAATTAGTGTCTAATAACACAACTGGGCCTTCGAATTACATTCATCTCCACACAGTACGAAAATGCAAGCTTTTTATATTTCTCTTTTAAGTTCTCATCCTTCCTTTTGCTCCCCAGGACTTTGACTTACATCATGCTTTGGACACCCTGCAGATAGGCTCCCTGTAAAACTGTTGTGTCAGCCGGGGAGAGTAAGCATGTCTCCCGGATCCCTTAAAAAAGAACAAACAGGAAAAATATCATGTTCCAGGACAAATTGTGCCAGGGTCGTGCTGGTTCTGACGTTATGCCCAACATGGTCAAAATGGGAACCGTGGTATCAACCGACCTGGAGTATCAACTGTAAACTAGGGTCACAAGGCTTTGACTGCTGGAAGGCAAGGGTTGAGATGACCAATGACACACAATGGGCCTTTCCAAGTTTTAAAGCTAAGATTCTGTTTTATTTTCTTTTGTCCTTCATTGCATTCTTTCTCATGCTCTTTTCATTCAAAGATTCAATCTCAAGACAGGATTATGATACTCCACCAGCTGTTGTGTCAGGTAGGAAAATTCTAATTCCTTTAAGACTTGATTGGAGGGGAGCGATGAAAGTTGCCTGCTTTTCCCCAAAACTCTTTAAAGCAGTGATTCTCAACAGCAGTGGGTACGGGAAATTTGAATTTTATTTTGGCAGGGGATGTATATGTTGCTTTTCAAAGGAAAAAAAAAAGCTCAAAAACACTTTGTCCATCAAAGATACACAAAAGATAGAACCTATATTCTGTGTATCAATGTCAGACAAGGTCATCACCATTTCTGGAAAGTGGGATGAGGACATTATATTTAGCAAAGAGTCATGGATTAATTTAGGTTGAGAAGCACTGCTTTATAGACCAGAATTATTCTGAAGTTGAAACATCATCCCATTTTGCTTATTTGGAACCCAACACAGGATCTGACAAATAGTAGGTACTCAGTATAATTATTTGTTGAATGAATTTAAAAGTTTAAATTTGTTCCAAAATGACATTTTGCATATAAAGTGAATCTACCAAGGTTTCATATGTACAACAAAGTGGCAGAGGTTGCTTTGAAAATACATTAGGGTCTTCAGAATTTTAATTACCAGTATTTAATTTGTTTCCTAGAGTTTAGTGGTATAGTTTGCAACAAGTGTGTGTGTGTGTGTGTGTGTGTGTGTGTGTGAAGAAGCTGCTTTTATTTTAAACCACAAAGACCTTGTGCTTTCATCTTATTTTGGAATTTTGATTTCTTGTGAAAAAGAAAATAGGCACATTTTTTCATTTACACTGATTCTTTTTAAACTAAATGAAATACTGGTAGTCTGAAGCACTTTGAAATATTTGATCCTTTTACATGTTAAATGGCAAGAACATAAACTCCAAACCCATAACAGCATTAGAGACAGTGCAAGGGAAAAAATAAGAGTAGCTAGAGTAAGAGTCCACAAGAGTATCAAGCCTGGCATCCTCCAGGAGCTTCCAAGCAAAGAGCGTTGTGTTCCCGGACTGCGGCACTTACTGGGCCTAGCTTCCTACATGTCATCTTTGTTGTGTGTCCTGTAGAATTATTTAGTTATGTTCGTGGCTGAGTTCTTATTCTGGAACTTTAAGTAAGAATTTCCCCGTCAAGTACAATGGCTTAATTTTCAACTATGAAGTCACTCGTGTCCCTTGGTGATGTCTATAAATTTCCATTACTTAAAGTATCACAATCTTTCATTCTCATTTAAGATATGGGACACTTGAGAAGAGATTTTGAGTTGTAGCATCTTTGTTTAACACGCGGCATCTATTATTGATAATTTATCATTGTTAATAAATGACACAATCTGGAACTCTATTTCAACTAAATGTCCTGATTTCACTTTCAAGAACACAATGCAAAAAGCAAAGTACTGGGGCTGGAGATTTAGCTCAGTGGTTCCAGCTCCTGCCTCGCAAGCGCAAGGTCCTGAGTTCGATCTCCAGTAACCACACACAATGCTGAGCGTGGTGACTCACGCCCACCAGCCATCAATACCACATACGACAGTGCCGGGCGTGGTGGCTCATGCCTGTAATCCCAGCGCTCAGGAGGCAGAGACAGGAGGATTGCTGAGTTCCAGGCTTGCCTGGGCTACATAGTGAGCTCAGGGCTAGCCTGAACTACAAAGCGAGACCCTGTCTCAAAAAAAAAGCAAAGTACTTATTATGTATCAGTCTTGGGTCAAGTGCTGCCAAATCAACTGAGGCAGAAACTAGCTAAAACCCAAAGTTTTACAGTAACCTATCTGATCGAGTAGACTTTAGTCACTGAAAATTATTAAGCAAATATGTGATTTGTTAAAAGAAATAGTTTAAGAAATGTAATCTAGGGGCTGAGATTTAGCTTGGTGGTTCCAGCACCTGCCTGGCAAGTGCAAGGTCCTGAGTTCGATTTCCAGTATCACATATTACAATGCCAGGCCAACACCGGAAATCCCAGCACTCAGGAGGCAGAGGCAGGGCTATGGCTAGGAGTTCGAAGCCTGGGCTGCATGATGGGTTCATGTCCAGCTTGAACTACAAAGTGAGACTCTGTCTTTAAAAAAAAAAATTTGATGTAGCAGTTTGTGAGTGCTTGATGAAAAAGATAAAGGAATTACATAGAAAAGTTAGAAGCCCAGATAGACATATTTACATTCAAAGTTTGGTATATTCCCACAAGTGGAGTACTGATGAACAGTACAGTGTTCATAAAAAATAATGTTTGGGGTTATTTTATAGGTATTTTTCCTCATAAGATTGGATAGGTAGCTTGACATATAATAACTTACACAGAGTTTTTTTGATTTGCCTCTAAATAGAAACAGATTCGCTTTTCTAAAATGTTTTTTAATGACTAGTGGGAGAACTTCAGTGATTTGTGGAAAATCGCATCTCCTTTGCCCAACCATATCCGAAAAGTGAAATGGCTACTGTAATATCTCCTTCCAAACTATCGTAAAATTCTATTATGGAACAACACAAATAATCAGGTCTTTTCCAGAGTAGGAGCCAACCAGACTGGGTCTAATTTATTAGACTTCATAATATGTGCTTCATGATTTACAGGATTTAACCCAAACTAATTCATTCAATCGATATCTCAAGCATTTAGTAAGCAAATTCTAAACAACAGATGCTACACTCTAGTAACTGACATACAAATTTGATTTAAAAATAGAACCTTGGTAGCCCTATTATGATCCAATTTAATGTTATTTGTGATATTCCCCATATAATATCTAGAAAAACAAGAATCTAGAAATAAAATTTGAAATCCTCAGAAATAAGGTGATTTCTGAGCTCGGTTAGGATAGATGAATCTGAGTGTACCAGGTAGGCAGCAGCGGGAAAGGTAAAGTAGGAAAATAGTACAGGATATGTAAACCCTTCGCAATAGGCAGGAGTGTTCAGGGGATTAAATCTCAGTAAGTCCATTGATATGGAGACCAAGTCAGATCAGTATAAACCAGATTTGGGGTAAGAACACATTCTTCTTTCGGTCATGTTTCTTGTTTATTCCAATAATATGTAGTGGAAGCATCATATGGTTGTTATTTCACTAAGTGCTAGGCATGCAACATTTTTCTAATGATTAAAGAATTCAGGTATAAATAGGTTACTACCACACAGTATCATAAATGCTCCAACTATAATAATGGTTAAGTTTGTCCAGTTATAAATCAGATGCCTAAATATAGAAGCTACTTGTGTCTTTTACTAATTGTGGAAATATGGGAAGATTACTTAGCTTCTCTGTAGCTTAGAGTACTTATCTGATAAAATAGCATCATAAGTTTTTCCTAAGCATTGGATAAGTTAAGGTTGCATGAGTTACAAATTTAAGCTGCTTAAAACAGATCCTGAGCACAAAATTAGATTCAAGTATTACAAACTACAACTATATTAGTAATTATTGGTACAAACTGTGTCACAGAACAAAGAAAGAACAACTAACTCTATTAACAGAGGTCAGGCGAAGATTCCAGTAAAATTCTCTACACACAGACATAAAGATACCTGGTAGTGGCTAAATGGAAAAAGCTTTAGAGGGGAGAATTTATAATCAAGAGGTAGTATGTCTAAAGACTCATTCAAACAAAGTATGGCATACTGAAGGAACTACCTCTGGGTAAACAAGACAAGAATATAAGAGAAAAAAAGAGGAGTAAAATAAATTAGCCTAAGCAGATGAGATGGAGCAACAACACAAAATAGACTGAACTCTTTCGTTATGACAATAGGAAAACATTAAAAAAATATGTTAGAGAATGGCATAATAGTTCTGGGTGTCAGGCAAAGAATGCATTGGAGAGAGGCAAAGCTAGACAAAGAAGAACTGAACACAACAATCCAAAAAAAGAAGTCATAGTATCTTGTTCTCACGTCATGGAAATGACAATGGAAAGTTGGTAAATTTGTGACCTATTGATAAAGTACAAAACATAAGACTGGTAAACAAGAGAAAGAATTAAATCTAGCTCATAAATTCCCAACAACTCAAAGACCTGAGGTACCATTTGTCAGCATCTGAATCATGAAAAGGAAGATCAAGTTTATCCAGAAAAAGGCTGACTTCAGCTCAAATATGTTGAATTGGAGATATCTGTGATGCATGCAATTGGAGATGTTTGGCATGTGTGCCTGAGCTCAGATCCTATCTCTTATTTTGGAGATACTATCATAGAATCACACTCTGTCACTCAGAGAATAGGATCAGAGCCAAGGAAAGTACACATGATCTTAGAAATAAGAGTTAGAAAATCGAGTTTAAAACAAAGGTGGAAAACAACAGCTAAGGATGGGAGATAAAACAAAAGGATAAAATTTCAAAAAGAATATTGTCTAGTGCCATGAGTCCAGAAAAAGAGCCATTTGATTTTGCCTTAATTTTCTTGCTGCTGAGACAGCATACCTGATGCCCAATGTAAAGAAGGAAATTGTAGCTCTTAGTATTTTGTTTTTTGGGTTTTTTTTTTTTTTTTTTTTTGAGACAGGGTCTCACTTTGGAATTCAGGCTGGCCAGAACCAGGCTGGCCCAGGCAAGCCTTGAACTCAGCAATCCTCCTGCCTCTGCCTCCCGAGTGCTGCGATGACAGGCGTGAGCCACCATACCCAGCACTGTGGTATGTGGTATTGATTGCTGATGGGCGTGAGTGACCACACCCAGCACTGTATATGGTATAAGGTATATGTATATGGTATGTATATACCAAGGATCGAATTTAGGACCTTGCGCTTGCAAGGCCGGTGCTGGAACCACTGAGTTAACTCTCTGGCCCAGCTCTTAGTTTTTAACAGTTTCAGTACAAAGCTTGCTGGCCCAGCTCTTAGTTTTTAACAGTTTCAGTACAAAGACAGGGTGACATGGCAAAGGGGCATTGCCGAACAGGCAGAGCAGCAAGCAACAAGCAAGGACTCTCTTTCTGTCCCTTACATTTCATTCGGCTTACCACCCTTAGGGTGGACCACCTTGCACCCAGATTGGAGCACGCTCAATCCCACCAGAACTAACCCAGACCAATCAGTGGACTAATTTAGGAATCATATATCCTGGATTCCAGCTTCACATTCCAGATCCAGCCACCTCCGAAAAATCCTGTCTAAAACCACTCGAGGCTTTGAGGGGAGCATCTAGACACAAGACACAACAGTGTCACTAGTGAGCATGATGGTGAAATTTAGGGCAAAGAGCAAATTCCCTGAAGGTATCTGAGGAGGCAGATATCCCAAGTAGAACTAGCTCAAAACATTTGGCTTTGAAGAGTAGAAACAGTGCCAACAGGACAAGCAGAAACTAGAACTGACCACTTTTTAACCATGAGAAATATTAGCCACGATGGGAAGAAGGCAGGAGATTCTGAAGTTTAAAAATACAATTCATAAAGGAAATAATTAGTAGAGCAAGATTTAGATAGGACCTCTGTGTGCTCCAGGAAGGTGAATGAACAAGAGCTAGAAATAATGTATGTGCGTGTAGATTGGTGGATATACACGCAGGAACTCTTGGTGACAGCCATTCTCTCTGGGATGAGATGGGATCTCAGTGTTGTTTTAATTCGCATTTACCTACTAGCCAGTGATGCTAAACATTTCTTCATGTATTTAATGCCCATTTATACTTCTGAGAAGTGTCCATTGGTTTCACTTGCCTACTTTTCACTTTTATTTAGCAATGTCTAATTGCTTTTGAGTTCTTTGTATCGTCTAGATGTTAGTCTTTGGTCTGCGGAATAGTTAAAAGTTTTTTTTTTTTCTAACTCAAGCTTATCTCTTCTCTGTGTTGTTTCTTTTTGCTGTGCAGAAGATTTTTAATTTGATAGGATCCCATTTGCTGATTCTTGGTACCATTTCCTGTGCAAAGAGAGTTCTGTTCAGAAAGTCCTTGCCTACAATTTTCATTTCAAGAAATTTTACCTATTTTATATGGCAGCAGATTGTTTCTATTTTAACATTTTAATCTTTGACCCATTTTGACTTTAGTTTATATATGATGAAGGATACATGTGTAAATTCAGTCTTCTCTGTGTGGATAGTCAGTTTCGTTAGCCTCATTTATCAAACTACCTTTCCTCCACTGCATGTTTTTGTCAAAGTTGAATATAGTCAAAAGTGCTTGGGGTTCTTTTTACATCTTCTGTTCTGTTCCATGGAACAATATGTCCTTTTCTATGATAGGACTATTTATTTTTAATTCCTGCAACTTTGGAATATAACTTCAAATCTGGGATTGTGATGTTTCCTGCTTTGATTTTGTTGTACTGGATTATTTTTGTTATTTCAAGTCTTTCCTGTTTTTAGGGTTGTTTTCCTTAGTTCTGTGAGGCATTGCTGTATTTTGATTGGTTAAATCTGTATATCAGTTTTAGAAGAATGGCCATTTTAACCACATGCTTTCTTGATACCCAAGAACAAGGGATATCTTTTCATTTTCTGTTATCTTCTTTCCATCTGTTTTTCACAGTACTCTAGTTTTTACTGCAAAACTCTTTCGCTTCCTTGGTCAGGTTAATTCTAAAGTATTTAATTTTTCTTGATACTATTGCAGATTATATTTTTCCTAATATCTTTCTCTGTGAGTTCATTATCAGTTATTGTGTTGATTTTATATGCTGATACATTGCTGAATTTGATTATTAATTCCAGGAGTCTTTTTTTTGGAATTGTTTGGGTCTTCTTTGTAGTGGATCTTGTCATCTTCACATAATGATAATTCGACTTACTCCTTTCCTATACATCCTTTCCTTTGTTTTTCTTGCCTAATTGTTCTATCTCAAGAACCCAAATAATATAAAATGATAGTGAGGTCATAGGAAAAAAGGAAACTTCTACATTATTGGTGGGCATGTAAATTACTACAACCATTATGAAATCAATATAGTGATTCCTTGCAGAACTAAAACCAGAAATTCAATTCAATCCAAGTAGTCTCCTATAAGGTTTCTTATCAAAAGAATTAAAGACGTCCTACTACAGTCATATATGCATCTCCATGTTTTAACAGCACATGTCATGTTAGCTAAATATTGGAAGCAGCTATATGCCCACCAACAGATGAATAGATAAGGAAAATTTGGCATGTACAAACAGCGGAGTCCTACTCTGTATAGAGAAGGATAAACTTAAACCATGTAGGAAAATGAATACACCTTTAAACGACGTTAGGTGAACTACACCAGACACAAACTTAAATATCTCCTGGTTTCTCTTATAGCAGAAAACAAAAATATAACTAAAGATTAAAGTAAAAGATAGATAATAGGAAGTAAGGAAATGGATTTTTCTCAGATGGGAAGGAGATCAAGAAAAGGAGGGAGCAGAAGATAGGAGGGGAGAAGAAGGTGTTGGAAAAATAATTAAGATATGTGAAAGACGTGTACCAACTCCCGACAAGGAACGCAAGCATTATGTACCCTAAAATGTGTACTAACAATAACAGTAGAAAAGCCATCAGAAGTCATTTTCCCCATGATAAATATTTTTTGTTTTTGTATGTAAACTATTAAGTGACACCTGAGAGGGATTGGGATAGATGACTCGGTAAGAACTGAGGGAAAATGAGATTTGAAAAACTGTACTGAGAGAAGGCCACCAACGCAGCATAGAAAACTTGAGGGGCAGTACTGAGAATTCATTTGAAGCTATAGACTGTGAATATTTATATATGAATATGTCAGGATGCTTTATTTTCTCGATGTAGTGTTCCAGGGCCAAGAAAACAGGAGGGTAGTTTAATCCAAGGTGAGGTACTTACTAAGTAGATTGAGAAAAATAATAACGTGCACCAGGGATAGTGGCAAGATAATTGACTAGCAAACTGCCATTTCAAAGAAACTATGATGGAAAAGGAAGGAGATAGAAAGCAGAAAATGTAGAGACTAGAGTTCTCAGTGAGCTGTATGGAGTCATCAGGAGTACTTTGAATTAAGATTTTGGAAAATTAACTATTTCTTGGCAAATTTCATGTGAGCAAAATAGACCCTAGGAGACATGGCAGAGGGGAAGGAACTCAAATAACACGAATGTCCAAAGCTTCCATGTAATTGGGGTATTTTTACATCTGTGGGCTTTGGTTTGGTCTGGTTTGGTGTTTGCCACATTGAGTTATGCATGACTTCACAGATATTTTGCGTAGAGTCTAGTATACATTTTAAAATTTCAACCATAAGTACATTTTGAATGTAATAATAATCTGAGAAAAAAAATTAGGAAGAGTGTTTCTACTCTAAAGAAAGTGGGTGATGTTCCTGAACTGGGAAGCCCCTGATTTACCTGACTGGTGACATCTGTCTTTGCCTAATTTGCAGCTGCCCTTTCCCCAGCTTGCTTCAAGGAGAGAGGATAGAGGACGGGAACTGCCCTGTGAATTTTCATGCAAAATCAGAAATCTGTTCTTTTTAGTGCTACTTCTCCCTACCAGTTTTAACTCCTTAAAATAGGAAATGAACAGTAAAGTATCATTTTTATACATGGCTGGATTTTATGAGGCATATATATGAAAACTACAGATGATTTGTCATGAATTATTTTTTTATCTCAGTTTCCTTGAGCTTAATTTCCTTGAAGGGCATCAGCCTGAAATCAAGAAAAAGGTAATTATTCCCAGAGAACAAAAGTAGAATACAAATCAATCCAAAGTTAGAGGAAAAAAGATTCACCTCGCTACCAGATCGTCAAGGTCTCAGTTCATGATCGGCTGGCTCCAAGGCCGTGTCTCCGCAGACAGCCATCGCAGAGGACACAGTTCGCGGCCGGGAGAAAGTGCCAAAGCAACCAGAGCCAACCACAACATCTGCCCCTTGTTTTTTATCAAGGCTACTCAGGGCAGGTCTCACTTCCACTCTTTCTTAATGCCTCGATACTGGCATCCCATCGTGAATCAATCCCAGTGTCGCCCGGTCTTGATCCAGCCCCTTCTGGAAAAGCCCCGCCTCTGATTTTAAAAGGCTGTAGAGAGGCCTCTAGACACAAGCCACTCCACCTCAGCCTGGCACTGGTGGTGTTCCATCAGAGGTTTAGTTGGAGCTTCTCTTCTACTGCTTCTTCTCGGGCGAGAGCTCCTTTCAGGAGTGTGGGGCAGTACTTCTGCTACTTCAAAGAGCAAGGCCATTTTCAACTCTAAGCAACAGCTATTTTCATGGGTACCATGAGCAAATTTCCATCTCTTAATTAAAAATTAGGTCATTAGTACCTCCAATTAGCAACAATTAGCTGTTAAATTGTATTTACTGTAAAATACCTGTTACAGTTATAAGTGTTCCCACAAGCACACATGAAAATCAGTCTCCTTTCTTTCCTGAGATACTGTGCACTTACTTTGATTACAAAACTGCATTTCTTTCAATGTACTAATTAATTGATTTTTTTCCTTTTAAACAGGGCTAAGTGGTATAGGAAAAAATAAAAATAAAAACACCCCTTGCCCTCAATGAACAGAGCCTCCAACAATGACAGGCTTCTAAAGAATGGCCACTTACTATTCAACATATATCATTAAGATTGCCTGAAAAATTTGAGTTTGCTCTTTTTAAAATTAAATTTATTGGTACATTTTAGGTATACATTATGATCACATTCATCCTAGAGTATGTATATCTGTGCATGAAATATCTTTGTTCATATTTTTTTCCATTCTCCTGCCCTCCTTTCAACCCCTCCACCCTTCCCTATTTACAAAAGCTTTCAGTTTGTACATATTTGTACAAATATTTAACACCAGTATATGCATAATGAGTTAATATGGTCCTGCTAAAATGTTTACATTGTTCACTAAATTATAAAAATGAAAGCTTTTCTTAAAAACCTTGTCCTGTGGGACTACAATTTTTATTTATCTATTCAAGTAATTTATCCTAAAGGAAGTTTAAGCAAAAAGACCCTTCTAACACATGAACATCATTCTTTTCTAGCTCAGTATCCCTGCCCCCAGGCAGAGGACGGGTAGATACAAAATCTTATGTCTACTTTTATAAGCCAGCAAGCTTTTACTATACAAATCCAAAAAGTAAATTGTTTGTATTTTGCAGACAAGATAGTATATGTCTCAAGTATTCAACTTTGCCACTGTCATATGCAAACAGGATGAAATAGCCAACCATGGTGGGGTTTGATTAAAGTTTTATTTACAAAATAGGCGGCAAGCCGGAATTGGTCTGTGAGTTCTAATAGTTTGCCCATCCCTCCCCTAACAGATATATTTTCATAAATATCTCATAGAAATAGTATTCATTGACATTTAGTATAAATGTTATTAAGTACCTTCTTTAAAATTAGCATTTTTTGCTTTTTCTTTTTATGAAAGATAAAATATCAGAAAGTCAGAGGTGATAGAAAGTGAATGAAGGTCAAGAGGTGTTTCTTGGTGTTTTAGTATATGAGGCACAATTGATTAGCGTGCTGATGTAGTAAAACTCTGTAGGTGCATCTTCTATTTTTCACATTCTCACCATTTATTGGTCTTCAAGGACTTATTTTTATGTACCAGCAATAAGGGTTCATCAAGTAGGAAAGTCAAATATATATTCTCTTAATGTCCTCTTGGTGTGATTTAGAATTCTGTACTATTATAAATTGAGAGACAGAATGAGAAATGCATCATCCCAATGGATTTGTAGTAAAAGTACATCGGTTGTTGCTGTTAACAATGATTAGTGTCCAGTGAAGTCTCACTTGATATAGGACTATTGGCCATTTCTTTCTCCTGGGTGGCTGCTTCTCTCAGTGCAGCATTCTGGTTTGCACCCTAAAGGTAAAGAAAAGCTTTCCTGATCCTACCAGAAAGTCATGTAGTACACAAGGCTGGAGAGATAACTGTTCCCTTTGTAAAGTGCTGAGCAAAGTACCACTTGATGAGGCAGCATGCACATCCCATAGACAGGCAGCACCGCAAAGTTCTGTCTTAGCAGTAGACGTCTTCACTGAGGATGACAGTGGACGTACCACAGTGGTCACACATGGTGTCACTTAAGTTTAGCTCTCTACAAAAGGGCAGAGCTCAGATAAAAGGCAACAAAGAAGGAAAGCACTTTCAACCAACAATAGAGTATGAAGTAAGCTAATTGCACGTGTGTGAATCAGCACATCTGCTACTAAAAGCACAGGATTGCTGGTGTAATCAACAGTACAAAGTGGGCACTTGAAGCCCTGTCAGAGACTCCAGCCCTAACTTAACTGCCATTCAGCACTTGCCGGAGGCATGGTTGAGACATCTATACTGAAGAAAGAAATACTAACATAAATGTTAACATTTCTCTAGATAGTATGCTAAATTAGTTTATCAGAAAGCAGAATACTGTAACCATAATTGTGCATCCCTGTTGAAATGCTTTCTCTGAGTTAAAATTTAATATTTTAACCCTTTCCTTCTTGGAGTGATCTATGATACAGACACTTAGAAAATATTGCCAGCTTTTTTGAAATGCTGTAAGGGACATAACTGTCCATTATTTTATATCCACTCTCCCTTATATAATGAAACAAATGATGAACTGTCCCTCAAGTTCAGTGCCTCAGTGAGTATCTTACTATATGAATAAATGGACTTCCTCTGCACTATCAGTGTGAAGCACAGTACAATATATTCCTCTTTGGCTTGGTCATTAGGACAGTTGGGACTAGATGGAGTGTATTGTTTGTTTCAGTGTTGCTCTCGACTGTTAGTTGACTTGCTGTGCTTTTAATTGCACTTCTTACAGTATTGCACAATTTGTAAATACATGTTCAACTTGGAAATACAAATCTCCAACTTATAATAAAAACATAAATGAAGAAATAGCAGGGCATTAAGGGAAATTTGTGTGCCATAAAGTGTCAAGGGAAGGATGCAGTGAAAGATGTTTTTGATTATGTTGATCTTACCTTAAAATTCGCCAGGACACATTGTTTTTATTTACTCCCATACATGCAGCTGTGAGTAGGAAAAAGCATGATCTCAAAAAGAGAGACAGCTTTAGACTCAGGAGAATATATATCACTACTTAACAATTATTTAACAATATGAGCTTCTTGTTTCCTGAAGCTTGTTTTTCCTCTTCATAGGTAGATAATTATACCTCTTTATCTGTGCACAATAATAATAATATGAGCCTTCACTAGGTCAACATCCAAAGAACTAGAAATTATTTATTATTTCACAATAAATATGAAACAAGTTTCCCTTTTTAAAATTTTGAATCTTTATTGGTACATTATATATACACATTGTGACCATACACAGTATTGAGAATTTGTACCAGCATGTGGCACAATTTAATTCTCATTTTTCCCAATCCCCCACCCACCCTACAACCCCCACCCCTATATATATATATATATGTTGTTTTCCTTTTTTATGAGCATCATATTTCTTCTTCCCTTTGTTACTTACCCCTATACCCCATTTTCATTTGAACATTGTCTAAGGCTTCCTCTTACCCCATTTAGGGAAGTGTGTTAGAATTTGTTGAAGTATCATTAACCTCATACTTGCTAGATCAAAACTTTAAAGCATAGTAATTTAAAATTTTAATGCCTGACAAGAGAAGATATGTCTTCCCCATTGGCCATATTTTATGATTTTTAGCTGAATTAAAGTAATAAGGGTAATTGTATCATAGCATGAAAAATAATATATACCATAGTGAATTAAGGTCCAAAACTAAAAAAAAACAAAACAAAACAAAAAAAAACTTTGAGTCCCAAAGCATGCCCATGAAAAAGATCTAAAAAGGAATACAAATTATTATTCTAGGTTTTCATTTTCTGTTTTGTAGAATTTTTTAAATACTGTTTTCTAACTTAGGTAGTTTACTAAAATTTTAGCTGCATTATTTGCATATGGGTAATTTAGGAGATGATGAGTTCTTCCCTCAATGGGGAATGAAACCAGAAAAACAAACATGGACAGACAATTATACTACCAACAGATGGCTGGTGGAAGGGCATCAGCTGATGGCTGACAGCCCCAATGATGAGTTGGCTGTCACTTAAGTGACTGACAGGACTATCCCCCTTTGATGGATAGTGAAGTTTATTAGACTCATACAGGGTTATATAGTGTACCTGTGGAGGTTGTGGCCATAGTAGCCTAGGGAAAAGAAGAGGGAAGGTTAAATGAGTACAAGTAAACATTCTAAGCAAACAATGCAAAAACATTCTGTGAACATGTAATCAAAGGGCAGAGAACACCACAACCTACAGATCTCTACAAGCCACTTTTGACTGGGTATCAGCGATATACGTGTGTGTGTGTGTGTGTGTGTGTGTGTGTGTGTGTGTAGTAGTAGTAGTAGTAGTATGAATATAAACGTACTGGCTATGATGGTGGTGATTCCATGGTTGTTCCATTGTGGTAACAGAGACAAAAAAAAGATGACCTCCAGAATTCTCCTGTAGTACTATTCAACACATCTCAGCATGATAGCATTTGAGCTAGAATTTATGAAACATTGTTTCTCTTTATAGAAGTGGCTTAGAATTTTTGAGTCATTTAGTAATCTAAAATCACTACTGAATTTGATGGGAATTCATTACCTACCTACCATAACCAACTGACTGCTGATCTTAATATTTTCAATTTTAAAGTAAAATTTCAAATGAAGTATTTTCTTCCTTGTTCTGACATTGGGGATAACCCTAGAATTGTTCTCCTTTATTTAATATGAGAGTCCAAGTTCATTGTGGATTATGGAATTGACATAATACATTTAAAATTGGGATCATATGTAACATACTCTATTTACTGATATTAACTCTAACTTCCACAATACATACATATCCTTTCACTAAATGCATTTTTTCAGTTTTCTGTCTAAAACAAAATCTCCCACTATTGCAGGAAACTTTTATCTGTGTGTATCACAGCATATTTATAACTCTGCAAATCCAGCAGAAATCACTTTAATGTTCATTTGCCACCCAAAAGACTTGTCTTCTTATCTATGATATGAATTCTCTTTGATATGTGCAATAAGTCACAAATAGTGGACTATTTAGACCATTTCGTATCAGGCTAGTCTATTTTCAGTTATTTGAACAATATGCTTTCACACATTCGCTCTGATTTTTTCTTGATTAAATATTGATGGAAAAGCCATCAGTTAACTGACCATGACACTACATACCCAAACCATAATCAGCTCATGTTCAGTTTCCTTAAAGTGGAAACAAAAACTTTAAAATATTTTAAATCAGGCCGGAGATTTAGCTCAGTGGTTCCAGCACCTGCCTCGCAAGCACAAGGTCCTGAGTTCGATCCCTAGTAACCACAGCAGAGCACAGTGACTCACACCCTCCAGCAATTAATACCACATACCACAGGGCCCGGCATGGTGGCTCAGGCCTGTAATCCCAGCACTCAGGAGGCAGAGAAAGGAGGATTGCTGAGTTTGAGGCTCGTAAGCTCATTGCCAGCCTGAACTACAAAGTGAGACCCTGCCCCCCCCCCCGAAAAAAGTAAACCAGTGGTGGTCTTTGATTTACATAAATGGACACTTTTCAGCTGGCAGCAAAACCACGTTGATTTCAGAACAATGGGCCACAGATCCTCACAGGGCGTACAGGATTTAACTGCCTGTTTTCAATCCAGAACTCTGCCCCAGAGATTGGAAAAGCACAGAACACCAGATTCAGGAAATGTGAATTTTAGTCATAAATCACATTTATTTCAGCAAGTTAAACATTCAGAGGTGATTTTAAAAAAATCATTGAGATGCTTGAGATACTTTTTCTAGAAAGTTAAAGTCTACAAGCCCCAGAAGAAAAGAGACCAGCCAGAGTTGCATAATTTGTTCACTAGCTTACTGCAAGAAAGAGTGACACCAGCCACCCGTGGACCCTCTCGGAAGTGTGAGTCTCTGGTCTCATCATGGGACTTGAACTTGTGCCCTGTGACTTGGGAAGGGCTTGAGGAACTGCCAACACATTCTGTCTTGGATGCTTTCAGGAAGGAAAAGAAAATTAAATAACTAGAGACCTTAATAAGTGTTGTCTGGCAAATGGGAGGGATAAGCAGGAACTGTCATGGAAACATACAGCAGTCATTAATGTCAGAACAGGGAGAGATTCAATTTGCTTCCGGATTTCTTAGAAAGTCTTTTTCTCTGTCTTTTCTCCACCATGGTCATTAAGTGGCCTTTTCTGATAATTGTAAATCTTTGAAAATTGTTTAACTAGGAATATCATGACCTCCCAAAGAGCTACGATGTAACTGAAAGTTATTTTAAAGATTTCCATGAATCCTTTCCTCATCCCAAAGACAATTATAGTACATCTGGCAAAAATATAACAGAACACTGAATGGCCTTGATAAAAAATAAATATAAACATCAGATATGCCAAAGTGATGTTTTACTAATCACATCTAATGAGGGTATGAGAAAGTGCTCACAGTGCAAAGGTGAATTTACACTTATGAAAAGTACACTATGTTCTAGTACTATTCTTAGTGCTTTGTGTGGGTTACTTTGTAATATTTAACAGATTCCAATATTATATAAGGGAGTTTATATGTCCTTTACAAATTGTTGTGGGTTTTTTGTTTTTATGTTCAGCTGTCCCCTTACTTGTATTTATGCTCTTTTAGTGGTCTTAAATGTCTTAACTTTCTCAAGTGACAAACAGTTCTACCAATTATGTTCAGAAAAAGACACTCTCAGTCAAATACCACATTTTATTTCATTTTAAGGGTGTTTTCACTTTGGATATCTGATTTTCTCTTCTTTCTCTCTGCCTGTCCTCCTGTTCTGTTGTGTCGTGACCTTCTTTTTGCCATGTTAACCTTTCTACATGACTCAAATTTATCCTTCTTTGTGGAAGAGTAGTACTCCTTTGTGTATAAATGCCACATCTTCGTTATCCACTTATCTGTTGCTGGACATGTAGCCCATAAAATGGTTACTTTCTTATCACTGTATTTCCATCATCTGAACAAATGTGACACATAGAAATTATTCCATCAATAGAAAATGAATGAATGAGTCAGTGAATTCATTTGCCACTGTTTGGTATTTTCATCTAGAGTCTGTCATAATGGAAGCACAAGGGCCCAAGTCCAATCCCTGGTACCATAAAAAAAAAAATGATTCTGTCATAATGTAGAACCACAGCTTATAGTGTATCATTTAGTTCTGTGAAAGACCAGATTTAAAATTTTTCTAAGAAGGACATTATCTCTCCTGAGGCTGATTTCCAAATAAAAGACTGAGTGTTGGACAGTGACTGTGGATTCTCTCAAATGCTCCTTAGCTTCATCAGTTCAAGAAAATCCAATGACAGTTTCAGTTGATGGTTCAAACATATGGCTCTGTGTAAACAGCACAAAGAAAGCTAAATTCCAGGTATCCATCATAAAATATAATTCCAGTGTTTCTGCAGCTCATAACTTGCAGAACCTTGGCAAAGAGAGAAATCATATTTTTTGGAGAAGTATTTGGATCTTGTGTAGTCTGTGTACTCTTGGCTATTCTAAATTATATCCCCAGATTAAGCTGAGAGAGCTGTTTTACCTGGATGACTACATCCCACTGGCCCCCTGAAAAATACCTTTTCATGAAGTATATCTTGGCGCCATGCCATCCCATGCTGTTTGAAGGGCACTGTAATGAATGGCCCTTGGAATCTCGCTTTGCTTACTTTAAGGCTGCTGTTCATTACACTACACTCTGTCTGCTCTTCCAGACTCACGGAGGAATCTCTCTCTTACCTCCATGTTGGAAATCATTTTTTGCACCTGGTTTATTTTCTTACCTAATGGTCACAGTGGCATATCTGAATCACGGCTATCTACCTCTGAAAAAGTTTGAATTTATTTTTAATTTTAAAATTGAATTTATTACTCTGCTTTCCCTTTCTTTGTAGCTGATTTTCCTCATTTGCTTAACACTACGCTGTGTTAAACAATTTTGGAACCTGCTTTAAATCCTTCTGGGAAGCAAGATGAGCTTCTCAAATAAATGGAGGGAACACAGACGCCTCATCCTCTATTTTCCCAATTAGGAATCACAGCTCAAGCACGGATGGCTCCTTGGCCCTCAGCTTGAAGCCTACGCACTATAATCTTCAAGTCCACCCGCGTGACTGCAGTTCCACTGGCCCTAAGATGGCCAGAATGCGCCTGCTGCAGCCGCTTTCTTTCCTGCCTCCACTCACTCAGACTCTACCTGGAACACCTTCCTTGCTGCACATATTCTCTGCTGCTCATTAACTTTTGCACCTGGAACATTTTGTGTCTTCCGAGAATCTCTTCCTGATTTTCACAGTCAGATATGATGTTGTTTTCCTCTGGAGACTCTCAAGTTTTCCTGTGTTCATACCTGTGATACTCTGTCTCGTGCCACAGATAACTTTGAATAACCCACCAACTTCCCCCACTCCACCTTTAGGTTTGGGTTCTTTGAGATTTAGAGAAAATGCTGTATGACTGGTTTATCCTTCATAGCACTCATGCTCAAACATTTTAAAATATATTTATCTATTTTTATTAATTTTACATTGTATTGAATTGATAAGTAGCATTTGTATATACACATATAACATATTTTGACCAAATGCATCCTCCCATTTTTTTCCCTTACACTTATTCCTTTCCTTTCTCTAATAGTGGTCTCTGTTCTACTTACATGCCGTCTTTCCCCCTAGATCCTACGTATTAGGGAAAACATGTAATGCTTGTATTTCTGAGTGTGGCTTATCTCCTTTAACATGATCTCCAGCTTTGCCCATCTTTCTGTAAATAACATAATTTCATTATTTATGGTTGTGTAATATGCCATTGTACGTACATACCATGTTTTCTTTATCCATTCATCCACTGATGGGAACCTAGCCTGGTTCTATCCGTGTGCCACAGTAAATATGACCGTGCTGGTTTCCCTGTAGTATGCTGACATCAGCTCCTTTGAGTGTGCACCAATGGGTGGTGTTGCTGGATCACGGGCTAGTTTGATTTCTGTTTTTAGAGGAACCATCGGTTCTACATACATAGTGGTTCTTGCTGCACTGCACTCTGCTGCTCATTAACTTTTGAATCTCCAAAGATCCCATGTCACTTTCCCATCAGCAGTGTAGAAGAGTTACTTTTTCTTGTATCCTATCTACCATTTATTGTTTCTGTATTACTAATGATAACTATTCTGACTGTGGTGGGATTGCCTCACAATGTAATTTTGATTTGCCTTTTTAAATGATTAAACATGTTCAAAACTTTGCATATATAGTTCTTATAACCCATTTATATTTCTTTCAAGAAGAATTTGTTCAATTCCTTTGCCTATTTTTTTCCTTTTTTTTGAGCATAGATTTATTAATTCCATTGGAACATTTTATATATACACTATGATCACATTCAACATCGAGGGTATGTACCAAAATATGACACATCTTGGTTCTCATTTTACCCCATTTCCCCTACCCTCCCAATGACCACCACCCCCTACGTATATAAAGTTGGTTTCTTTTATTTAATCATAAAATGTTTCCTTTCCCTTCTTTACTACTCACCTCCCTTTTCCTTTTCCCTTTGAACATTTTGTGGTACCCAGGGTCAAACTCAGGATCTTGTGTTTGTGAGGTAGGAACCAGAACCACTGAGCCAAATCACCAGCTTATTTACCTGTTTATTGATTGGGATATTCACAGTTTGAGTGTTATTTTTTTTTTAACTTTCGTATATTTTGTGGAATTTAATCTGCTGGCAGAAAAGTAGCTGACAAAGACTTTCTTTCTGGAGGCATCTTTTTACTCTGTTGGTTATTTTCCTTGCCGTGTAAAATCTTCTTAATTTCATACAGTTCCATCTGTTCCTTGCTCTTATTTCTTCTGTTATTGGAGTACTGTTCAAAAGCCTTTGACTATGCCTGTGATTTCAATATTTGTCCTGTGTGTTTTTCTAGGGTCTTTAAAAACCTGGAGGTTTTACACTTAGGCCTTTGATACATTTCGAGTTGATTTGCATAAAGATGAGAGATAGGAATCTATTTGTAGTCTTCTATATATGGTGATCTCACTTACCCCATTCAGTATGATATTTAATACACACACATTGACTCAAGACTCACTCTCCTTCAAAGACTTCCGTGTTGACATTGCCTCGAAGTAAACGTGAAACAAAACGTGGAAGCAATCACTAGCCTAGTCTGATATGTATATTTCTCTATCATAACTAGAATTCAGGATTCTTCCTCGCAAATTACTCTAGATAGCTGTCATCACTTGGTAAAACATGGCATGGCGTCCATCTAGCTGCTCTTGCTGCTGTAAGGTTCGTGGCACCTCTGCCGATCTGTGGCAGTCCCAGAGGTGCTCGCGGAGCACACACAGGCTGCGCCGCCTTCTCCCTCAGGCTTCAGCCCAGAGCCCTCCGTGCATGTCGCAGCTCTCGGTTCTGCAGAGGCCTTCACGGGGCCGGCGACGACCTCTTCAGATGCAGCTCGTACCGCATCCGTGCTGCAGCCGGGCACACTCCCTTCCCTTCCCAGAGTGAGCTGTGCCTCTTTTGTCTTTGCAAAAGAACATAATAAATGCGAGCAATATTTCTATCTACAGTGTGGTGTCCGCTGCGGTGTGATTTGCTAATACTGCACTGCCTGTTTCAGTGTCTCGGGTGCGTTCCTTTCCGGAGAGCTGCCTTTATCTTTCTGTCTCGTCACAGAACTGGCACATTTTCTTTGACCTTCGGTCTGTGCTATATCTTCATCATGACATTCAACATCCTGCATCACCATTTTCTGTTTACTTACCTTTTTTTCCCTATAGAATCAAGACCATAAACTCGTTTAGAGCAGGAACTAGTCATGTTTACCTTATTCGTCTATGAGCCAGCAATATGTGGCCCACAGAAGGTATTTTGTAAATATTTATTTATTGAAAAAGTGATATCTATATATAAGACTGCTGATTGCTAGTTGTATTTTCATTATAATCCTAATCTTCGCCTCAAAAAATTAAAGTTGAAAGGACAAAACAATATTCAAGAATTGCCAAAATGTTTAGAAATTGTAATGAATAAGCATAATGAGCATTTTTAATGGAACTAAAAAAAAAACCCTTTTGAACATTTACAAAAAATGGAAAGGACTTGGAGAAAGTAGAATTTTTGAAAATGAACCTTACATATGGTAATTTAAAATATTGGTGGGGACTTGCACTGTGTCTATTAGAAATATGACTGCCCTTCAGTACTGCCACTTATCTGAAAGGTTGCATTTGTTAATTACTTTCTTCAGATAGTCATCACATTCATTTACCTTAGTAGCATCAGTATAATTGATTTAGTGTCACCTTCTGAAAGTTGTTTTAACCCTTTTTGTTTCTCGCATCCTTCCCAATAACACTGTTCCAGACACACCATGGTCCCAATGACACAGCCTCTTTCCCATTTTTCATCAGTCTTTCGGTAGCCTGGAGCACGCTGTTTATGGTCTCTGGGAGCTCTGCATCCAGGGGCCTCACTATGGAATCACTGTGCATATAATGGCCTTCAGCTCTTTTTTCACTAAAAGAAAATCACCCTACTGAATGTGCTCATGGTGCACTATGATATTGAGAACTTACTGAAAAAAGGCACCCAGTTAGTGGACATGCAGCTTGTGTTCCTTTAGTAGGATTTTCAGTCATGATCAAATAAGACAGCCTTTCATCTGGCAGGAAAGTTACCCTTCTCTCTGTCTTTCTCTTTTGCGTTTGTTTCATCCTAATTTAATCTGACAGTTGCTAAGGAATTTAGCTAATGTTTTCTAAATGACATGGAAAGTCTTGCAGACTCATGGTCTTCATAAAGATAAAATAGCAATTAGTCTTTCATAAGCCTTTCTTTTTTATCTTGTCTGTGGCTTTTAGTTTTTTAAATTCCTTAGCCTCAAAGATATATTTTTTCTTTTAATTGTTTTATTATAAAACTGCACATAAATGTAAGCAGCCATCCCGTTTTCTAAATTCTTTTAGCATACAGACACTGTCATTTTTTATTCCTTCAGGAAAGTATGATTGTTGCTCTTGGACTTGGTTAGGTCCTGCAGTTCTAGGGTTTTTTTAGTCCCTAAACTCAAGCAAATTATTTTTTCTTAGTTTACATTTTGCAGAGTATCACATGGATTTGAATTCACCTGACTGCCCTTTGTATTTATCACTTGAGCCTTGTAGTCCTCTGCTTCATCGCCAAAAATTAATTCCATGCAATAGCAAAGCATATAGTTTGCATAAGGCTCAGTTCCTAAAATACTTTTCCTCAGAAAAATCTTCCAAGACTTGAATGCTATTACTTTATTCAACTAAAGAAAATCCCATGTGCTTCATGGGACTTTTTCTACAATTGCTAATTTGTTTTTTAGTAAAAGAATGATACAGCAAGTAATACAACCCATGCATGCTTGTTAAATAAAGCATGGAAAGGCAGATTTGTGTTTATTTCTGCATGAGCTCCATTCATCAACTCTTCCTCACCCTAATCCACTCTTGAGTGATCTGACAGAATGAAAAGACCAGAGAACTTGACAGCTCAACAAAAATTCCTCGTCCCAGCCCCAGGCTGGTCAGGGAGGATGCCACCAGAGAGTGAGTATAAACTGTGAAGACGATGAACGTTTAAATCTTACTGTTCAGTGCACTCTCTGCATGGCCTTTCTGGAACTACTTTCTCATCAGTAAACAGAGACAACAATAAAATCCAACAAAGACATGCAATGAGAGTGAGGTGAAATATTAGAGTAGTCTTCCTCACTTCCCAGGAATCAGATTATAAATTGACATTTTCAATTCATTTGTCTTCAAAATATAGTCCTTGTTTATCAGCATTTACATCTCTTGATAAATTTGTTAGCAGTGGAGATTTAGCTCAGTGGTTCCGGCGCCTGCCTTGCAAGCACAAGGTCCTGAGCTTGATCCCGGTAACCACATACAATGCTGGGCGTGGTGACTCACGCCCACCAACAATCAATACCACATACCACAGTGCCGGGCATGGTGGCTCACGCCGATAATCCCAGCACTCGGGAGGCAGAGACAGGAGGATTGCTGAGTTCAAGGCTTGCCTGGGCTACATAGTGAGCTCAGAGCCAGGCTGAACTACAAAATGAGACCCTGTCTCAAAAAAAAAAAAAATTGTTAACAGTACAAATTTTTATGCTACACCTTACTCCTAATGAATCCAAAACTGGGGTTATGCCCAATTATCTTTTTTGAAAATGCCCTGCACATAATTTGCATGCATATGCAAACTTGAAAATAATTAACAGCCAATCACAATCCTGTGTGTTAATGAGAAGTTTAAATAATTAAAATAATGGGAGAGATTAAACTGATGCTAAAAGTTTTAGTATTAATTACCTTCTATTATTAAAACTTTATCCATCTCTTTTAGAATCCTATTACATTTTACTATTTAATAAATTGTATTATTTTATATTATTATTATTATTTTAGTTTTTTGAGACAGGGTCTCACTTTGTGGTTCAGGCTGGGCTCCAAACTCACTGGGTTTTCCAGGCTAGCCTTTCGGCGATCCTCCTGGCCTTGCCTCTTGAGTGCTGAGATTACAGGTGTGAGCCACCATGCCTGGCCTTACTATTTAATAATTTTTAAAGAGCAATAGAATTTGACAAAATTTGGAAATGAGCACAATATTAGATTCTTTGAGAAGAAATCAGTAAATCTCCACTTGAATTTATGAACTACACTCAAAACTATCAGTACCAAATTACATGTTTAGAAACTCTGAGAAAATAAATCAGTCAATGTACTGATCCAGTGTATGCATCCACCGGGCGGCAGTTAGTTATCAAGCCCGCTCGAATTATAGAGGCCTAAAACCACACTGAGGGCTCAGTCCTCCTCTCCTGTTTTAGAAGGGAGGAAACCGTCACTGTTTAAAAGTACAACGGCAGAGGTGTGAGAGTGTGAAACACCTCCAATCTTGTTCCATGTTTGCATTAGAGATTTTATTACTATCATGACTTAAAGCTCTTATTTAAAATAGAATATATACCTATATATTCCATTTTAAATTCTTTTATTCCATGATACATATATAGAAATCACACTGTGTCCATAACCTTCTGCCTCCTTCACATTCTTCTAAGCCTGTAACAATCAGAGCAGTCACTAAATCTGCCCTTTCACTGGTGTCAATAACAGCTAAGAGGATTACATTGTATTTGGAAATTAAGGGTTTTCCCTAACTGACAGCACTTAATCCTGATTACCCATTATTTGCATTTATAAGATATATACAACTAAAAATAAGGCCCTCAGCTGAGTACTCAATATCACTCCAAGTTGACTTTTTTGTTTGTGGATTCACAGCTCATTGATAAAGCGACAGTTGTACTCAGTTTTTTCTCAGTGTCTGCAAAATGAATCTTGGATAGAACTAGGAGAAATTTTATCCTGTACATATTTACTTCTCTGCTTTGCATTTCACAACTGCTTATAGTTTTTTAAAAAGATTTTTGTTTTGTTTTCCAGCTTATAATTCAAGATGAAATCCATAGGAAAAATCATCAGAATTCAGAATACTCAACACGAATTAATCTCTTAAACTTAGTTGATCTTGTGGTCATAGAGATTTCCTTAGGAAACATATGGAAACCATTTAGCAAATCAAGAATTTTGTAACATATTAGAATCACAAGCAGAGCATGGAACATCCAATGTCCAAGTTACTCTCTGGCCAATTATGTCAGAATATCTTTGGCACTTCCCAATAAAGTATATTTGTCTTCCTATGAACACTGAGAAAATTATAATAAACATTCACATATAAAGATGTTAATTGGTCCCACAGAGGAAAAAAAACACTGGATGCAAAGAATGAAGGAAAAGAGCAAAGATAAATAAAACCTACTTAACTTTTTTGTATCACTATCATTCAAATTTTTATATTCCAAGATATTTTTGTATGTGGAACACTTCATTTTCTTTTTTTTAACATTTGTTTTTAAAGATGTGGCACACTCCTTCCATAGAATATAATTTGGACAATACTGATTAAAACGAACCCACAGCAGTCTATTCTTGAAATCCTTATTAACACATTAGTCATACTCAGATTGACTCTACTGTCATGTAACATTTTGTGTTTAAAGTAACGTGAAATTCAGCATAAGGGTTTAGAAGTCATGCAAACTAATAGGAATAGGGTGTTGAATCACAGATATCACATGAAATGTAGTTTAGGGAAATAAACCTCTAGAAGTTCACAAAGCTAAAGAGTTAAGTGAATGATACTCAGAGAAATTCATCATTTAGTGACAGAGGTTGTGGGAAACCCAGCCCAGGAAATGGAGTGATATGACAGCAGAAATGAAGTGGCAGGATCTCTAGACCTGGTGCTCAGCAGCTCATGCCCAGTCAGTGCAAACCGTTGATAATTTGGGACTAACATCCGCTTTCTAGTGCACTCATTCTCCATTATGTAATCTATTCTTTAGCTCTTTTAAAACTTAGTTAGAACTTCACACCTCTGGCGCCCATCAAACACTTTCTTGGATGAAAGCTAATCTATAACACTTTCTCAGGATTTCCCCAACTTCTTGAGGGAGAATTTCATGATGAAATTCAAATTTCTTACTGTTTAACTTTCAGCCTAATGATGGGATTAGGCTGTGCTGACTTCTAAAGGTAAGCCAGATGCAGAATGATCGTAGTCATTCTCCATGTGAGCTTTCGTAGAGATCTCAAAACATTCTGCTTAACTAGTCTTACTATAAATAACAGAAAATATTTTAAGTAATTAAGGAAATTAAGTTTGAATAAATGATTAAATGATTAAATGGCTGGCCTATTATCAAGATTAGAGAATGTTGGGCCAGAGATTTAGCTCAGTGGTTCCGGCACCTGCCTCGCAAGCACAAGGTCCTGAGTTCGATCCCAGTAACCACATACAATGTTGGACGTGGTGATTCACGCCCACCAGCAATCAATACCATATACCACAGTGCCGGGTGTGGTGGCTCACGCCTGTCATCCCAGCACTCGGGAGGCAGAGACAGGAGGATTGCTGAGTCTGAGGCTTGCCTGGGCTACATAGTGAGCTGAGGGCCAGCCTGAACTACAAAGCGAGACCCTGTCTCAAAAAAAAAAAAAAAAAAAAAAAAAAAAAAAAGATTAGAGTATGTTTCCTTGGCTTAAGTTTCATTGACAGGATAAGGACACTAAATGCCTAATAGGCAACACTCAGAACTTGTTTCATCTAATGCATTTTGGCCCATTCCATTAGAGTTGATGATGTTGCATATTTTTAGTAAACTTATTTTCTCTTTCCCAATTTCCTCTCTCAAGTTTATAGAACCTCCCAGTCTACAAAGACTGACCAAACACCACATTCAAATGGTTTACTTGATTGACTTAGGTGCCTGGAAAGAAAAAGAAATAGAAAGTTCTGATAAAAATGATGTTATTAAATACCTGGTTTCCTTTTTTTTTTTTTTCCTTTGGCAATACTGGGGATCAAACTTGGGCCCTTCTGTTCCCCAGGTAGGCATAGTACCACTTGAACTGAATCCCCAGCCCTAATTTCCTTATTCTTATCTGAAACATATATACATATATATATATATATATTTAATTTTTGGAGGGCATTATTGACACTTTAGCTGTTATTTTGATTGTATTGGTTAGGAACAAAAATCTGTCTTGAATCCCATTAAGGAGGACTTGGGATAGTTCATTGACAGGCATATAATTGCTGTTCAAATGACTTGAAATAAGAAATAAACTTGCATCTTTGTCCTTAAATTACTGTTTTCAGTTCAATCAGTGTAGGATTTCACTAATCCTTTTTCATACATGCAGACTGCATTACATGGGCACCAGTCTCTTCCCTGTTTCCACTGGATCTCCTGACATACAATGTGTGATATTCACAACCTGCACCTTATACATAACTATTTTTCATGCAGATTAACTATCTACAATGTTTCTCTAGGGTCACAGTATCTACCCAGTACAATTTTTTAAAAAAGTATAAATAAGAATGTCAAGCCTGAAGTAAGTTCTGATTCTGCCAACTATTAAGATAATGAAAAATTTACCCTAATGACAAAGTGTCAGTAGATATAAAATTATCAATGACAGTGCCTATTAGTATCTTAATATGTAAATAATTCTATGCTAAGAAGTTTGTATATATTATTTTATAGCTTTCTCAAAAATTAGAATATGAATGTTTGACTCCACTGTACAACAGGAGAATGGAGATTCAGGGAGATAAATCCATGTCTTATCTATCATGCTAACAACTCAATGTAGACATATTTTTCTCAATATTCATTTGTTAATCTTATTGTTGAAGAGTTTATTTCGCACTACCTTGAAAATCTCAAGTAGAAAATTCCTTCTGCACCCCTCTTCTTAAATAGGGAGTAATTGCTTTGAAAAAAAATGCATTGATACCTTTGCAATTTTGTCCCCTTTCTTAAATTGAGAGATTCTGTTACAATGTGTACCAACGGTTGTTCCCTTGAAACAATGTTTCTGGCCTTCCCTTTTTTCCTCTAGAGTATGTAAATATCACTCAGGTGTGAACTTAATGTATCACATTGGAGTTTATGTTACTGACCTTCAAAGTAATGTGATAGACTGTGAATTAACTCCACATCAGTTTATTGTCAAGCACAGATGCTTCCAAATGAAACTAGATATGTTCATAAACTAAGAATATTTCCTATGTATTACATTAGTGTTCCAAAACATTGCTAACATGTTAATATGCCCCCAAAGTGTAATAATTAATATGCTCAAGAGAAATAATAACAATAGAAACAATGACCAAGAACCAAAGCCAGAAGCAACAATGCAGTTATTGCTAGATTAACCTTCAGCGAGAAGGCATGGCCAACTTTCCAAGAATTTTGAGATTAATAGAAACAATAAGGAGAATCCCCATTAGATTCTCCTCGAGCCCTGACTATTTAGAAATCATAACAGAACTAGCAAGTCTCAAGAATACACTTGGTTTTATAAAATGAGGCTAGGGACATAATGAAGACCATGATCTCCAGTACCACAAAAAATAATAGTAACATAAATAAGCAGGAAACATCTAAGGTGTTTTGTAGGTAGCTTTTTTCCAAGATTTATTCTTTTGGCAAATTTCAGCAGAGGGAACATCTGGTTAGATTTAGATGAACTATGTGCGGTCTTTTCGATTCAAAAAGCAAAAAAATCTCTAGTAATGAGGAGGTAGGAAAACAGGAAGAAGGAATTTTTACAGACAAAACAAATAATAGTTATAATATTACTTACAGCCATTTATTTATCAAGCTTGTGAAATCTTCGGCGTCTGCCCGGGCCTGATTGGAATTTGGAGATGACTGCATACCGGCAGGCCTCGCCCAGCCCTGGAGTCGCGTCCTAATCCCTACCGGCTTCTCACGGTCTTTCTTCCCCAGACGTTCTGGTCTGCGTGCCGAAGGACGTCTCCTTACTGCAGACCTCACGCGCCTTCCCCTCTCTGTCCTCTGAGAGGAGTTCTATAAACACAAAATGGATTCCTCTACATGTTCTTGCGCCGGTGGGAAATGCTCCGGCCCTCACGTCTTGCCTTAGTGGTCCTTAGTGGTCGCCCCCACTGAACTGAACCCCCCTCAGTTGCAGGTTTCATCAGCTTCCGTGGCCAGTAGAACTGGAAGAAAAGGTATCACAGTCTTCCGCTTAACTTTGTCTCCTCTGACTAAGCACCAGCTCCTTAACCTCTAACATAGGCCGACCGGGTGCTATCCCTTGGTGTTATCATTTGTCATGCTCCTTACAGAGGCCGATGGATTTTTCTCATCCGATTCCTGCCTTACTAAGATCACAGCGTCCCTATTCCCTGAGATGCTTGATTCAGGTGACTTTCACCTTTGCCGTGTCAGCCACCGGCCATAAAGACTGTGTTTTGGAACTAACCTCTAAATCTTGAAACCCTTACGCTTCCTTTGCCGGCACTGGCTTCTTACATCACTCCCTTCACTGTGCTAGTTACCTGCTCCTTTCCATTTCTTTCCCTCTGCAGCCCAGAATACCTTGTGTATAGCTTCACCTGCTCTCTTGCTAGCCCATCACTGGCAAGCACGTTACGGCAACTTGAACTGCTTTCATCTTTCTCTAATTCCAAAGTGAAACAATGTTGAATATTTGTCCTTCAGTGTGTTCCAAGGAAAGGTCCCCAGTATTCATCTTTCTGTTCACAACACTGTGCCAGTGGTGCAGGCAGGGAAGGTGCCATGAGTTTCCCACACACACAAAAGATGTCCTTCTCTCTCCTGATTCCAAACTTACAAATAAAATGATAAGGCCAGGCAAATTCACTTGCTTTCCTTTAGTCTCAAAAAACAAAAAAAAAAAGGTGGGCAGCCCTTGTGAAGTCTGGTGAATCCTGGCCCAGTGCTCACCTCTGTCCCTCTTCAAAGTTGCATGAATTTATTGCTGTCGATTCTGCTCTCTGTCTAGCCTTCCTGTAGCCTCTTAACAAAATGCTCTACAGCCTCCACCAGTGTGTTTGGCTCCTCTGTATAGAAGATGACAATGTGGATGTGCTATCTTGCCTACTTTTGTTCTGAAATGGATACTTTAAAAAAATATTTAATTTATTTCATAATTATGTCCCATTTCTTCACAAACACTTGTAAAATATAGAGCAATTTTTGTACTGGTTTTGAATCTTTTTTCATTTTTAGTTTTTCCCTCATTCTAGTCCTTAATTATTCAACTTCTGAAATAGAAGACTGCTTTCTTAGATGTTCTTGTTCTCCCCAAGTTTTTATATTCTTTGGAAACTATGAATGAGTTTTTCATTCCTTCATTGATTTCTTTCATTTTCTTCCTATATTCATTCAACAAATGCATAGTAATTACCAACCCTGATGAGTCACGTGTGGTCTTTCTAGATTTTATATGACTTGCCTGCTAAGAGATGTAGCCAGAATAGAGATAAAGAGCAGATACTTGTCCTAGGAGAGAGTCGTCACTTTCAAATACAAATCCAAAGCAAATGTTAGTGCAGCAATTTGGCCTTTGGACTTGTCTTGAGAGATAAGCCTTGGGCTTCTGTTGTAGGTGGGTGAAAAGAATGAACATAGTAGAAACCAAAACTATAGAAAGAAGGAATTCTGAGCAGAGGTCAGTTAACTGAGCAGGTGGATTTGGGTATAGCCAAACATAATGGATGGTGTATGCTCCAGTGATCCTAAAATATCAGAGGGTGTGGCTTAAAACTTCCTCCGTGACAGGGCTTGGCCTCTGCATTGCTTGACAGCTGTCCTCTAGAGGACTACTCTTCAACTGCTGAAGGGGACGGAGCCTGCACTCTGGCACCTCCTTGTCCCTTCCCTTCCCGTCCACCCCTGCGTCGGTTTTCCTGTGTTCTATAAACTCCTCACTTCCTTGCAGGAAAGAATGGTAATATCTGGAACTTGGAAGAAACTCTTCTGTTATGTTTTTGTGTTGCCAAAATTGCAGATGTTCATATGAACTGAACAGTGACATTTACATCTGTTTTCCCCTGAAATATGTTCGGTTCCTAGAGGTATATGAATCAGCTAGCATTGTGATCTATTTTTGCAGTTTACAATGTGAAGCTTTGTATGATTTTCTTTTTATATAGAACACTGCTCAGTTTATTTCTTCGACTACCATCCCTTTCCTCCTTCCTTCATTTACTCCCCACCCACTTTGGATTAACTTCTAATGTGAATATTCTAAATACTTGAGTAGGTCAAGTTCTGCCTTTGAAAAAAAAATCCCTTAATTGAAAAACAAACATTGAAAAAGAACACATTGGTTAACTCCTGTGCAGACTAAATTCTGTTCCATTCCAGAGTTCAACATTTGCTGTTGTTCAGTTGTATCATCTGCCCTGGTCCACTGGGATGATTGGCATTCATGATGTGTGGGCCTGATAACACGTAGACAAATATGTTCTGCAGAAATGGAATCCACTGTGTGTGTGGCAGGCTGGATGGGTTCCCTCTCACTTTGGCTGGAGAATTTTTATGCAGCCCATTGTAATGCTTTAGTCACAGAACATAAACAGAAAATAGCAAAGCTGCCAGACACAGTGAGGATTTTTAGTTCAACATGTTTTCTTGAAAAAGTCCCTCAGTTCTTTTAATTCCAGAATTAAGATTCAAGGCTAATGGCCAAGACATTAGTTGCTCTGTTGTGTGTTCTAAGTTTCTGAAAACATGATCCAGAGAATAAGTAGATCTTTCAGGTAATTTATTGAAGAACAGAGACTGGACATAAATGTTAGTTTAACCTTTAAAGTACTCATCTGAAGAGATTACCACTTTATTTATATATTTTTTTAAATTTTTTTTGTGACAGAGTTTTTTTCTTTTTGTTCAGGCTGGCCCTGAGCTCACTATGTAACCCAGGCAAGCCTCAAACTCAGCAGTCCTCCTGCCTCTGCCTCCTGAGTGCTGGGATGACAGGCATGAGCCACTACACCCAGTGTTGTTGTATGTGGTTACTGGGGATTGAACTCAGGGCCTTGCACTTTCTAGGCAGGCACATAACCACTGAGCTAAATCTCCAGCCCCTTTATAGAATATTTTTAATTCTTTATCATTGATAAAACTTTATGGCTGAGTAATACTCTATTTTATTTTTTAAAAAGCAAGAAAGCAAGAAAGAAAGAAGAAAAAGAAAGAAAGAAAGAAAGAAAGAAAGAAAGAAAGAAAGAAAGAAAGAAAGAAAGAAAGAAAGAAAGAAAGAAAGAAAACCCATCTACTTTATTCAGTCTCCCATTGATGGGCATTTGGGCTGTTTCCAACATTTAGCATCACAAAATGAGCTGCTATAAACATAGATGCACATATGTCACTGTGATATGATTTAATTATTTCCTATGAATACGTAGCAGGGGAATAGCAGGGTCAAATGGGATCACAAGTCCTAGTTTTTAAGGAATCTCCACAGTGGTTGCATAAATCTGCATTTCCACCAATAGTGGAAAAGGGTTCCTTTCTGTCCACAGCACTGCAGCATCTGATTTAGTGACAGCAGCCATTCTTGTGGAGTAAGATAGAATCTCAGTGTTGTTTTATCTGCACCTCTCGAATGACCAGCAATTTTGAACATTTCTTCATATGTTATTTTGCTGCCCTTACTTCTTCATCTGGAAAGTGTCTGTTCATCTCAGATGCCCATTTTTGAATTGGATCTTTAAATTTGGGGGCTGACTTTTTTTAAGTTCTTTGTATAGTCTAGATAATAGCCCTTTGTCTGAGACACAACTAGTAAAAACTTTTTCCCATATTGTAGGTTGTCTTTTCACTTTCTTGGTGTTTTCTCTTGCTGTGCAGAAACTTTTTAGTAAGATGAGATTCCAGTTGTTGATTCCTTCTGCTAGTTTCCACCCTGCTGAGGTTTTATTCATAAAGTCTTTCCCTATGCCAGTGTCTGAGTTCTAACTAACCTGTTTTCCAGCAGGATTAGTGTTTCCGTTTTAATATTTAGGTCTGTAGTCCACTTTGATTTTAGTTTTGTGCATTATGAAAGAGATAGGTCTAATTTTAGTCTCTGGCAGGTTGAAACCCCATTTTTCCAGCATGCTTTCTTAAGCAGTCTATCTTAATAATATGGCAAAAAATAATAGCAAGTGTTAAGAAACATCAAGTTAAAAGTGAGAAGAAAAAAAGATTCAAAATATAGTCAGAGGTACAACAGCAAGGATTTGATTAGCTAATCCATTCTCAGTTACAATGTTTAGTGTATAGCTGATATTAATATATATATTGCATATATGAAATAGCAATAAGAATTAGTGAGCAAAGTACAATTCTGAAGGGGATCGCAGAAAATTCAATTTCTTCTGCCCTTCATCGGAACTACTTTTGAGTCTATCTATCCTTGCACTTTACTGCATGCAGTTATTCATCTCAACACAAGATGGGGCATGGACAGAGGGGTCCAAATTATGGGACTGAATATTAATGATATATGAATTAAAGACTTGTATCCCTTCTGGAATTTTACAAAGGGCACCTTGGCCTCTCAGTTCCCTGAGCTTCTTCTCACTGCAGGTGATCTTGCTGTGCTATCCTGGAATTTGTGATGAGCAGTGACTGTGTCAACTTTGCCTCTCAGGGCCAAACAATCAAAAGTGCAGCACTCTCTGGGGTCCGGTCGCCTCCTCCTGCGTCTTTAAGGACCCTCACTGCGACCGTCCTTTGACACCACTGAGCCTGCCTACTCTTCACTGTCTCTTCCTCTTTGGGGCTGCTCTTCTTTTCCTCACATCTGTGACTGGTTCGGTAGTTGGAGATGGAAGTCACTTCCCTTAGCCTGCCTACCTCTTCTGTCATTTGGCATCTTCCTGCATGCTGTTCTGTCTCCGCAGTACCTGTGAACAAAGGAGAATGTCTTTGCCTCCGCAGCCTCTCAAGCACATGTTATTGGTTGCATTCTTGATGCTGGCCCTGATGGCCATTCTTTCTGGTGTAAAATGTAATCTGTGTTGTTTTAATTGGCATTTCTCAAATGGCCAGCAATGTTAAACATTGTTTTCACGTATTTATTGGATGTTTAAACTGAGAAGGGTCTATTAATTTTTGATGCCCATTTTTTATTGGGTCTTCAAATTTGGTGTGGTCTAACTTTTTCCTTAAGTATTTTGTTTTTTTTGTTTTTTGGTTGTTTTTTTTTTTTTTTCCAATTCTGGAGGTTGTCTCTTCACTCTCTTGGTGGCTTCCTTGGCTACATAGAAGCTTTTTAATTTGTTATGATCCTTTTTATTAATTCATGCCATTATTCTGGTACCACCAGTGTTTTGTTTAGAAAGTATTTGCCTACACTGAGTCTTTAAGAGTTTTAGAGTTTTTCTCTTCCAGCAGATTAAATGTTCCCATTCTAATGTTCAGATCCTTGATCCTTTTTGATTTTAGTTACTGCATAATGACGATCTGGCTTCAGTCTTCGGTGCATGGATAGCCAGTTTTCCCAGCACCACTTTTTACAGAGGCTATCTTTCACCTAGTAAACAGTTTTGGCCCCTTTGTCAAAGATAACAAATGAGTGTGCTTGAAGTTGTGTCTACATCTTTTTCTTTCATTGGTTCACAAGTTTGTTTGTTTGCCAATAACATGCTGTTTTTATCACTGTAGTTTCATAGTATAACTTGAAGTTTGGAGTTGGGATGTCCCTTCAATGCCCTTGTTGCCCAGAATTGCTTTTACTATACTATGTCTTTTCTGGTTCAATATAAATTTCAGAACGGTTGTCTCTAGTTCTGTAAGAAATGCTATTGGTATTTTGATTGGGATTGCATTAAATCTATAGAACAATTTTGGAAGTATATGGCCATTTTGATTGTATTAGTTCTGCCTATCCAGGAACAGGAGACATGTTTCCATGACATACTCTGTGTTCTCTTTTTCTGAGCACAGTAGTTGTCATTGTAAATGTAATTCGCTCCCTTGGTTAGGTTAATTCCTAAGCATTTCATTTTCTTAATGCTATCATGAAAGATATCTTTTCCTCATTTCTCTCCTGGTGAGTTTGTTATTGTTGTACAGGAATGCT
The DNA here is from genome assembly GCA_004025085.1 of Thryonomys swinderianus. NCBI lineage: Eukaryota > Metazoa > Chordata > Mammalia > Rodentia > Thryonomyidae > Thryonomys > Thryonomys swinderianus. The sequence goes on from PVIC010000092.1 coordinate 132,692, forward strand.
ATCAATTTTTAAGTGTTGAGTTTTTATCTTGATATGGCTAAATATGATTTGGAATGTTTTAGTGGGGCTTGGAGAGTCTTCTTTGTATAACATCATGTCATCTGTCAATAATGATAATTTAACTTCTTTCTTTCTTATTCATATTCCTTTCATTTCTTTCTTTTGTCTAATTGCTCTGGCTAATGTTTTTAAAACTATGTTGAACAAGAGTGATGATAGTGGAATCCTTGCCTTGTTTGTAAGTTTTAGAGGAAAAACTTTTAACTTCTCTCCATCTAGTTTAATACTGTCTGTTGGTCTGTCATAGATGGCTTTTGTCAAATTCAATACAGACCTTTTATCCCTATTTTCTTCAGTTTTTATCATGAATCTATGTTGGATTTTGTCAAATGCCTTTTCTGCATCTATCGAGATGATCATGTGACTTTTGTCCTTGCTTCCATTAAGGTGTTATTGTGCATTTACTTATCTGTGGACTCCCTGCATCCCTGGAGTAAACTCTAGCTGGCCATGATGTATGATTGTTTTGATGATTTCCTGCACTGTGTGCCAAAGAATCTTATAGAATTGATTACAAATCTAAAGTCCTGGTCACAGCAGATGAGATGATTGAGTCCCGTATAGTTTTATTACTCATGGATTTATTAATCTGCCACCACCATCCAGATCCTGAAGTTTCAACACAACAAAGATTCTTCCTTTTCATAACTATCTCACACCCTCCTGACTGCTCCATACCTGTACTCTCATCTTGGAAACCATTAGCGGTCCTGCATTTTTCAAGTTTTGGCATATCAAAAATGTTATATATGTAGAATAAAGTGGAAAAACTCTTAAATTTGATAGTTTTCTTTCTCTTTTTTAGTTTAGCCTCATTACAGTTTTCTGAAGATTAATCCCATGTTTATGTGTATTAATAGCTTACTCAAGCTCCTTTTTTACGTTGTCTTTACTCTCTTCTCACTGATATGCAGGATACACACACACGTGTATGCACACGAACACACACATAAGGTATGCAAGATCTATGTATTACAAATTTCTCTTTAGCCTTTTGATGATGTATTATTTATATTATGTGTAACTCTTTCTGAGTCATCCTTAAGAAAATTTTACTCTCTCCAAAGTCCTTGAAATCTCTCCCCTATCTTCCTTCTTACAACTTTTACCCATGTCAAAGGAACTGTGCATGACATGAGGAAGAGATCACATAATTTTCTTATAAGATCCTTACCTGACCCTGCATCATTTATTGAATAGATCCTGTTTTCCAGCACAGGAGTACAGTGGTATTCCAGAATACAGTAAAAATAATTTGTATTTCTTGTTTCATAGTCCAGTGCACACCGCTCCTGGGATTACAACCAGTGCTATTCTGGGGAACTGGGTGGGATAATCCATTCTGCACATCTCTTTAAATCTAGGCTCCCTCATCAGTCAAGCATGCTAATTGGTCTTCTCTCTGCAAGCACTTTCTCTCCCAGGAGAACCGTAGCTGACTCCACATCCCCCTCCACTTATTCTCCAAGCACAACTAATTCCATCCACAGCTCTCTACTTGGTGAGTTCTATTTAAACCTTAAGAAGTCAGTACTTGATGTACTACTGCTCATGTAAAGCCACATGCTATGACTTTGCCACGTAAGGATGTGCTTCGTTATCTGACATTTCTTTGGCAAAAATAGAAAAATCAGAGGAAGCCTTGGGCAGTACAAGCGGCCTTACCTTGCCCTTATTGGGAACGTGCCTGTCCTTCAACAAGAACCCCTCCAGTGTCTCTCGAAGAAGTCTCATCCATTCAGTAATGTGGAGGCTTGGAGAGTATTCTCCCACCCACGCTGTGGCTCTCATCACTGCCCAGTTAATCAAAGCAAACAGGTAAAATGCTTTCAGTCTGACATCCTTGTCCAGCCATTTGGACTCAACCCTGAGATGATAGAATTGATACAGTTTAAGCAGCGTAGCTGTCAAAATTCCATAATCATTCTGCAGGAGACAATACTATGCCTTTCTCTCAGCCTTTCATCCAGCCTGGAAAAAAAAAAAAAACTGAGGCCATCACCTGTATCTGGAAACTTCCTTTGTTAAAAGAAACTTTCAGTTACATGATTTAAAAGTAATTTACACTATGTACTATTTACATCATCCATCACAAATTCTGTTTTAATCTGCACAGCTGCTTTTGAAGGTACATTTTCATAGTTTTCTGTGTCTTTCTTATTGACTTTCTAGGCTCAATAAGACCTAATCAACTCTTCTTGCTGAGATTTATCCACCAGCCTTACACGTTTTTCTAGGAAGGACTGAGTACACCAGTTTACACCCTAAGTAATGTAGCGATACCTCCAAATAAGATACTTTTGTTGGTTTTGGTTTTAAGAAAAATTAAATATCAAACTATAAGACTTTTCTTGGCCCTGCAAAATAATTTAAAAGAAAAATTTCCCTTTATAAAGCATATTACATTTGACCTTGTTTAGATTCAGTGAGTAAAGACAGTCAACCCAGAACTAGTAATTTACTGTTTTCTTTCTCTGTTTCCACAGAAATAATCAATGATTACACAGCAGCAGAAACATTTTGTCCCAACTCAAATAGGCAAAATCGTAATTCCTTTCCAGTCTCACAAATATACTCACTCTCTTCATGTAACTCTCTTGATGATGCACTGTCTAGACTTCTTGGAACAAGTGATGGAGTTTGGATTTTATTCTGTGGCTTCGAAAATGATTATTTAAGGTTCCTACATGCTTCCATATGAAAATTCACTGCCTGCAGACTATGTAAAAGTTATGAAACTGCTTACAAGAAAAAAGTTTTAATGCAGCTCTGAGCTTCAACTAATGAAATATTGGGTAGATTTATCCATTTTATCTATACTGTCTCATTGCAATGTGGTTCACATCAGCTATTATAACAAAAAATGTCAACTAAACACTTTATATCCATAAAAATTTATTTTTAGCATTTGGGGAGCATCAATAAGAGAAATTAAAGGATATATACATCCATTCGTTATGGTCTTAATAAGTAATCCGTGGGAATTTATCAAGTCAAAAGGCAGAATTTATATCCCAACCCCTTTGTCTTTTGTTAGCTCTATAAAATAAAAGCAATCTCTCAGTCTCCCAGATCTAAACAACATCTGTGCAGCCTGGATTATTGAGTCTAAGCAAAGCTCCTAAGAAAATCAAACCTCGAGACTTGGAGCAAAAGTTCAGAGTTTTTTGTCACCAATAACCGAAAACTGAGAGTTACACTTACACAGAGCTGTGGCTGTTTCCTGAAAGTATTTGCTCTGATTTGAGAGAACTGCCGCTTCTTCAGGCTTTACTGTAGACTATATAAGTTGGACACAGAAAATCTGTATGGTAAAAGTTTATCAACAGATAATAGTCATCAGCAGCCTAAAACTCTATGCTGACTTGCTTAAAAGCCTTCTTAATTTTCAGAACATTTCCTCAAAATCTATTAATTTGCCTGTGACAAAAGAAAGAAACCAGAAAGGTTTTGTTGCACTGACACACATACAAACAGACACTCTTAGCAAATTGCACTGAATTCGTCTCTTTGATAGCATCAAACCTGCTCCGTTTCTGTGCAGGAGAGCACTGTGAGATGGAGTCACCACATGAAGGGTAGTCCTCCTGGAGTAATAGGAGTTAATCTCACTGTAAGGTTGAAGACAAATAACAATAAAAATAGCAACCAAAAGCACACTGTTCTATATTTTCTTAATTGAATGTTAATTAAAAGCCATTAATAAAAAGAAGTAAGTATCTGTGGCAAAGATCAGAAGGAAGCCCTTAGGATCGTTTTTGCTCAGACTTCAAAGGAAGTGAAATAGATGCTGAATCCTGAGGCAGAAGAACACAGATTTGTTCTCATTATAGGTGAACCTGTTTTTTCATCTATAACATGTCTAAAACATCCTGCCAAACTCTAATAACTGTTCTGAAGAGGAGTATGAATTTTTCCATAATCAGTTCAGTTTGGTTCATGTTTGAAATTCTAGAGATTATCATGAGAAAAGTAAAGATTTATTGATTTAGTGTTGCTGAAATAAAGCACATATGAACTTTTGTGTAGCCGAGTTGTTTGAAAAAACTTAGCTAAGAGTCACATAAAATATTCTCAGTCATGATACTGCCTAGTAACTCTTTAGTTGGGAAGGGAAGGCTAAATACTGTAATTGAGTGGATTCTCGTGTGAAGCTGTAATTGATGTTCTAAAGAACCGTAGGTCATATTTCTAATGACCTCTCATTCACAGAAATACCTCATCGGAGATGCTGACGGTAGAGTGAGAGGGACGGATGGGTCAAAGTAGCTTCAGGAGGGCCAGTGGCATCAGCATACGGAAAGATCACGCATACTCATTTATTCCCCATTTACAACGTTTGAAATGATTAACTCTAGGAAATTTCAAGTAGAGATTATCCTTATGCTAATATGTAGTGAATCTTGGAGGGCCATGACCAAAGTTAGAACACAACCTATGACAGAATTATGTGCTTGGATAAATTCAGATAGGGCAAAAATAATATGTGCTAGAATTTCTAAGGTTCAAGTAGAGAAGCTTTTTCCCAAGTATATGCCTATAGCGCGAGGTCTAAACCAAATTCATAGATATTACTAAAATGAAATTTTTAAAATGCTGTTTTAATCATAGTCATATGGCTTTTGTAAAACATGACTTCTTAAGAGTTTTTATTAAAAGCATGTGTCATGTACCACTGCTCGAATATATTGAAACATAGAAAACTTTCCTCTCAATGTAGCTACTGCTTCAAGTATATGTTGTAGGGAATATAAAATTCAAAATATTGAGAACCCATGGACTATGCCAAATTTCCATCTGAAATGGCCAAGGAAATGTTATTTACAGTCCACTCCCTGGTGCAAGTTTATTGACGAGGCAGATGCTTGCCTTGTGTTCTAGATGTGAAGCCAGTTGTCTTGAAATGTGATGTTTGAGTTCTGCACTTACTTGAAAAATTCATAGCAATTGAATACTTGCCCAATGAAGAACACAAAAATAACGGTGAGAACAGTTAGCTAAGGTACTTATTTGAAGTTCATATGAATACACTGTGAGGGTGGTGAACTTAATGTCTGCAGTGAGTCAGTGACCTACTGGTATGCTTGATTTTTGACTGGAAGTGGAAGGCTCCCTGTTTGTATCCTCTCCCTCAGCCATTGAATGATTGCTTATTGAATTCCAAGCATTTCCTTGTGTGTTTAAGAGATTCAGAGATGCACAAAATGTGGCCCATCCCTTTGAGAAGATGATAGTTTCGACACGCTAAATAAAAAACGGTGAATGCCATGAGAGCACAAAGGGAAGCCGTGATAACTTCCAATTATAAAGCTAAATGGCAAATGATGCTAGGCTTTTCAAGCAGTTATTCTTGGTTCAGCCTAAAAAGCAGTTCTTATATGGATATGAGTTGCTCTTTGTTATTTTAAGAACATGTAGATGACAAGTCACAGTTTGGTTTGGTTTGTGTAGGCTGTTTTAATAAGACTGCCTCTATTTGTAGAAACAATAGTGTTTTTAGGCTGGAGAATCTACTTATTCCACATTTGGAGTTATTTTTACTGTAAATGTCTATGAATATTAAGCAGTTGCCATTGATAAATTAGTCTCCATTAAGATATTTCCCTTCTTTTAGACCAGATCTCTTGAATACTGAAAGGAATACTTCTCTGTGATACACAGAGAAAGGAATTTAGCTTTTTTTGATATTTGTATGTGGACTTAATATTTTATTTGAGCAAATTCAGGTTAGTATAGATTCAGAGGCTTTTGGTTGTTCATAAAAATAACCCCTCTAGCTCAGGGCCAGCCTGAACTACAAAGCGAGACCCTGTTTCCGAAAAGCAAGAAAAAAAAAAAAAAAACCTCTATCCTTTATAAGTGTAGAAACTTTGTTTCATTAGCTGGTTCTATTTTTGAAGTTTTGTGTTAACACAGAAACATAAAGTGATTCCATAGGAAATGTAATTTTCAATAAATAGAACGTTGAATTTATAGGTAGAATAAGTGTTAAAAATGGGAATGTGGGTACTATTTTATATTTAAGTAAATGAGCTCCCTTTTCTATTTTGCAAAAAAATACATTTTACCCAATTATATATTTTATTAATTTTCATAGCATACAAGAAAAGAATTTGGCTGTTTTAGTATTTGTCCCAGTAGGGAAAATTAAAAGAGTTTGAAGGGAAATAATAACAATTACATAAGATGAAATGGGAGAAGGAAATAAATGAAGCATTGTCCCCAATATTGTATTTCCTTTATGTTAAACAAATTATATCAAAATAAAAAAACAGCCTTTGCCAGTTTTGAATATTGTAACATTTTTCTTACATTACTCCTCCAATTTTAATTAGAAAAGAAATAATTACTCATATTATTGTAATCATTCATTCATTCAACAAATACTTGTTGAGAGCCTACTGTATGACAGGTGCCGGCATTAAAATGGAGGGAAAAAAAACAAAACAAAACAGACATCACCATGACTCTTAGAGATTTGGTGCTCAACATGAGATGTGAGGTGCTAGAGATCTTATACAAAATGTTTAAAGTGATAAAGTGAGGATTGGGGATGAACTACTATTGTGAGGTTACTGTTAGTACTGAATCAGTTTTTAAAAAATGGTATTCAGTGGTGATGTGGGGAAACTGTCTTATTGTGGCTCAAACAGAATTTGACTAATCATGTACTGGCCATGCACCGTACATCTAAAGTAGTCTCACATGGTTATTAACTTTCTCTGTGTTTGCAACCCCAGTTTACATGCATTTTTCTTTGATTCCCTCTAGTATATGACTGCTGCTGCTCCTATGCAAGGGACCTACATTCCCCAGTACACGCCTGTGCCTCCGACAGCTGTTTCTATTGAAGTAAGTCCATCCCCACCTTGTAGAAAGACACTAGAGGAAATGAATCTCAGTCAGGTATACTTATAAACCAAAGAATCCTCATGTCTGAATTGTGTATTGCTCTGAAACTCGTAGCCACAAGCCCAGTATAAGAAAATATGTATATTTACTCTATCATGCCTGTATTTTGCTTTGCATATGGGAAAATTAACCTGATACAGATGTCTGAGTGAAGGATACTTCACACATTTAAGGTCCAGAGGACAAATCATTACTCTATCACGTGGCAACCACAGTTAACTCATCAATGGAGTGGGAACACAGTTTGCAGCTGTTTTTGAAGGAGCTTCATCTCTAGTTCCATTTCCCTCAAAGACAAGTCCTTGAGCTGCTTCATTGGAAGATGCTGGAGTGTGTTAACAACACAAACTGTAAGATACTCCTCAGGCCTGCTTAATTTGGGTTTTAAGATGACCCCTGAGTGATCCAGAGCACACTCACACGTGAGACATACTCTACTAGTTTGCTAATTCTGAAACTTTCCCACATATTAAAATTATTTGGGGAACATTAATAAAATAGTGCCTCATGGAGTCTATCACCCGAGATTCTTATTGAATTATCTGGAGTATGTACGAGATATCCAGCTTTTGAAAATATTTCAGGTGATTCCAATGTATACCAAAGTTTAAAAACCACTGCTTTGACCATCAGTGTAACTCCACAGTACAGTGCTTACCTAGTGCGCATGAGGCCCTGGCCTCACTCTCACATACCACAAAACAAAAACCAACAGTAACAACAAAAACTCTGTTGTACTAAATGAGCCTTCACAGATTTATAGCTCCTGTAGGCAGGAAAGAAAGAGCTAGATCCCTCTTATGACTGTGATCCTAATGAATGACGATGATGGCGCCATCTTGTTCTTAATGAAAGCTTTGCCCATTTCCTTCTCTCTTTCTGTTGGGGTGAATTAGTCCTCATTTTACTGGACAGAACCTCAAGCTGCATAGAAAAGGAGAAAGCCTAGAGCTTTGCAAAGAGTGAGAAAGCATTTAGATGTGCGTTTGCCTCTTGGGTCTACACACTGTTTTTATTGTTTCTCTTCCCCTTTTCCCAGTGTGCATGTGCATTGTGGTCATAGAGCAGCTCTCCTCCATGACTGGAAATCGTCAGAACTGATCTCTTTGCTACTCCATAGTCTGTCCAGCATGTAGTATATTTTTGCTCCACTGAACACAAAAATCCACTAATAAAGAGTCGGATGGAAACCTTTCCAGACTAAATTGGATTTTTCAAAAGTTTATGTATTTTGTGGGTAGCAAAATATTTAACAAGATTTTGTTGTACAGTTCAGAAAACCAAGGGTGTGAAAATTTTAATTTTTTTGTGTGTTCTAGATGTATGGATCAAAAAGTTTTAATTGGATCTTCAGAATTTTGAGAATATGTGTTTAAATGACATGCTCTATAAGCATAAATTTCTGCCATTTATTTGCACTTCTGCATGTCTACATCAAAGGCATGTGATTAAAGAATTAGAGTACTTTAATTATAATAAAATAATAAAATATATTTGATGGTATGCTTTATTGGAAACTTTCTAGTTATAGCTAAATGCAGAGTTTAGAAAGAAAAATTTCACTGAGAAAAAAATATATATATACATCGATATATGCATTGGATTTAGGGTTATAAAAAGTACTAATTGGTCCATGTAGACATGATGATCATTCACCTGTATTTGCACAATAAGTCCTGGTAGGATGTTCAGAAAAGTACACAGCAGCAGTTAATCCTTTAAGAAAGAAAACAATGGGTGACTCTGGGGAGACTTTTCAGATTTTAAGGAAGAACTTCAGGGATTTTAAGGAACAGAGAACTGACCACGAATATTTACAAGTCAGCATCACTCCAGATATCCAATACTCATGCCCTACTTTAGTCTATTAATGATCAGATCAAACCACCTATGGCTCCTTCAGATTCAAACATATGTTCCCAATGATGACGAATGCCAGAAATCTGTTCTTACTGGTATCATCTATGAGAAACAAAAAATAGGAAACGGGTGAAAAAAAAGTCAAACCAATATTAAGGACAAGATTTTTCCCACCTGTCTAAGACAGTTAAATGAATTTCAGTTCCTAAAAACCAATGCAAACTAAAATTATGAAACAGAAAACTTATCCAGCACTACCCTTCAGTGATGCTTTTTCATAAGCCCAGAGTCTGTTGGTTTGCAGAAGTGTTTTAAATGTGGTCTAGGAGCTTTTTTGAACAATCTAACATTTATAAGAATCAGAAATGACTTTTAATAATAAAATGTTTCCTAATATGATTTATGCAACCACCATTTAAAAGTTACAAGGATAGACAAAATGATTTTCTGAAATTTTGGCTGCCCTAAAGATTTCTGATTGCAGTTTATTGACATTGTATCAAAACTATTTTCTCAACTCATTTTAAGACCTACATTGATGTTTTGTTTTCAGTACATATTGTGCCTTTGTGTAGCTGACCGTATTTCTTCTCAAGCCAAATACAGGTCCTCCATTTAGATGAGGACCCTTTGCTTAAAGCAAATAAGGCTTTGTGTACTTATTTGCCTCCTTAGGGTGTTGTTGCTGATACCTCTCCCCAGGCAGTGGCACCTTCATCCCAGGACACCAGTGGTCAGCAGCAACAGATAACAGTGGACACGTCCAACGAACATGCACCTGCATATTCATACCAACAGTCTAAGTAAGTCTGGGGCACACTAAGCTCTTTCTCTCAAGACCAAGGATCTTAAAATGCCTCATGGTGGATCTGTTACTTTGTGTTGCAAACAACCCCTGACTTAGTGACGAGTATATATTTAGCTCATCGTTACATGGTTGCTTTGGGCTAACTTTAGGTGGGGCTCCCCCCTGATCTTCAATGAATGTGAAGCATGTGACTCTTCAGCAATTATTACCATTCCAAGGCAGCGGCTGACTCTTGGAGAGGTGATGAAAGTGATTGGGCCACATGTTTCTGCTTATTCAACCAGCTAACTCATAGGGAATTCCCTTAGCGATCCTAAGGGCAGCCAAAGAGCAAGTCCAAATACAGCAGTGTTTTGCTCCTTAGCTATTCCCTCACTGGCCAAAGCAAATCATATGGCCAGAGTAATTGTAGATATTTGTTACTAAAGAGGCTCATTGTAATCATTTTTATGGAAAATAATCTGTCATCTATTCTTGGAAACATTGCAGTATTCTCACCTGAAAGTATGGCGTGAAGCTGAATTTTGTTCTGTCTCCTCACAGTTCAGTGAAGATAGTGATACTCCCTTTGCAAGGTTCCTCCAAACATCCAATTAAACCTTTGGGAAAAATGATATTGTGTAAAATATAAAACAGAACAGATATTACTCAGGAAGTGAAAGGAGTAAATGGCAAAATGGAATAGTTACTCCTGATGCTTCTTAAATTATTTGTAAGGCAAAGTGCATTTCACTTTGTACTCAGAAAATATGCAAACAAAAACTTCAGATCTTTTTCTTGGGACTAAGGGAATTATTAAAGGAAAAGTCTACATGCAGAGGCCATGGTGTGCAAACTATTCAAGTTCATAGATAACATTCAAACTGTTGGAGAACAATGAATTCCCAGACGATTTTCTCTGAAGAATATTGCTCCATTTCTTTGTCATCATTTTGCTTGTTAAAGAAAAATATTATTCAGATACTTGTTAAAAGAACAAAGAAAATTTCATTCAGGATAATTTCAATATGTATCAAGACTATCACAATAAGAGACAGAGATTGGGCTCAACTCAGAATACAATAGACAGCTGGAGATGAACAGCCAATCAACAGAGAGAAAGGGCCAGTGAATGAGAAAATTACCAAAAGGAGATGGCAGGGTGGGAGAATTATTACCAAACTGACTTAAAAGGGCTCTTACTGAAAGCAGATCAAGAACTGAGAAATTAAAGGTAGGAGACAAAGAAATTGATCCGATATTGAGGATGGTCCAGTATCAAGGAATTGATTCCATCTAAATTGATTTAGGAAACTTTTTGGTAAAACTAAAGTATGTAGTTTTCAAGGGAGTATGAGGATCAAGGTCTAGGGCTAATCAAGAAAAGAGCTAAGAGTAGCTAGCCAGAAATCTGGTCAAGGAGAGGATCTTTGTCAATCCATCCTTCATGTACATTAGGAGATTTGCTTATCATTAGATTCATCATGGCAAGAAATCTTCTGAGTGCAATATAGTTTCAGAGTTCAAGTGTAAAACTTAAATTTGCTGAGAACACCAGTTAATCATCAACATAAAATGCTTTTATTGTTATCAGTACAAACTTCCAACAAATAATGTTACTGAGTAAAGCAGGCTGTGATCATTTTTTCAGCTGAACTACAGCCTGAATGAATAACTTTTTATGCAACCAGAGACATGGTGGCCTCTAACACCCTGGTTCATGCATGTTGGAGTGTGTTCAGCCCAGTCAGAGGGCTATATGTTGGGGGGCCGTGTCATGGATGGCCTGTGTGGAAGCAGAGTGAGGCAGTGGTAGGAAACGAGAGATGCTATGTATGCTGGTTGCTTTTATGTGTCAGTTCGATGGAATAGTGGGGTGCTCAGACATTTAGTGAAGCATCATTCCGAGTATGTCATGAAAGTGATTGAGGATGAGATTAAAATCTGAATCAGTAGGACAGAGGGAAGCCAATCACCCTCTCTAATTTAGGCGGCTCCCATCCACTGAGTTATAGATACAAGCAGGACAGAAAGACTGATCCTCTGGGGGTGAAAAGAAGTTTCCACCTGAATCACTGAGCAGCAACACTGGTTTTTATCTGCCTTTTGACTGAAGTGAAATATTGACTCTAACTTGGATGTGGAGGCCTGGCATTTACACCGTCAGCTTTGCTGGTTTTCCACTCTCAGACTCAGCCTGAACCTATGACATTAACTCTCTCAAGCTGCCAATGTGCTGGCATGTGTATCTCTTCCTTTCCTTTCTTTTTTTTTTTTTCTTTTTCTTTTTGAGACAGGGTCTTGCTTTGTAGTTCAGGCTGGCTCTGAGCTCACTATGTAGTCCAGGCAAGCCTCGAACTCAGCAATCCTCCTGCCTCTGCCTCCCGAGTGCTGGGATGACAGGCGTGAGCCACCACGCCCGGCACTGTTGTATGTGGTATTGATGGTTGGTGGGCGTGAGTCTCCACGCCCAGCAATGTATGTGGTTTCCGGGGATCGAACTCAGGACCTTGCACTTGCGAGGCTGGCGCCAGAACCACTGAGCTAACCCTCTGGCCCCCTTTCCTTTCTCTTTATGTATTTGTTATATTTATCCTTTCTTTTATCGTCCCAGGAATAGAACATAGGGCCTTTACACCAAGCTACACCCCCAACTTGTTTAAAAAGTTTTTCTGTTTTGACATAGTGTCTTGATAACTTGCCTGAGCTCAAATGTATGTCCTTCTTGTGTTAGCCTCCCAGGGTGCTGTATTTATCTTTTGGTCTGTTTTACTAGAAAACCCTGTTTGCCAAATACATTTGGCTGATAAGTAGGCAAAACTTGCCCTGCATCTCCTAAAGCATAATGAAGAAATGAGTTATTTTATGGCTTAGAACTTTCTTGTTCATACTTCAATAATTCTAGGTTAAGGCTAGCAGTGTCTGCATTCATCCAACCAATTATTTATTGATAACCTACTGCTAGACAGTCAGATTTCTAGGCACTGAGAAAAGACCTGTGAAAGATTTCTCCCCCAGGCCTCTCCTCAACTTTACTTTCTTCTAGGAATAAATTCATATGCAACAGATCAATAAAAAATTAAAAATGAAATAGAGTTGCAAAGATTATTTAAAAAAAAATTTGTTGGGCCGGAGGATTAGCTCAGTGGTTCCGGCGCCTACCTCGCAAGCGCAAGGTCCTGAGTTCAATCCCCAGTAACCACATATAATGCTGGGCGTGGAGACACGCCCACCAACAATCAACACCAATGCCGGACGTGGTGGCTCACGTCTGTAGTCCCAGCACTCGGGAGGCAGAGACAGGAGGATTGCTGAGTTTGCGGCAGCTTGCCTGGGCACCATAGTGAGCTCAGGGCCAGCCTGAACTACAAAGCGAGACCCTGTCTCAAAAAGCAAAAAAATTTTAAAAAATTAAAAAAAATTATCTCCTCCTCCTGGAAACTGGAAGAATTTTTTAAATTGAATTCTTTATTGGTACATCTTATTTACAGCTCACAATCACATTCAACATTGGGGAATTTGTACCAGTACATGGCATGAGTTAATCTAAAGGTAAATTCCGAGTGATTAAGACACAGCATTCTAGGCAGAGGAAATGGGCTCTTTGGAAGTCCTGAGAGGGGACCCTAAGGCTGGAGTGACCTATACTAAAGGGGTGAATAGGAGGACATGAAGGTGAACAGGCCAGTCATTGCTAAGCCCTTAGTCACTTACTTTGCGCAGTGCAATTATGCTTGGTTTTATTCAGAGTGAGCTCAGGAATCAATGTGGGCCTTTTAAAAATAAATTGTATGATTTTATTTGCATGTAAAGATCCTACCACCAGTGGTGCCTGTGTCTAGAAGAGAGAGTTTCCAGGACTATTTCTGAGATACACGTCTTCCCATTTCGCAGCTATCTAGAACCTCTGCCTCCCATTAACTGAGCTGTAGTTGTTCCTGCCTGTCATCCCCCAAGAGATGTCCTCCTCCTTCTCAAGGATGTCCCCACCTAGGGCTGAAGTGCCTTCCGCCATCTTGGTGGGATGTGGTGCTGAAGGAACTTACGTCAGATGCACACAGCGTCGCCAACGCTCAGATGCTTCCCGGTCAGCGCCCCCAGGATCCCACCAGCTATTGCACAGGGAAATGGGATCTCTCTCCTCGAGGCTTAGCGATCAGGATACGCATACTTCAGAGGGAAAAGGAAAGACACCCACAGGGCCACAGTGGCGGGAGAGCGCCTTCTAATCTGTACGCCTCGAAGCCCCAGCAACTGGAGCAGGATCTGCCGCCAGCCCAGGTGGCGTCAGACCTTGACCCCTGCCCGGGGGAGAGGAGAACGTATTTCCTTGAGAAGTGAAGGACAGTAGTGTAATGTTGTGGAGAGGCGACCCAGATTCTAACATCAGGTGCCATTCAAAGGTCCTTGGACAGCATTTCCTTTTGTGTCTCTGTCCTTCCATTTGAAGTAGACAACAAATTGAGAAGCCATGGGAATCAGCAGTCCATTATTGCTCTTGTTCAACAGGAAGGACGGAAGGTTTGAAGTATGAGGGTGATGAGCCTGATGCTTAGGAAGGTACAGTCGAGGATAGATTTTGAAATAAAGCCAAAAAATGTTTCTACAATTCCAGAAAAGCCAAGAGAGTCATTGACAACAATAAAAGAGCAGAGAAGGTAAAAACCCAGGAGAGTCTGCCTGTGGAGCTGAACAACAAACTTAATTATCCTTGTGATAAATCAGTCTCAAGCTTTACTCCTGGATATATGTGAGGAAGTGTGAGTCTGAAAACACCAACTTTCCCTGTTGAAATGTTTTTAAAATTATGGTTCTACCACACTTGCATTGCACCGTGGATTCTTCTGATAGATGCTACTTAAGTTTCATAGTATAATAAATATCCAGAAAGAAATCACTCATCAAATCTCCTCTTGGTTGCAAAAATGATGATGAGGATTTCCTTGTTTGGAGGAACAGGCTTTTGCGCTCCCAAAGGAGCATATCTGCAGGGATGTCCTCGGGTGGGACTCCTTCCGGCAACAGCCAGCAAGGAAAGCATCTTGGGAAGTGGAGCACTTCACCAGCATGGCATGGGGACGCCACTGGCGTTCCCTGTAGACATCCTTTTAAAGTTCTCTGAACTCTTAGCTTGTCCTTTCTGAAATGCAAAGGGTTTGGAACCTTCGACTCGAAACACCAACAAAACAGCAAATAAAAAAGAAACAGCATGCTAATAAAGACACACTTGAAGATGCTGTCGCTTCTGGAATTTTATAAAATTAATTAATGTGACTATCCATTTTATCAGTTTCGGCTGAGGAAATCTGACCTGTGTTGTGGTAAAACATGAGACTTTTCAGACCTAGGCAAGGAAGACACTGAGAATTGAGCTGAATTTTTACAATGTGCGCGCTGGGCTTTCCTCACCAGTGACTTTCAGGGGAATAGTGTGAGGGGCTTAAGATCATTCACAGTGACTGTTATCAAACAAGCATTCTTTGCAAAGCAGGCATATCACAACTTGCACAGACTGATGTGTGCACTTAACAGAGTCCCTGCTCTGCTTTTTAAAGTTATCTGATCACGCCAAACATGAAAAATTTACTCTGATAACATTTGACCTTGTTCTAGATATGGGACTATATTATCCTTTTAAGGGAAACCAGAAATCTATTCCATTTTTGTTTTGAGATCAAGACTCAAGCAGTGTCCTACACTGAGTTATGGTCTACTGTAGATTTCCCTAAATCCTTTTATATTCCTTCCTGTTCTAGTTTTAGTATATTGGAAAGTATCTCTAAAATAATTTAGCCAATCCACATTATCTTAAACACGCCAGATTTCACAAATGGCAGCTCATTTCCAACATCATTATGCTAATGCACATGCCGCCACTTTCATCAGGCAACTCATTTCGAACAATCATTATGCTAATTGAGATATGGATAGCTTACAGTACTTTGTACAAACCTCTGGCCTTTCTCATTAAGTGCTAGCTGACCTCCTGTGAGCGTGGAGTTCTGATGAGGGCAACGGAATGCTCCTGAAAAGGAGGGCTTGAGGCATCACATATACCTTTGATGCCAAATGTCTACACTAAAGATATTGTACGTGAAGAACAGTAATCACAACCAAAGATTGCTGGAGAAAATTTTTTGGAATATAAATTGTGTGCTTATGAATAAAGAGACGATATTTGGAATCTATCTGTAAACCTTCCTGGCCAGAATACAACACTACAGACTTTGTATTTATGGGGGGTTATTTTTTCCTATTATTAAAAGTAGCTATTCATGTAAGAGAGATTCTGAGTTCTTACCACAGGAGGTAGAAATGATAGCTATGATTTGTCTCGGAAATTTTATGAAAGTTCCAGTTCCCATTCAAATTGTCTGCTTTCCTTCATGCCATGTAGGAAGCTTTAAACGTAACTAGGATCTAAAGAGAATTGTCCTCAAACAAAGTTAAACTCTGGTGTGAACAAATATTCTTATTCTAGTTTTGTGTCTCCAGTTATTATTCAATTATTTGGATATTGATTTCCCTCTTTTTTAAAGTGTGAGGATTACAGATTGTTCTCTAAAGATCTGAGCAAGGACCCTGGCAGAGAGGGAAGATTTCTCCCTGGGCTCTGAGGTTAGGGTTAGAAAGTCGCAGCAGCAAGTCCTCACCCAGGTGCTCCAGAAAACCCTGTTGTAAACTACAGGAAATGTTTGCCTTAATGCCAGTTCTCCTCAAAGTCATTAAAATGCAGGAAAATATGATAATAGTATACATGACTGCCCAGGGGGCTGTATAAATACTTCAGCTGTTTTACCTCTTCATAGAACGGTGTGTGCTGCCTTCCTCTTATGGAATTCCAAGACATTAAAAACCAGACTGTTACAAAAGGGTAACAATACATTGATTATGAAGTAGAAAATACTCAAAGAGAAAAGGGTAAGGGTAAGTAGCAAAGGGGAAAAATATGATGTGAGAAAAGGAAACAAAGCTTACATATATAGGTAGTGGGGGTTGTAGGAGGGGTGGGGGAATGGGAAAAATTGAGAATTTAGTTGTGTCATATACTGGTACAAATTCTCAATATTGAGTGTGATCATGATGTGTTTTAATATGTACCAATAAAGAATTCAATGTAAAAAATAATATATTGATTATCTGTTATTTTATGTTAATATAAAATATTTTATTTTTTCCAAAACAGTTTTACACTGGTACCCTTCATTGTGCCCTAGACAGATCTTTGTTTTACCTGTGGCTAATCCAGAAGTAGAAATATAATATACAGCTTTTCCAAACTCTGAGCCATAAAATACTTGTTACATAGCATCACATAGCTAGTCTGTGAGAAATTACTATGGGATATATTGAATCATTAGATGGTCTCTAATATTTCAAAAAATCTTTAATTTTGGAATTGTGCTTTGCTAGTTCATAACCTATTCAGTCTGCTAGTTTTGAAGGGAAGGTAGAAGAGAGGATTCAAAATGACTCTGTTTTTAGACTCCACCAAATCATCAGTCTACAAATATTTACTCTGACATTAAAAGAACTTTATGTTGGTTTTGGAATCAAAATTTCTTTCTACTCTTCAAATCTTGTCAGGGTAGTTGAACTTCCATGAACACCAAATTCCTTTAAGTTGTCCATATAGGGATAATGTGTGAATTATCCGGGTGAGTCATACTACGTTCAATATGCATAGAGTACCTTACAGTTATTTTGCAAATTATTTTCTTACTTAGAGCTTTCTCATAAGTTTCTACCTATATTCTTGTCACCAATGATCATAGCCTTCAAAATTTAGAATCCTGTTTTCATGACAATCAGTGCAATCCATAGTTACTATGTAAATTTGTACATCGTAATTTATCTAGTACAGAGAAGGTGGACAAAAGTGAATTTTAGTTGTCTGAAATAGAAACTGTTTTTGCTTTCAAACTTCACTTAGAAATCATGCATGTTTAAAGTATAATCATTTGTTTTCAGACAGCAATGGAGTTACTTTAAAGATATATATATATACACAGACACACACACGTACATATACATACACACACATACCCACACATATATTTACATATATACATATATATACACACACATATACACACACACATATGTGGGATATAGGATAGGGTTACTAGAAACAATTGTATATAATTACAAATCTAAAAGTAACCCCAGCCTGATGCATAGATATTGATGCTTCTGTTATCAGTGCCTATGAAGCACCTGAGCAGAAAGTATCTTTTATATGAGGTTCATCCATTTAATGAAGAAGCCATGATGTTTTAGGTAGTTTCCATTCAAGGCACAATGTTACAATGGAAATGGCAACAAAAATAGACCAAAACTTTGTTTTCATAACAAGATAGATTTTAGATATAAATGGAGCAAACCTACAATTTGCAAAGATAGAAAAAGAAAACTAAAATATAAACCACATTTCTTAATACTACTACTAATAGAATTCCCCTTATCATTGTTGGTGTTATGAAAATCGTAACTGCATCTCTTCTTAGAAGAAATCTCACTTTATGATGTAACACAGAGAGGGGGAAAGGATGTAACTGTAAAGACATTAAGTTATTTATAAATATTCCAAGTACTTGGAATATCTATAAATATTCTAATCAATTAGTTGACTAATTGATTAACTAATCAATTATTTGCTCTCCATGCATGATTCTTGAACAAACTCATTCGGTCCCTAATGGCCACAGCTGCCTCCTGATGACTTTGCAGATTAGGAAAAAGAGACCTTTGGGAGCCATTTCAGTTCTAGATACAGGACCATGCCAAGCACTGCCGAGAGCCTTTCGGAGTCTGAGTAAGACCAGCCCACTCACTCAGAGCAGAGGCAGCCCTGTATAGACCTCATGGCATTGGGATCAGACATTTCATGAAAATTTAGACCTCTTCCCTTAACAGCTGGTTTTATACACATACGCCCAGCAACCCTGAGCTTTATGTCTGAATTAAGCAGTTGAGCACCAGCAGAATCAGTAGAATTTCTGCTATCAATCTTTCCCCCAAGGGAAGAGGGCTTCATCTACATGTGACCTACAGATAAAGTTCTCTCTTTGTATGACGTAACTAAACTTATTTAACAAAGTTCTAATCTGTGGGCAGAAGAACTAAGAGTAAAGTTCAAACCCCTCGAACCTTAATCCTGTAATATAGATGGGGCTTCAGGGCTTTGCTTAACCTAGACCATCTAGGGAAAAATGAAATACAGTAAAGTGACATTTATCCAGTTAATTACCTATTATGGAAATTCTACTTTTCTGTATTCTGGACAATAGAAAGTAGAAATAAAATATATGTTATGATGTCAAGAACTGTAATTCTCCTGAACTGCAAAGTGAGACCCTGTCTCAAAAAAAGAACCATAATTCTTATTTTGACATAGACTTCCTGTCATGTTGTCCAGGCCTGCCTCCAGGTCTTGAGTTTGCACAGTTCTCTCCCCTCAGCCTCTCAAGTGCCAGGACTATAAGAACATGTTACAACATCCAGCCAAAAATTTAAAATATGGATGGAAGCAACAAACAAGAAAATAATTGCATTACGTTTGAGGCCGATAAGGTTTATGTGAATCTACTTGCTAAATACTACAAGAGGACATATAATTCAGTCACATAGTGTAGTATCACATATTTGTTGACTGAGTTAATGATGAATCCCATGGTAGTTCTGAAACAAATATAATTACAAAGAATTTGGGAGAACTACAACAGTTATCAGGTATTAAAAACTAGGTTCTATGCTTATAACAAGTTGTACTTTTTTTCATTGTCTATTGCTATAACTGAAGCCAGATAATGAATAAAGAAATGAAGTCGATATCGCTCACAGTTTTGGGGGTTATAGCCCCAAGGTAGGTGAGCAGTCTCATTGTCTGACCACTGGTAAGCAGCTCCCTGACAGATGTTCTGGTAGCATCTAGGGTAGGGGAATAACATAATGCAACATGAAGCAGAGATTAGGGAAGAGTCAGGCTTGTTCTTGCAAAGAATTTGCTCTCAAAACTGGTTCCAGAACCTACAAGAACCTACCTTAAGCCCTTCCAAAGGCAGTGTCCATGGTGACCTACTCCTCAGCTTTATCTCTTAAAGGTTCACCTTCCACATGACCATACTGGAGACCAGGGTTCCAAAATAAGCACCCAGTGGAGACCAACTGAAGCCATTTCCAAGCCATAGCAGGAAAGTTGTCTCTCTGAGTGTATGTGAGGTGTATCTGTAATATTTTTCTTTGAATAAAATGAAACTATTAGTCTGTTCACTTTAATTTTTGAGATCAAACTCTCTAGCTTGACTTTGTTTTTGAAAGTAGTATTTGACAATTCTGTAAGCTAAGTATGCTTTTGTAATTAAACATGCATTCGCAGTTTGTTTCATGAGTATGTAACAGTGAAAGACATCACTACCTTTTCAAGGAATTTCACTGGAAAAGGGCACCAAAGGTGATTTTAAAGCCACTGTGATGTAACGGCCACTCTTATCCCATTCTTTTCACAGACCATAAACAGAACAGAAGAATGTCCGACTGAAATTTTGCCTTGAATGAAGAAACTTCACTGAACATGAAGTTAGTTGGCTTCCAGTTTGCACAGGCGTCAATGGAAGGCTTTTTTTTAATTTTATATTTTACTCAGTGAAACAAAGTTTTTATGTGCTGTGCAAATGGTTCCTTCATGTGGTCTGACAGTTTATTTTTACCACCCTTTTCTTTTTCTTTTCTTTTTTTTTCTTTTTTTTTTCTTTTTTTTTTTTTACTTAAAGAAAAAAAAAAATCCCAGAGAGGGGGAGGGAGAAACATCAATGGTTAACCTTATATCTGGAAGACCATTTGAATTCAAATTGAGGGTGTGGATAGATTTTCTTTTTCTCACTCTTTTTTTATAAACACAGAAAACCTGATGTCAAGAGATGAGCAAACCAAAATGGAAGCAAATGGTCTTCCTCAGTAATTAAGCTACTTTTTCTCTTTTTCCCTCCTTGTTTAAATCTAGTGAATTTTTTTTTTCTTAGAAATATTTAGGTAAGGTTTCTCTTGAATCTTAAATTGCCTTAATTTTAAGGACGTCAGAGGCTCTCAAGGCAAGCTGTCAACGTCTTGATAAAAAAAAAATTCAAGAAAGAATTGAAATATTGTGCCAGCTTTCACTGGTACAGAAGTTTAAGACTATGAGTTTTTAGGGTGAAAAAAACTGTACAGTTTAAAAGAAAATGTTTTTCTTCATTTGAAGAAAATTTGTTGATAAAAGAAACCGTGGCAACTGCAAGAATTGGGAAATGCTGGGACTTCTCATGAACTTTGTCTTAAGTGTTGACACCAATCATTCTAGAAGGCTAAAACATTTTACAGTAAAGTTATTAATGTTGGTTTAAAACAAATGCATTAGAAATAATGCGTGTTTGGGGGGCAGAATGCAGATTTTTTATTTACAAAGCGTGATTGCTAGCAGAAGCATTAGTGCTTTTTATCTGCAGTCTTTTTTATGAGCTTTACAAAGTTTTTAGTCAGCTTTGCTTGTCACATTGCAAAACTTAGCTTAAGAGCATTAAAAACAAAACAAAAAAACATAAGTAGATAGGAGCTTATGGTCAAAAAGTGCAAAAAAACAAAAACAAAAAAAGCAATAGATAGAGAAATTGTTGACAATTTCTGTAGTCTTTCCTAGTTGTGATCAAATTCAGCCTATGGATGGCCTATTTTATACCAAAGATGACGTGACATCCTATTACAGTCCAGAAGATAGAGGTTGTTTTCTGTTTTGTTTTTTCCTTTTCTTTAAAATTTTATTTGACCTACAATGGCCGGACCAGTTCCTACTTTGTTGTTTGTTTAAACTACCTTCCACTGGTGTTTTACATGCCACAAAATTTTTTTAATATCTGTTGACAGTAGAAGCTCACACTGGCTGTGTTCACCGTCCCAAAATGAAGAGTTCTGGATACCCATTAATACAGCCGAGAGGCTTTTAATTTTTTGAGCTTTTCTTGTTCCTCTCTTCAATACGATACCTGTGTTGATGGCCACCAATAAGCCAAGACATTTAAGAGTGGATTTTCTTTCTGTGGATTTTGAACTAACGATACTTCCTGAACATGGCCTGAAAAGTCTCTGAAATGTCCTTTGTCAGAAAAGAGATGGTGAGTGGTCTCCTGTAAAGATCTGTGGTATTCCTAACAATCGTCTTCCTGCTAAACTCCAGCGCCACCTGGTTTTGTCTTCTCACCGTGGCCCTCTCATCATCCACTATGAATGGCCACCTTAACTCTGCAGTTGGGGCATGGGTATCTTCTTTTAATCTCTTTTCGTGGTAGTTTCATATCTCAGTCTTACCAGAACGAAAGTAAACGTACCTTTTTTTTTAATTTCAGTTTAATTTTCTGAGGCAAAAAATACCAATAATATTGAGCATTCTCTTAGTGAAATTTAGCAAAGCTCTTTAAATGCTAGTTGACAATCAAAAATTGAATGATTTATATCAGTAAGTACCAAAAGAACTAGATTTGACCAATCATGAACGCCAAAGGAGATATTTGCATATAGAATGATGCAAAATTATATCAAAACATATTAAATTGACTTACCTAGAAAACACTTTTACATTTTTGATTCATCAAGTCAACATTCATCCTATACAGTTTAACCTGAAATTGAAGAAATGAAATGGAATTTTGTTAATTGAACTACTGATTACAAGAGCATTCTGGTTAAGTCATTTGAAACACAAAAGTTAAACTTTTCACAGACTAAGTCAGTCACAGGAACTTGACATGGTCCAGAAGAAAGAGGGAGATGTATTAAGTGCACTATGAAAGAAAACAGGGTAAGGTTTTAAAAATTGAAAAATATAAAAGGCAAATCATATCCTCTAGTATGAAGGAGTTTGACTCAATGAAATTGCAAATACTTCACTATCTAAATAGATCCCCATTCTGTTATTTGCTAGCCCATGAGTTGGAAGCTCAAACCCAGAGTGACTTCATATCTTTGTAGTCTGACCACTGGCAAAATATATCAATAAAATATGGCATTAGTACACAGAAGTTCAGCTGACCACACTTATCCTGATGGTTTTTCATGTTTTTAGAGAGAATCCTAGATTTAATTCTTCCATTGAATCCTTCAGCTTCCTGTGTATTATGCTTGTGTTATTGTCTTTGAAAGTGGCTTCCTCACATCACAGGAAGTACAAAAACCATGTATGGGAACTGTGTTTTCTGTTTCTCTTTTTCAAGTGCTGAATTCTTTGTGTAAATAAGAATTATCTTGGGTATAACTCTTTTGAATATAAAACCAATGTGTATTCCTTTATTTCTGTAAAAAATATGTATTAATTTGATACAAAGAGAGTCTCATTCACACAATCAGTCACAATGCTGACTAATGAGAACATGTGGCTAATGAATATGCCTAGGTAACTTCGTGTTTCTATTCAAAACTGCTGCTTTATTTATACATTCAGATACTTTTTTCAACTATGAAATTTTAGTAGTCTCAGGAAATTATTCTCCATGTCATTTTTTGTGCCAATGTATACTTTGTGTTTAGATTGATTATATCAGGCCACTCTACAAAATAGGGTATTTCAAGCCAAAAAGCAACAAAAAGATGGAAAATGCACATGTCCAAATTTGCCCCACCATTTCACCTAAGAATTGTTTTCAAGAATCCAGACTTGGAGATGGGAGAGGGGACATCAACAGGTAAGCAGCGTTACACTGTATGCAAATAATACAAGCCAAAATATGTGCTCAAAGTACACAGATTTCAAAATCCAAATTTGGTCAGCAATACCCATTGTGGGATTGTTAATACTATTTAGGACCATTTTAGATTAACTTGTTAGATGAGGTTAGTTTGCTTTGAATTCTGATATACCAAACATTTGTTTGTATGTTTCAATGTTTCCTTTTTTACTTTAATTGCCAAGACCTATCCTGTACATGGAAACAAACTAATGCCACGAACCAAATGAGATAAATACCTTCTCATCCAAACTCTAGTCACGTGGTCAGTGGAAGACCAGATATAAAAGGCAAATTATCTTTTTAATTGAATTCTTTATTGGTACATTTGTTATACAGCTCACCATCACACTCAACGTTGGGGGGGTTTGTACCAGTATATGACACGAGTTAATTCTCATTTTTGCCCATATCCCTACCCGCCCAACAACCCTCCACCTTCTATATACATGTGCTTTCTTTTTCTTTTCAAATCATATTCTTTCTCCTCATTACTTTCCTCTACCACATTCCAAATGGCACATTATTTTAGCAATGTGAGGAGGTATTGACAAGGAAGGCAAAGTGTATTCGAAACCAGAGAGGCTCCCCGTGTACAGCTGTGTCTTGGAAGGTCAACAAAACGCAGACTATGTGACTTAAAGACAATACTAACAGTTGCTGATGCTAATGTGTCTTTGAATGCTGATGCGTCTTGTATTTGGCCACTGAGCTAACATTCTAAAGAAGATCCTTTACCTAACTCCAAGTTGGCCAGGTTTAGTTTGTTTTTTTGGTAAATTTCAACAATTCCAAATATTGTCTCATATTTTGCCTGAATTAATTCTTCTTGTGACTTCAGATCTGCCATTTTTAAAAGCCTGACTCCCTCTCACCTCTTTTCTAGTGCAAAACAGCCTGCCATTAAGAGTGTGCTCATGCCCTCACTAGAGGTGAAAGACTAGGAGCTGAGGAAGGCTGAATAGAGCAGGAAGTTCACATCAACTCACTGTGGCAACAAACCCATCTCCATCCCAAACTGCTTTAAAATTCTTTTCAGTTCATGTATAACCAAAACAAGTTCTGAGCTTTGTTTAAAAAAAAAAATTAGCTAATTGAGCCCTTTCTTCTATGGCTGTGTAACGTTTACAATGGCCTAAAACCCTCATTAATGAAAAGTGAAATT
Source organism: Thryonomys swinderianus (assembly GCA_004025085.1). Lineage (NCBI taxonomy): Eukaryota > Metazoa > Chordata > Mammalia > Rodentia > Thryonomyidae > Thryonomys > Thryonomys swinderianus. The sequence continues at coordinate 157,227 of PVIC010000092.1, forward strand.
TGATTTAAATAGGACTCTTGCAGTCTTCCCTGTGATTGAAAAGAAGCATCAATATGAGCTGTCTAGACAACTTATGATGTTAATGGATTGCAATACATTTGACAGTTCAGGCTCACTCCTAGTTTGAGCGCATGAGTCACCGTGGATGAGCTGATAAGCAGAGCGAGATTCCTAAGTGTTTCAACGGCAGTGTTTTTATGTGATTTTAAATTGAACAAAGGGATACCGTTGAGGCATCTGCGCGTAACACGGAGTACACCTGAGGAATCCCACGCCGGAATACGGTGTGGCAGAATCTGGATGTCGATCTCTTCCCTTCGACCCGCGTCAGGAGAAGGACGGAATCCTGCTGCCCACGCTGCGGTCCCGAGCCTCTGGACTCGCCGCTCCCCCCTCAGTCTGAAGGGCTCACCGCACTGCAACCTGTACCTTTCCTGTGAAAAATTAAAAGGGGATTTCATTAATGAATAAAGTCATCTTACAAATACATAATACCATTGTAGCATTCCAACAGTTGGGTATGACTCAAGGTTAACATTTCTTACCGAACATTTTAAAAGAGGTCGTTGGTCCCTTAATGTAAACACTCTTAGTCTTGGCTGTTCTTTGTGGAATATGTGTTCAGGAAAATACAAAAGCTCCATCCTAAATCCCCAATAGCCCCAAAGATCTTTTATGAAGTGGGGAAGAGTTCATGCTAGGTTAATTATTTCTTTTGTGTTTGGTTTTGACCCCAACGGTTGTTCACTACCATGAACAACGACAGCAAAAACCAAGAAAGGTGACATCTCAATATTCACCTCTGTATATCTCGAGTTTCAAAATTAATGTCTCAAGAAAAGTTTCTTCCACCCAGGAAGCTTATGGAATCAAGCTTGGATTCTCCAGAAAGAACTACAAGGCCACTGAGTCACAGTGGGTTGTTCCTAAAACTGCCCCACTTCTGATTTTGCAGAAATACTATCACTCTCAGTTTTGGAAGGGCTAATTTTCTATTTTGCATATCAGTTTTTATTTTCTTCTCAAGAATTAGACCTTAGATATTGTTTCCTTTCATTAGTATTTCACCCTAAGGGTGAAAGAAGAAATAATTGGGAATAACAATTCAAATTAATCTATTATTTCCTAAGTATGGATTTATTGAAAGAGTTGCAAATTAGTAAGAAAACTCCTGTCAGTGAGTTACAGACCCTGAATTTCAGTAACCCATAACATCCTTTTACTATTTACTGCAAATAATTGAGAGTTGGCTGTATTCTTGCAGAATATAAAAGAAAATACTGTGGACAGGGATTGGGCTTTCCTCAGAAGAAAGTTGTTTTGGTTTCATTCACTTTACTGGAAGTTGAAAAAGTAAACAGTTCCTGTTATGAGAAGATAATAGTAGTTCTTGGTTAGATGTACACTCATTCCTCTCTTTCCATTTGATAAAAAAATGCATTATTTTTGTTACATTTTGACTGTTATTATATCAAGGCTGAACTATGTTAACACTCCAGCAAAAATCCTGATCACATTTTGAATAAATTCAAAGTGTAACATTAATGTTATACTTTATATTTAAGTCCTCTGGTCTTAGATTTTTAAGAAAGATGCTCTGTCCTCTGCCCCAAAATGTGTCATTTTGTCATAGACAGAAACACAGAGTTATTTCATGCCTTTGAGGAACTTTAAAAACTATTTCAAAGGAATACGTGAAAATAAATTCCTCTATTCTCCAAATAAATGCTTCCGTTTATTTTTAAAAAAATAATTGGAATCTTAATTTTAAAAATGTATGTAGAAGTACCTGTTATGAGATACTGACATTCTAAGAAAAATGGGACACAGCTTCTTTTAAAACCTTTATTTCAGGCCATACTCCATGGAACTTCTGAAACATCATTCAGTTTTAAACTTTTTTAAAAAACATTTTTGTGTTGCTGTCTCTGTCATGAAAAGTTCTGTAACACTCTGCTATTTCTGGTTTTATTTTTAATTTTTTCAACTGTACCACAGTCAAGTTAGACACCATTTCCCTTATTTCTTGGGCTTTATGTAGATCAGTGGATTTTAGGTTTAAATTTCTGTTTTCTTTGATGAAGCTTTCAATAAAAAATGAAAATAAAAGCAATGAAGGGGGGCCGTTGTGTTTGTCTGCATCTTCCAGAGAACTGTTGTGGGAGGGGGTTGGGTGGGAGTGAGCTATCTCCATACCTGAAAACATTACTGGATTTTCTTGGAGAAAAGATTATCCTGGGTAACCAAAAGAGGGTGGAGGGAAGATTCTGTTTATGTAGGGAGACCGAAGAAAGCCATAGCCTTTTAGCCCTTCCTAGCTCTTTTTTCTATTTTAGTATATTAATAAAGAAAATATAAAAAGCATTACTGTTTACATGAAAAAACAATATACCTTCATACCAAGGTAATTAGATTATAGCAATAACTAATACACTGTGTATCATGATCTTCAAAAAATGGTCAAAATATTATTCACAGTGTCATATTCCAAAATAAATACATAAATGACTCATAAAGAAGAAACAAAGAGAAAATCCTTTAATGTCATAGAACAAAAAATAATAGTATGAATGAAACAATTTAATATATATCAAAATATTTTTGAAACCAGAATAACTTGGGAAATTATTTTAATTTCTCCCTACACACACACATACACACATATGAGAGAAATTCTCATATGAGAGAAATCATGCAATATTTAAGTTCATGCACCTGATCTATTTCACTTAACATTATATTCTCAAATGGTATCCACTTGCCAACAAATGATTCAAGTTTATCTTACAGTGCAGTAGTACTCCACTGTGTGTAAATACTGTATTTTCTTTATCCATTCACCTGTTTAAGGACATATGCTGTTTCTAAGATCTAATAGTTATGAAATATAATGGCATAAACATAGGTATACATGTATCTCTATAATGTAATGACTTCGGCTCCTTGGAAAGATATTTAGAAGGTGGAGAGCTGAGTGAAATGAAATTTTGGTTTTAGTTCTTTGAGGAATCTTCACACTTATTTTCATACTGGTGGCTTCAGTTTACATGGACACAAACGATATAAGAGTGTCTTTTCCCCTACAACTTGACCAGCATTTGTTATTTTTTTTTTATGCTAGCCATTCCTTCTAGGGTAAGCAATAGATTTAATGTGCATTTCTCAAATGACCAGTGATTTTGAACATTTTTCCTTGTATCTACTGGCCCTTTGTACTTCTACTGAGATGTATCTATATTTTCTGTCACCAATTTTTTTAACTGGGTCTTTTATTGTGGTAGGCTTTTTATTTTTTGTTGTTCTTGTTGTTTTTAGTTCTTCCTGTATTCTAGATATTAGTCCAGTGTCTGAGGGAAAGCTGGAAGACTGTTTCTTCCCCGTTTTCTTGGTTGTCTCTTCTGTTAGTTGTTTCCTTAGCTGATCAAAGGCCTTTTACTTTGACATCCCAATTGTTGATTCTTCATATTATTGCTTGTGAATGAGTTTCTGTTCAGAAAGTCTTTGCCTATGCTTATGTCTTAAAGAATATTACCTACTACATCTTCCAGCAGATTAAGTTTCTTGGTTTTGTTTTTTGTTTTTTGTTTTGAGACAGGGTTTCGCTTTGTAGTTCAGGCTGGCCCTGAGCTCACTATGTAGCCCAGGCAAGCCTCAAACTCAGCAATCCTCCTGCCTCTGCCTCCAGAGTGTTGGGATTACAGGCGTGAGCCACCACGCCCAGCACTGTGGTATGCGGTATTGATTGCTGGTGGGCGTGAGTCTCCACGCCCAGCATTGTCTGTGGTTACCGGGATCGAACTCAGGACCTTGCGCTTGCGAGGCAGGCGCTGGAACCACTGAGCTAAACCTCCAGTCCTAAGTTTCTTGGTTTTAACATTTATGTCTTTGACCTATTTTAATTTTAGTTTAGAGCATAGTGAAATATATGGGCCTATGCTCAATCTTCTACCCATGGATATCCAGCTTCTATGGCACCATTTATTAAAGAGATTATCTTTCCTCCTGTGTAAATCTTTGGTAACTTAGTCAAAGATCAAATAGATAAATATGCCTGAAGTCAATTTTGCTTATAGTGTTCTGTTTCACTGCACCATGTGCCTATTTTTGTGTCAGGATCGTGTTGTTTTAATCAAAGTCACTGAAGTATGACTTGAAACCTAGAGTTGTGAGTTGTGATGTGTTCTGCTTCACTTGTGTTAACTATAACTGTTTTTGCTGTTCTGGGATTCTTCTGGTCCCATACGAATTTTTAGATGATTTTCTCCAGATCGGTGGAAGTACTTTTGGAATTTTCACTGGAGTTGCATTTTATCTTTTTATCAGATTTTTTTTGAATTTTTATTGGTTCATTATTTTTAAATTTAGCCATTTTTATTATATTGGTTCTACTTATCCAGGGAATATCTTTCTATTTTCTGATGTCTTCCTTGATTTCCTTTTACTGATTGATATGATTTTCAATGTGGAGTTCTTTCATTCCTTGGTTAGGTTGTCATTGAAATATTGATTGATTGATTGATTGATTGATGCTGTGAATGGTGTTTTCACGGTTTCCTCTTAGTGAGTTGATTATTACTGTACTGTGACTTTTGTGTGTTTATTTTGTATCCTGCTACATTGCTGAACTTGGGTATCAATTCTAGGAGTCCTTTTGTGCAGTTGCTTAGGTCTTGTAAGTAAAGAATCATATCTTCAAATAATGATATTTTACTTTGTTCTTTCAAATATGAATGCACCCCTTTTGTTAAAAAATCTCTTGTCTGATATGCTCTGGCTAATATTTCAGGGATTATATTGAATGGAAGTGGTGATAATGGACATCTTTTATTGTACTTGATTTAGGAAGGAAGCCTTCATTTTTTCCCATTTAATAAGATATTGGCAATAACTATTTTCATAAATGATTTTTATCAGATTGAAATAAAGACCTATATTTATTTTTTTCAGTGATTTTATCAAGAATGGATGTTGGAGTTTGTCAAAAGCTTTTTATGGATTGACTGATATCATGCAATTCTGTTCATGGTCCTACTTATGTGATGAATTACATTTACTGACTTGTGTATGCTGAATCATCTTCACATCCCTGGCATGGTATTTAGTTAGTCATGGTGTAAGATCTTTTTGCTGATTAGTCACATTCTGTTTGTCACAATCCTGTTAAATATTTTTATAACTATGTTATTCAAAGAGATTTTTTAAAAATCACTGGCTCAACTTCATTGCTTGTTACTGGGTTACTGGTTAATATTTTTAGTCTTCTAGGTTCAGTTTTGATAATTCACATGTATCTATGAATCTCTCCACTTCTTCTGAGTTCTCCATTTCTTGGCACGTAGGCTTGTGAAGAATTAGTAAGAATTTTCTGAATTTCAGCAATTCTCATTGAGACTTCACCTTCTGGGTTTCAACTTCCATGAATTTGGTCTTTCTTTTTTTCTTTCTCTACTCTAGTAAAATTGCTTATGGGTTTGTCTATTTTATTTCTTCTTTCAAAGAACCAGCACTTCATTTCAACTGTTCTATTTTTTTATTTTTTTCTTGTTCATTTTTCTGATTTCTACTCTGATCTTTATAATATTCTCCCTTGTACACGCTCTGGATTTTAATTTTTTTTGTCTTACTAGGACCTCGAGGTTCATCATTAGGTTGTTTATTTTGGCTTATTTTGTTTTTCTAATGTGGGCAATTCAGAGATACTCGTTTCTCTGACAGGACTGTTTGCATTGTGTTCCATAAGTTCTGATAGGTGGTGCTGACTTTTATCAGCTTAAGAACTGTTCTATTTCTTCATTTCTTTATTCTGTGACCCATTCATTTTTAAGAGGTGTTGTTTAGCTTCCATAGCTTTGAATTATTTCTCATTTCTTTTTGTATTGATTTCTAGTTTTAATGCACAGTAATCTGATAACATGCATGGTGAAATTTCAATTATTTTGCACTTATTCAAGTATGGTTTATGACCTTTTATGTGGTCTTTTTGGGAGAAAGTACCACATGCTGCTGAAAAGAATGTGTATTGTGTTGTTGGATGGAACACTAGAGACATCTATTAAGTCTATTTATTCAAGGTGTGGTTCAACTCTGATAATTGTTAATTTTTGTTTAGTTGACTTTGTTTTTGATAGTGCTGTACTGAAGTCACCATTATAATTGTATTAATGTTTATCTGATCTTTTATGTCCACTATCATTTGTTTTATGCAGTTGGGTGGACTGCAGTATGGTGCATATATTTTTATCATTATTTTCTCATATATTATATTATTATTATTTACCTTCCTGTTAAATAGTCTATTAACCAACATATAATGTCCTTCTTTTTGTGATCAGCACTGACTTAAAATCCACTTTGAGAATAACATAGCTACTCCTTGTTTGGGGGCTCCTGTTGCATAGTATACTATTTTCCATGCTTTGATTTTTTTTCTACTCTATGAATTTTTTGTGTGTGTTAGATGTGTATCTTGTACATAGCACACAGTTGGATTTTATTTCTTGAGCCATTCTGCAAATCTGTGGTTTTGGATTGACTAATTTAGTCTATTATATTGATAATTTAGTAAGTATTGACTTATGTCTGTTATTAGTTTTTTGTTTTTGTTGCTGTTTCACTTACTTTCCCTTCTATTTGACTGCTAGCTCTACTTGATGCATTCGTTTTGTTGAAACTTTTGACATTGTGAACTTCATTGTTTCTGTGATGTATTAAACATTTTGGAAAGTGTGTTTTGGTGGTAAAGAATTTTTTTAGATTTTCTTTATCATGGAACTATCTTATTTCTTCATTAATTTTTTTAGAGCGTGAAATACTTCATTCTAAGCTCTCCTTGCATTTAAAATTTGTGTTGAGAAGTCTGTTGCAATTCTGACAGAATTTTTTATAGATAATTTGACACTTTTCTGTATTTTCTTTCAAGATTCCGTGCTATTTGAATTCTGGTATTTTAATTATGTGTCAAGGGAGGTTTCATTTTTCTGGTCATGGGTATACAGGGTTCTGAATGCTGTACTTATCTGTATGTGAAATTATTTTTCCATGTCTGGGAAGTTTTCTGCTATTTCTTCTGAAAACAGGCTTCTATTCCCTTTGTGCTGTCTTCTTACTTTTTGTTAATTTCAGTTAGTCTTGCATTAGTCCTCTCGAGTCATCTAGCTTCTGTTGGATCCATTCATCATATTTTCTTTTTGTTTGTAAGGTGCATTTGTTTAATTGACCACAAATTGCAGCTGTCTTCTAGATCTGACACTGTCCTCACACTTATTTTGCTTCCCGTACTTTTAATTGTATTTTTAATTTCTTGGTTTTCTAGTTCGAACTCTTTTCTGTGCTGGACGCTCATATTTTGAACCATTTCTTTACTTCCACTAGATTTTTATTGGAGTTGCTGGTTATTTATTTCATTGGGCTTGTTATCTGTTCAGTGATGTCCTCTTTGAATTCACCAAGCACCATACTGAGCTGTTTTGTTAGTTCCATTGATAATAGCCCGTCAAATGTTTCTGCTTATGTGGCTTATGATTTCCTCATCTTCCGTCTCCCCTGGGTTTTCTTAGAGGGCAGTGAGACATTTTGGAGGCATTTTGTTACCTTGTTTCCTCGTGTTTTGACATTTTTGTTTCCTGTCCTGGGGATTGCTGCTTCTTTGGCTCAGTGCCCAGTTCTTAGGGAATGAGCCACAGTAATGTTTATGACAATCCAGATACTGGCATATAGAGAAAACCAACTGGCAGCTCCAACTTTGCCACTTTGGCTACAGAAGTAAAGTTTAGCAACAGCAGTGGCTTCAAAAATAAACTGAGTGCTCACAGATCTTGTGAGCTATTCGTGAACAACTCTTACACGGTGCAAAGCGGTTTGTAATTTTAATGTAGAAACTGGCACAATCAACACAGTGACGTACAGTAAATCAGGCCACTATATCTTCTGGATGTAGGCAGGAGAAGCAGGTAAGCTTAAGCAGACCACTTGATTAAATCCCATTTCCTTCAAATGCAGCCCTTCTGAAGGTTACACCCACTGAACCAAGCCTCTCCCCACAGAATACAGGTTCTGGAATCTTTGCCTGAGCCGGAGTTTCTCACGGGGTTTCAAACTCTGCCTTGCTCTCACCTTCTCCACGCCTGACTCCCGGGCTCTCTCCGGTCTCTGCAGTAGGGTAGTCCTTCGGTCCTGGAATGAAGCTGGCCTCTTAGGTGTTGATCTTGTCTTCACTCAGGTTAACCCTTCGGTTGCCACCTCTGCTGCTCTGGGCTGTGGGGTGTGCGAAGCGAGTGGTGTGGGCAGCGGGCAGGGCAGGGCCTCTCCACTCTCCGGGGAGGCCCCTGAGGCTCGCGGGCAAGGCCGGGCTTCCCTAGTGCTTATGCTTAGGGATCTAGAGACTGCTTACTCCCACTTCTAAACCTTCCTAATATCCATCAATTAGTATATCATATTTAAAGACCAGGAGGGCTAGAGTTATATATAAAATTAAGGTATTCTAATATTTGTGGTTTGTATCCTTGGAAGGATGAAATGCCACATCCAGCAAATTCCTCAGTGCCATTTTCCAAGTTACAGATGGCTGTGATAAGCAAATGCACAGAAGCTATGTTTTTCTGATCCAGAATTACCAAAGTTAGCCTAAAATGCATATGGATACTCCTCACTTACTGACCAACCCGTTTAATAACGGCTCAGACCTAGGACTGCACTTAGGGCTGTTTGGGTTTACGACCTGCTGCAGGGACTCACAACCTGTCTTTTCATTTTTGTATAGCTTGGTACATCTTGTTTACAGAGTCTCAATGACTTATTTCTGTATATTATACTGTTTACACAGCATTTTAATTTTTGCCAATGGTACTGTATAGTACAGTACTGTAGTTCTATATTCTGTTATTCATTATAGTTTTGCATGTAAGAGTTTGCAAATAAAAGCAAAGTCATCAAGTTGAAGTTTCCTTTGACCTTTGTTCTGAATACTGTAATGTATATACTATATATGATTCCTCATTTAGTGAATGATTCATTTAATCTAGTCACAGGAACAGAACTGAGTCAGTAAGTGAGAACTTTCTCTATTCAAAACCAAGAAACATAAATGTTACATTTGTGGTTGCTCAGGAGTATTATACTTCAGAGAATTAAAATGGAATAAAATAAAAAGGAAATGAATACAATTTAGCATCAAAATAAGTAAGCCTTAAAGCCACGGAACATGTACAAATAAAAATATAAAAGAATATAAAGACCAAGGAAACATCATAGACTTGTGATATACTAAATATACATTTGAATTATGAGGCATTCAAAGTTCATCGTAATTTCAATGTATTTACCGTTCGACAGCATTCTTTGTAGCACGTTAGCCACTCACCAGACCAGCTGGGGAATCCCAGCTTCTTTTCGCTACTCCAAGCAGAGGCACGTTCCGCTGGCTTTCATCCTCCTCGGTCAAACCTCAAGCCTGGTCCTTGTAACACCATTCTCGGTGGGGAAGGGTGATGTGATCCAGAGAGAAGAAGGACGCGTGGACACTAGAATGCCCCCTCGGTGTGATCATTTCACCTTCTTATTTATATTCTTCCCGTAATAGGTCAACCTGCCCCATACCTTTTCCCTTGCTTTTGCCAGTGGCTTAAGCCCCGTGCTTTGAGTATCTTGGTTTGGGCTGTGAGCCTTTTGTTCCACTTCTTATCCTTTTAGCTAGTCTTCTAGTGTAGCTTGGGTAATAGTATATTTGGAGGCTACCTCTGCATCAAGGTAACTTCCTACCTCTAAAGCCCTTCAAGCTTTAGAAGACATGCAGCTGATCACAGGTGTAGAAAAGTCTAACTAGTGTGCAGCCTTTAAGAACACGTGGCGCATATAACTTTTCCCTATATTAATAGCAGTTCATGGTATAGTGGCAAAAAAGAAAGTTGGAAGAAAAATAAATTTATTAGACATGAGAAAATAAGATTAGCATGAAGACTTTGAATTTAATTTTACCCAGTATTTTTGTCTACTTAGATAATTACAACAAAATCCCTTCAGCTGGGAAATTTAGAAAGTTTTGGAGTCTGGAAAATCCAAGATAGAGGTGCCAACAGATTCGATATTTGTTGAGACCCTGTTTTCACAGGTTATATCTTCTATGTTCCCACAAGATAAAAGTGGCGAACAAGTTCTCCGAGCCCTCATTTATAAAGACACTAATTCCATCCACAAGGGCTCCATCTTCACGATTTAATCATCTCCCAAAGACTAATACATATTTGTACCATCATTTTGGGATCAGTATTTAACCTATGAATTTTGAAGGGATACAAATATTCAGACCTTAGCATGCATCTTCTTTTACAGTTTACCCAGAACCATGATTTTTTTTAATTGAATTCTTTATTGGTACAATTTATATACATCTACAATCACGTATAACATTGGGGAATTTGTACCAGTATATGACACAAGTTAATTCTCATTTTTACCCATATCCCTACCCACCCACACCTCCCCACCCCCTTTATACATGCTCTTTTATTTTATTTCTGTATCATATTTATTCCTTCCCCTCATTACATTCCCACACCAAATTTCCTATGGAAATTTCCCACTCTATAAAAGCTGTCCTACTTTCTAGAGCTCATTTTCATCTACAGGTGTTCATGTCAAAGAGAAGATCCGGAATTTGCCTATCTGTGATCTATTGATTTCACTTATTAGTATATCCTCCAGGTGACTACATTTGCACCTAAATGGCTCGATCTTGTCATTCTTTATGGCAGAGTAATACTCCATTATATAAAAATACCACATCTTCTTTATCCACTCTCCAGTTGATGGGCATTTGGGTTGTTTCCGAGAATGAGCTATAAAATAATTACAATTTTAAGCCCTCATGTGTATGCATTTTGTATCATTTTGTAATTTATTTTTTCAAACAACTGAGTGCTTTGTCAACTTTTAACAGTTTCAATAAGGCTAAAGTTCCATAATGCTTTTTTATTTTAAAGGTATGGTGATGAAAATAATATTCAGATGCGTTCCAAAAATAATATATAGCTCACAGTCCAAGATTTGATTATAATTCCCAGTTTTTCTGTAATGATAAGAAAAAAATCCTCTCCAATGCATCAAAAGATTATCTTTTTGCCACGGATTTAGTTCAGTGGTGCCACATCTGGCTGGCGAGTGCTGGGGCCTAAATTTGATCCCTGGTACAAAAAAAAAAAAAACAGCAACAACAACAAAAAAGAACAAATATAATTTTCTTATTTAAATCTCAGAAACTGAAGGAGTAACCTTTTCTCTCAGAGTTTTTCTGCAGCCCTTAGGAAGTTTAAAGCTGCTGTTGGCGTTAAAGTGGTCACCAGCTAGTGCTGCTCTGAGAATCCCCTGTGGATGACAAACACAAATCCCAAATCCTGTATGCCTAAACAGAACTTGCAATATAGGACAGGGCTGGAGAAGCAGGGTTGCCTTTGGCTGAGCACTTATTCTGTGCCAGGAATTGTGGGTCTAGTTCACACAATTTTCCCAAGAGTTCTGTGGGGTAAATGCTACTACTGTCCCTCTTTCCCACATGAGACTGCAGAATTGATCAAGCTCCCAAGTCACCTCCACTTCAGAAAGAGCTTGTGTCAAAACAGGCTCAAATTCTCTCTCCAGTTCCAGAGCTTTCTTCTTCTGAAATGACTCTGGGCAATGCCAGCGTGAAAGGCACCTTGTTTTTGTTTTATATTTTAAGTCATGTTTTTCCTAAATAGTCCATCTCACTGTGCCTCAGGTCCACACAACAATAGAAACACTGGACTTTTATTTTTAATAACTTTGGTCATAAAACCCAACATATTTCAAATTTTTCTTCTGAGAAATAGCTTGCTGTTTCCATCTCTCTCTCTCTTTTTTTTGAGCCCATCTTTGATTTATTCTTTAAGGACAAGCTCTGTCTTTCAAACAGGCAAAACTGCACTGACGTCTTCATTCAATAATGTCTACCATACCAATCCTCATAAATATTTTAATCTGAATAGACATGATTTCTACCTGGTTAAGAGATTATATTCTAGTAAGTGCTTGCTTATGATAATCTTTTAATGTGAACTGAAATCAGAGAATTTCTGTGGGCAATATGTTTAGCTCTTCCACAGTTTCATTCAAAGTAAATAGAAAAAAATGTCTGATCTAAAGACTGTCATCTCTCTAAGGCCCATAGACAATCTTCTAGAAATCTTGTTGTTCTCTGTTTCTTAGTTCATCCCCTTGGCAAAATGGCTCTTTTTCTTTCCCAAATTATTTTGGGTATTTCCTCTTTTGACAGAAATGAGACTGAAATCTGGCATTCTTGGTTGCCACAATTGTATTGGGACTACTGTTTATTATCGCTGATCTGTGTACATCAGCCACGGTAAAGCACTGCCCACATTTTAACCGTAATGGAACCGGGGCTTCGGAGAGTTACACGACTTGGCCCATTTTTCATGGTGCAGACACTATCCAAGATTAGGAGTAGAGAGCCAGAGATTTTCCTCCTAATACTGCTGAACCCACTAATACAATGTTGGCAAAATTTCTAGAGCTAGATCACAGAGTATTCAAACAGTACTGGACAGGCATTGAAAAAGTCCTGGATCATGACTACCTATACCATCCAGAAAATATTTCTAGATCTCTTGAAATTTCAGCTTCTTTGTCCATCGCAATGCATAGCTTTTATTTCTCATAGCATTCATGAAGATAAAATAGGCGATGTATATATCATCCATAAAAATTTTAACAGAAAGACAGTCAAATGATACACATAATTTTAACTTTTCAGTTCTGAAATTCCTCTCTAAAGCACAGATGTTCTTATGAGTGAAACTCCTGAGCATTAAAGGCAAGATAAATATCTGAGAAGATGAAAGGAGGCAAGATAATAAATAAGCCAAGGCAAACTCAGCCCCTCTGCAGTGCTGCCCAGATTCTGGAGGAGATGAACACAGAAGCTTGAAATGTACAAGCTCCTCAGCCACTAGAATGAGAAAACACAGAAATTTAGCTTCTAGTTGAGCTAAATTCCCAGCCAATTCTGAGTGATTATCCTGTATCATCATCCCAGAACTAAGCACCTTTTGCCCTCTTGACAGCTTCAACAAGTACTATGACCGCTTGCACATAGTTAGATACCGATGGAAAGGGCAGGTATTAGCACTTCATGAAGATCAGTAAAATAAGTGCAAACAGTACTGACCAATTACGGGTGGGCTCTTCTGGAAACTTCAAGTCTGTATGATACATTTATCCCAAGAAAAATATAGGTACAAAATAATCATATCAATAAGAAGATTGCATCAAATATTTTCAAGACAAATGATGCTACTAGAAAAACATAAATAAATTCTGTCCATTAAAGGATTTGAAAAAGTCTAATGAGCACTAGGTAATCATTACTGAAAATCTACAGGCTCTGTCTCAGCCTCCTGCCAAATTTTACCCATCTCCTTCTGTTTTTCCTGGACTTACTTCCTGCTCATTTGGGTTTGATTCTTACTTTTTAGGGTAGTATAATGCAAATATAAAAAAATTACATATAGAATGAATGAACAACAGGCTATTCATAAACTCGATACACAAGTGTAACTAAGAACTCAAAACAGCAGCACGCAGAAATATATCAGTCTCCAGGATCCCTGGCGGTTACTGTGTAGTCTGGGCCCACTCCAGGGAAACTGTCTTGAATTATAGCAACTCGAAATGATTTTGTCTGGAATTTATATAAATGCAGATTGGCTTGTATTTTATAACCATATGCATGTAATACATGAAGAGAAAGATAATTATTTTGCTTGTCTTTGAAACACCAAGATATTTATTATTCCTCTGAGCACTACACCGATGGGCCCATTTATTAAAATTTTTTCAAGTATCAGTTTCAGACATGGTGTAATTTTTTTGACATGCCATCTCTCCCTGTTTCACATCCTTTACAATTAAGTAGACTAAATGTCCTGGAGAGTAATAGCCATATTCAGAAAGCAATAGCTGAGTCTCAAGGTAAGGCTGGGTGTCAGTCTTCATTCAGAGTTAGACAACAAATCACTTATTGGCCGCTCACAGAGTGAGTGATACGGGTAGCTGCTGCTAAACTGTGTTGGGAGACTATGTGCACACACAAGATATCGGTACAAGTGTTTATACAAAAGCCCAGAATTTACAGTACATTGAGTCCATGGTTACCATGTGAAATACCAACCCTTTGGGGTTATTATAATTCAAAATTTTTTGTAGTTTTCTTGCATTAGAGCTTTTGTTCTTACTTTCAGCCTTTTGACTCAATCATTTAGACCAATGGAGATCACTCAATTCATTTTAGGAAAATTTGCAGGTATGTGTTTTGGAGTTTATTTTGGGTGAAGAGATTCCTAGTACTTTTTTGTTCTGGTATTCGAAAGCAGGAATCAAAGCCTTTGGGAAATTAATAAAATATGTAGGACTTTGGTGTACATTTTACAGTGTATATATATATATATATATATATATATATATATATATATATATATGGTTTTACAGCATCTATATATACAGAGAGAGCTGTAAAACCATCTCCTCCTGTTTTTCCTGGGCTTACTTCCTGCTCATTTGGGTTTGATTCTTAATATAGATAGATGATAGATGATAGATAGATAGATAGATAGATAGATAGATAGATAGATAGATAGATAGATAGATAGATGATAGATAAATATATATATATAAAGAGAGAGAGAAGGAGAGAGAGAAGTAGGTATCTATGTGTTGTGCAGAGCTGGGCATGGTGATGCACGCCTGTAATCCCAGCATTTGGGAAGCAGAGGCAGGAGGGTTACTATGAATTCAGGGCCAATTTGAAACACGGTTAGACCCTGTCTCAAAACAAAACAAAACTATATACAGAGTGATTCAGATATTTTGCAAGGAGAGTTCCCTGATGTCCGGACTGATTCCAAGTCTGAGTTTCACGGGTGTGACTTTTGACATGTTCCCGTCCTTCCTTCCCTTCCTGCTGCTCTGATGGTCCTAGCTACTTTTGCCTTTTCCTCTGGGGAGCTTTTCATTTTCATTTCTCTCCTGTTCCATCTCCCTGGCCGGGAAGGTCTTCCAGCAGTGCCTTAAAGCTATGGCTTTTGTTTTGTTTTTCCTACAGATTACAGTCAGTATTTTATTGTTGCTGTTATTTGGGTTTGAGGTGTTTGGATTCTGTTTTGGTTTGTTTTATTGCTGCTGTTGCTGCTGCTGCTGCTGCTGAAGCTGCTACTACTGTTGTTCCTGTTGCTTCTTCCCCATAGGAGAGATGGCTCTAAATGATACACTCGGAAGTTTTTCTCTCTTCCAGTCAGTATCATAAAGGCCAATTTCTCAGGGTTCTTCATCGTCCTCCATGAGGCTTCGGGAGATTGTCTTCCAGAAAAAGAAAATTCCATTGTCCCTTCAGCTCCCGCCTTAGCTTTCAGCATTCTTACATATGTTCCCCTGTGGCCTTCCATGACTCCTCAGAACTGGTCGGCTGGATCTTCTGCAGAGCTGGTATGCACGGGGTTGAATTGTGCCCCCCTTTGGCCACTCTATATGTTGAATTTCTAGCCCACAGAATCTGTGAATGTCGTTTTTGTTTTTTGAAATAGTGTCTTTGAAGATGTAATCAAGTTAAAATGAGGTCATCGTAGACGGGATCGGGCCCTGAGTCTGACTTTGCTTTTACAAAAAGAGGGAATTTTTGGCACGGAGACATACAGAGAAGAAGCTGGGGTCCTTACGTGAAGTACTGTTGGTTATGGTTTCCATGTCTCCTTTCTACTTACCTTTTATTTCTTCTACCCTATGTCACCTTCATCCTTCCAGACCCCAAAATGAATGAAAAATAAAAAAAAAAGAAGGAAAAAGAAATATACTTGGCTAAACCTCTTTGATGCGTAGTAAGGGCTGTGAACCACACTAAACTTTCTTGAGTGTTGATAAAGTCAGGGGCCTCGTGGGGGGAGTCAGTTTGGAAAAACCCACACCAACAGTTCTGGGGGGAAATGCCCACTGCAAGATGAGTAGACTTTGGTTTTTAAAACTGTGTGTGCTGAGCATTCCGTTGTCTGCATGATGTTTGTATATAGTTACATGTGGTAAAGGAGGAAATGTTTTCTCTTCAGCGTGGTTAGTGTCATATTTAGGCAGATGAATCCATCTCATCTATTAAAGAAGGAGCCTTCTGATATGATTTTCTTCTTATCTCCCTTTTTTTCCAGTGGATATTCAGTTAGTTCATAAAAACTCTTCTTTATTTTTTCCTCTCTTTTATTATGTTTCTGTATTGATGTTTTGGTATTCCCGATTTAGAGTTTTATTGATTCACTCAAAGTTTTAAAAATAATTATTCTGGAATTTGAAAACTGCAAACTGATTTTTTTTTTTTTTGAGACAAGATTTCGCTGTGCAGTCCAGGCTGGCCTTGAACTTGCAACAATTCTCCTGCCTCAAACTCTTCAGTGCTGGCACTGGAGGTGTGTGCCACCACACTTGGCATAATGCAAACTGATTTACATTTAAAAATTGCTACCTTAATTTCAGAACAGAGAAATTTATTTGCTCTTGTTCTTATTTTCTACATGTAATTTTAAGATATTTTGCAAATTTAGAATTACACTACAGTGTGAAAACTGTGACTTTCACTTTTGAACACTATACTATTTTATCTGCACATTTTAAAATATTGCATTTAATTAAATATATATACTGTAATCCATTTCTGGATTTAATTAATTACAAAAATACCATAATCTGTAATCTTGAGTGTGGATAGGCAATTTATTTTTTTGAAACCTGAACTTTAAATTACTTAAGTAAAAAAAAAAAAAGTCAGCTTTCATTAGCAATACCCAGAAGACAGCCTCAGGTTATTTACTTTAAGCAGCTTACATTGATTGGCCTATGCACTTGGATTTATGTTGAGGATTTCAGGCTTACAAAGAAAAAAAAACCCCAAAAGTTCATGGATAGCATAGCATGCTTATTTCTTTAAATTTTTTTGATTTATATTTTTGTTTCTCTAAATGTGGGACTAACCATTGATGAATGTCCAGGACTCCAAATTTGATATCCAGAAGGGATTTTTAATTAATGAGAAATGATTATTAGATATCAAAATATAGGAAAATGCAGAATAACGTGTGGTATCCCAGAAGATGAGTACAAGAAAGGAAAATCTGAGTGTGTGTGTGTGTGTGTGTGTGTGTTGTTATATGTTTACAATCTTCCTGCTCCAGTTAAACAAATGAATGACTCTACTCACAGTCTGCTTGTGGAGCTGGGATAGTGCTAGAAATAACAGGGAATTCACCACACCGGTTTATTCCATATACTTTTCTCACTAGAGTTTTCACTATTTACTTGCCTATCATTTTCATTTTATCCTATAAATGAGTTAAGTATTTAAAACATTTTGAACAAAGAAAACAAATAAAAGCACTAGTGACAATTGGGTTAAGTGGTCATATTTTGACCTAGATATTCAGGTAGGTTTTGAGCTTTCCATTACTCCTTGAAATGAGCATGTCAGACTGCTCAGCAATGACCATTATCTCTGTTAAGGATTTCCTTAGCATCTGATAATGCCTTCTTTAAAAAGATTTTAGAGCCAGGTGTGGTGGCTCCCGCCTGGAATCCCAACACCCTGGAGGCAGAGGCAGGAGGATCACTGAGTTCACAGTTTGCCTGGACTACCTAGTGAGCTCAGGGCCAGCCTGAACTACAAAGCAAGACCCTGTCTCAAAAAAGCAAAAACAAAACAAAACAAAACAACAACAACAACAATAACAACAAACAGAGAGGCTGGGGATTTAGCTCAAGTGGTACTGCGCCAACCTTGGATGCAAAAAAGGTGCAAGTTTGATCCCCGGTACCACCAAAAAAAAAAAAAAAAGATTTTAGAAACAAAATATATAAAAGCAAAATAAGTAATTATTCTGATTAAAATGATCAAAATATCCTGTTTTTATATAATAGCATATAATATTCTTTCTGAATACCATAAACAAAATTAACAATTTCTAGAATTTTGAGTTGCATGCAACAATTGTGGTATGAAATAAAATTATTTATAATTTCTATTAGTGACGAATCACTCTACTACTGTGTCTTATTCATATGGTCATGATTAACGAAGGTGTAAATTTCTGCATATTATTTTTAAAAACAAACATTGTATTCCTACTCAAGTGTAGAGACACCTGAAAAGGGTATTCCTTGGTTTTCTTTGAAGTTACCTTGAAAATTCCTGTGATGGAAAAGAAATACACCTTACTCAGCATGGTGGCTCATGCCTACAATCCTAGTACTCGTGAAGCAGAGCCAGGAGGATTGCTGAGCAGTCAAGGCCAACCTAGAATACATAGTGAGTTCAGGGCCAGCCTGAACTATGAAGTGAGACCCTGTCTCAAAACAAACAAACAAACAAACAAAAAACAAAAACAAAAAACCACCTCTATAAACTCATTGGATACAGAGTAAGGGCTAAGCTAGTCTGAATCCAGACATTCACCACAAAAATGATATCTGAGTTATGTTTTAAAGAATAAGGAATTTTCTAGATGAATAAAGAATGTATTTCAAGGCATAAAAGTATATGGAAATACTGTGGTAGAAGGCTGTGGAAATTGAGGAAGTTTGGAAAGTTGTGTATATTTCTATATACTGGAAACACAAAGACAAGAGAGGAGTCTGTAGGGTAGAAGAGAATAAGGGATAAAAGAAGGTAGCAGTGTACACTGGAGAACATTGCACACACTGCTGAAGAGCTTGAGTTTTACCTGGAAAGCAATGGGAAGTTACTGAGAATTTGTATATTCTAGCCAATATTCTGGCTTCACTGTAAAGAGGAGGTTTGAGTCTGTAGACCAGAGTAGAGACAACTGTAAAGTTTGAACAGGAATGACTAGGTATGAAGTAGACATTTACTTTACTAAGGAAAGGAAAAGAAATTTTAAATTTAAGATGAAAAACCAGTGGTAGCTATCCTATTTGCAGAAAAAATGGATTTCAGACTAATTATGAGAGACAAAGGTCACTACATCCTTGTAAAGGGAACAGTTCAAGAAAAAGAGATGACAGTCATAAATACATATGCACCAAGTACTAGTGCACCAAGCTATATAAAACAAACATTATGGACATGAAAATAGAATGAGCACTAATGCAACCGTAGTAAGGAACCTCAATAGCCCATTGTCACAAACAGATGGATCAACTTGACAAGAAAATAACAAAATATTGGAACTGAAATGAACTTTTGAATAAATGACTTAATAGATGTCTACAGAGTTCCACCTCATAAAATCAGAATACACATTCTTCTCAATGTACACCGGTTGCTTTGCAAGATAGACCACGTGTTAGCTCACAGAACATGCTTAATCAAATGCAAAAGAATTAAAATTATCCTTTATATATTGTCAGACGATAGCACCATGACATTGGAGATCAATAGCAAAAGAAACCATAGGAACTTCATAAACACATGGAAATTGAATAACACCCTCCTGAACAAACCAATGAGTCACAGAAGATATTAAAGAAGAAATAAGACAATTTCTATAATTAAATGATAACACCAAAAGGACGTACCCAAATTTATGGGACACAATGAAAGGAATCCTATGAGGAAAATACATAACTGTTAATGCCCATAATAGGAAAACAGACTGAGCTCAAATAAACAAACTAAGGCTGAACCTCAAGTTTTTAGAAAAAAAAAAGAGCAAGACAAATTTAAAGGTCACATAAGTAACCTCTTTAATAAATGGTTCTGGGGTCGGAGGGTTAGCTCAGTGGTTCTGGCGCCTGCCTCGCAAGTGCAAGGTCCTGAGTTCGATCCCGGTAACCACATACAATGCTGGACATGGAGACTCACACCCACCAGCAATCAATACCACATACCACAGTGCCGGGTGTGGTGGCTCACACCTGTAATCCTGGCACTCAGGAGGCAGAGATAGGAGGATTGCCAAGTTCGAGGCTTGCCTGGGCTACATAGTGAGCTCAGGGCCAGCCTGGACTGCAAAGCGAGACCCTGTCTCAAAAAAATAAATAAACAAACAAACAAATAAATAAATACATGGTTCTGGAAAAACTGTTTCAACTAGCTAAAGATTGAAAATGGACCCATATCTCTCACCATGCACTGAACTAACAACAAATGAATCAAAGATCTAAATAAGAGCCGGAGGGATAGCTCAGTGGTTCTGGCGCCTGCCTCGCAAGTGCAAGGTCCTGAGTTCGATCCCCAGAAACCACATACAATGCTGGGCGTGGAGACTCATGCTCACCAGCAATCAATACCACATACCACAGTGCCAGGCGTGGTGGCTCACGCCTGTCATCCCAGCACTTGGGAGGCAGAGACAGGAGGATTGCTGCATTCGAGGCTTGCCTGGGCTACATAGTGAGCTCAGAACCAGCCTGAACTAACACAAAGAATCAACAACTGGGATCTCATCTTATTAAAAAGGTGGGGTTTTTTTTGAGGTACCAGGAATCAAACTCGTGCCCTTGTGCATCCAAGGTTGGTGCAATACCACTTGAGTTAAATCCCCATCCCTTAAAAAGCTTTTGCATAACAAAAGAAACTGCCAACCAAGTTAAGAGATAATAGACAATGTTCTTTTATCAGCTGTTCCTCAGACAAAGAACTACTATGTAGATGATATAAAGAACTTTTTTTTTGCTTTTGAAGACAGGGTCTCGCTTTGTAGTTCAGGCTGGCCCTGAGCTCACTATGGTGCCCAGGCAAGCCGCCGCGAACTCAGCAATCCTCCTGTCTCTGCCTCCCGAGTGCTGGGATTACAGGCGTGAGCCACCACGCCCGGCATTGTGGTATGCGGTGTTGATTGTTGGTGGGCGTGTCTCCATGCCCAGCATTATATGTGGTTACCGGGGATCGAACTC
>PVIC010000093.1:0-77855 GCA_004025085.1 Thryonomys swinderianus
AAACTGACCCACAGAAAAACTAGGAAAATTTGTTACAAAATTTTTTTAAATCATTGCCAATTTTGAAAATTCTTAAGAGAAAAAAAAAAGCTTTATTTTCTGACAGAGTAAATCCTAGACTAAGAAGCGAAAAAACTGAATTCCTTTCCAAATCAGGCAATAGCTAATCACATGGACTGAGGGAAATCCTACAATATCTTTAGACTTCAAGTCTCTGACTTGTAAAATCAGAAATTTGAAAAATATTTCTCTGGTCTTTCTAAATTTAACAGCCCATAAGATATAAAATCTGTACTTACTGATTTTTAAAAATTCTATCATCATAAATGTCACAGAATATTATAAATGTCATAACTTTTTCTAGTTCTTATTCAAATCTAGGAAATGATAAGTCCCCCAAGAAGAAAAGGAAATCCAAATTCTAAAGACATTTTTTTAAAGTTAAAATATGCACATGAAAAAATAAATTGTCTTCTAAAGAACTTTCCATTTAGGGGCCAGAGATTTAGCTCAACAAGCACAAGGTCCCTGGTTCAATCTCCGGTAACCACATACGACAATACCAGGCATGGTGACTCACACCTGTAACTCCAGCACTCAGGAGGCAGAGACAGGAGGATTGCTGTGAGTTCGAGGCTTGCTTGGGCTACAAAGTGAGCTTGGGGCCAGCATGAAGTACAAAGCAAGACCCTGTCTCAAAAAAAAGGACTCTCCATCTTGATTTTCTTTGAAAGAGTATGTGTCACTTTACTGATTCTTTGTACCCAAAACTCCTTTGGCTATTTGGCTCTTTCCTCCAAACTTGGATCATGTATAATTCCTGTCTTGCTCTCATTAAAATGTTTGTGGCAGACAATCTCCCCATCAGTGTCTCAAAGATTCACATCTAACTACAGCACTGGCATGGACGGCACTTCCACTAACTAAAGTTTGCTAGTCTCGTCTCCATCAGTCTTCACCACTAACACCAGGACCACCTGAAAACACAGGAAATAAACTCTGCAGCAGCTCCACATGCCTGCCCACCTGAGTTCACGCCTCTGTACTTTGCACAGGCTGCATCCACTACCTAGAGTGGCAATTCCAATTTTCAGAATGAAAAAGTGAAGTGCTTCCATTTTGCTCACATATCTTTTGTAAAAAGGGGGTGCAGATTTAGCAGTGGGTAAAGTCTGTTCCCAGCCTCCCTTCTCCAGCGTCTCTCTCTAGGGGATGAGAGATAGCCCAAGAGCAAAGAATCATATTCAATATGTTGCCTTCCCATCCAAGCCTATTTTCTGGGTAAAAGAAGGAGTAATGTTATGGACTGAATTGTATTCTTGAATGAATGCTGTTGTTCTGACCCCTATCTCTCAGAATGTGATGAATTTGAAGGTATCTTTAAAGAAGTAATGAAATTAAATGAGATTACATAGTGTTGGACTTAATCCAATGTGCTCAGTGCTCTCATATACTGGACAGACACACACCAAGAGGGAAGACCATGAAGCCACAGGAAGACAGTCATCTTTCAGCCAAGGAGAGGCCTCAGAAGAAACTGACCCCACTAACAATTTGACCTTGAACTTCTAGTACATGTCTGGAACTAAGAGAAAATAAATTTCTGCTTAAGTCACCCACTGTGTGGTCCTCTACGGCAGCTAGAGAAATCTAACAGGTTAACAGGGCTGAGGGATCAATAAATGAAAGACAGAACCCTTTAAAAAGCAGGGCAAGGAATTCTTTGGCTTCGCTTACTCATAATAGTGCTACCCAGAAGCAAAAAGACCAAATACTTACTAATTTGGACAGGGAATTGAAACCAAAAGCCTGGCCCTTCTGAGCCTGTGATCCTTCAAACCCTTACACAACCTCCTGAACCCAAATCCTTCACCTGCAGGAAGGTAGCTGTGAAAAGAAACAATTGTGCGAGTTCTGCTCTAGATGTGATCAGCAAGTATAATGGGAAAAGACGGCTTCTACCAGAGAGGAGAGCTAAGAACTGTTGGACGCGCTGAGCCCGCGACTTACTCTCCTCACCATGAGCAGGCTTTTTCTGTGTTGTGGTCCAGCAGGATTTGTTACTGGCTAAGTCTTGTCAGTGCAAAACACCTCCATTCCCTCTTCTTCCAAGTGAGATTGTTGCTGCAGGTATGTTAGGACGTTACTGGAAGATCCTGGAGGAGGCAGGACCAGAACATTGTGAACCTAACAGAACTCTGACCCAAAACGAGCATCACTGAGAGAGCCTAAACTTCAAGATAGTTTCAATCACTTGGTGGTTTTTGAATCTTCTCCCTTCCTTAGGGAGGTGAGTATATCTAAATGAGAGAGGAAGTTACCCACGATGTCTCCACCTGCATGGACTACAGCAGAGGCTGTAGGTGCCTCTTAATTTGTTTTTCACTTCTTCATTATTAAAACTCCAAAATTTAGGTGGGTATGTGACTGCCCAAATAAAATTCATTTCTTACCCTCCTCTGAAACTAGACGTGGTCATGTGATTAAATTCTGACTTGTATGATGTAAGCAAACACAATGTGTATAATTTCTGAAAAGCTTCCTCAAAAGCAAGTTAAGTTCATGTCCTTCTTTCCTGTTTCCCAGATCACCTTCAAGGAATTTGGATATAAGAACCACGCTACATTCATTAGGGTGAAAGCCATGTATCCAGTTCAGTTGAATGTAACCTGTGCCCTGGATTACTGGGAGGCCATCATTTCAAGATCTACACTTTTGTATGAGGAACAAATATATGTCTTGTACACCAGTGATATTTTCACATCTCTATAATTAACATAAGAATAATTCCAACTAAGACACTAATACTAGTCCAACTAATAGGCTACTATGCCAACTAACAGATGATCTATTATGTTTCCTTTTACCTGGGACAAGAATAAAGATAGAAAACTTGATTTAGACAGAGACATAAACAAATGTTGAACACAGAAATATGTGATTCTTAATTCTAAATCACTGACACATTTAAAAAATGCATCACTACATTCTTGCCTTCACATATAGCAGGTGAGTCTGCAGGCAAAAAGACAAAAATGACAGCAAATGAGTGTGCAAAAAGCAAAAGAGAAGAGTAGGAAATTGAAGTCAGCAAAACAGAAGAAATGCTCAGAGGTAAGTGAATGGCTTAGAAGCAGAGTGGGATGACTCACCTCCCTGATCCTGTCCTTATAATGAGTCAAAGGGAAAGATACTCAGAACAATTCACATATGTAGCCTAAACATGGGCTTATCGAGGTCCATCTTAATCAATAAATGATTTCAAATTGAAATTATGACTTTCATAAATTTTTAATTTGGTTCTGAGATAAAGGAAATGAACATAGTGCCTTATTTGAAAGTGTTTCTCTATGCAGACAGACTCAACCACAGGACCATGTTTCTCACCCACACAATTCCCATTCTATTAATGGGAATGTGTTGATAAAGTTCAGCCACTATATCCCATCTTTCAGTGGCCCCGGTAAATTGTATGATGCTTAAAAAATGGTCTTGAGGGGCCGGAAATTTAGCTCAGTGGTTCCAGCGCCTGCCTCACAAGTGCAAGGCCCTAAATTCAATCCCTGTAACCACATACAATGCTGGGCATAGAGACTCACGCCCACCAGCAATCAATACCACATACCACAGTGCTGGGCGTGGTGGCTCATGCCTCTCATCCCAGCACTCAGGAGGCAGAGACAGGAGGATTGCTGAGTTTGAGGCTTGCCTGGACTACATAGTGAGCTCAGGGCCAGCCTGAACTACAAAAGTGAGACCCTGTCTCAAAAAAAAAAAAAAATGGTCTTGAGGATGTGACAGTGATTGTTACAGCAAGTAATATGTGCACTCAACAATATTAGAATTTTATAATCAGTTTTATAGACCCCCTTAGCCAAAGCACTTTGAGAAATCTACTGTTTAGCCCAGCCAATTGTTAATAATAACTGCATAAATCAATGTGTGTTTGGGTGTGAAATAAGGAGGTATAGGGAGAAAAAAAGAGAATCATGAACTCTTCTTAGAAAAATTAACTGAATTCAGTCAGAATATACTCCAGTGGCCCAAATCAACCTGCTTTTATTGTAGCATACTGTGTTAACCACATTACATTTTGCCCATAAGTTAAAAGGCTAGTAATGACTTAATTAAAATCCTTTACATGTTATTATTCCCTACTAAGTGGAATAAAGACCACATGGTCTCAGTCACATGCTAAACATATGACACAGAGTGTAAATTTTACTATTTGAAACTTAATATTAAAGAACCTTCTTGAATTCAAATCACCCAATACCAGGTTATGACTTCAATCCAAAACAGACATGCCCTGGAGAGTTGAAGCCAACTCAACAACAATGAGGGTTTCTGACCTGCTCGTAATTAGCCATTACATGCTTCTGGAGGCTGTTTAATTGGGTCTGCCTCTCTCAATTAACCAACAGCCAGTGAATAAAAGAGTGAAAAACCAGAATTAGGTGCACGTGTTACCAATTATTTCCATTAAGAATTATAATAAAATTGCATGCTTTGCTTTGGTTTTTTCTTTCTTCTCTACTTCTGAGAAGTTATATAGACTAAAGGAGTGAGCAGAATTTAAGCATAACTTTTTCCTTCAAAATGTGAAAGAAGGGCTGGGGATTTAGCTTAAGCAGTACCACACCAACCTTGGATACACAAGGGCCCGAGTTCGATCCCCAGTACCGCACCAAAACAAAAAAAAAAAAAAAATGGAAAGAAGCAGCACATACATGACACTTCTACAGTGCTTCAGTTATGTTCCACTCTGACTTCAGCTGACCTCAGCTAACACCTCAGCATTTCCTCTGCAGCGGTTCTGGTCAGAATTCCACTGTAGGTCTTCAGGAATAACTGGTGAGGTTCTCTGATATTTAAAGTATAAAATGCATTTTTCTCTTCACTGAGGTACAACAGAGAACATTCAGCCCACAAGACAAAATTCTAAAACTCTTTACTTAGAAACAAAAATGTTTTATTTCATTGCTATGATTACCTAGGTTGATGATCAGTAGTCGTTTAGAGAGTATTTTATTAAGGTGAGGAAAAGAAAAAGGGGAGAAGGGCTGTATATCCAGGATGGTGCTTTCATTGCACTAAAGGCTCTTTGGCTTACATCTGCATTTGGAGCAGTTTTAAATAGCCATCTCTGGAACCAAATTTCACATTTGAATTTCATGGATATCACAGCCTTAAAATGTCTATATAAATGTATTTTAAAATATATTTAAATTAAATACAAGTTATTTTTAAATTTTGAGATGTTGCCAACCATTTTCTATAAATTGAACATGAATGAATGCTACCTTTTAAGGAACATGTATACCTGAATTTAACTTAATTACCTATACATTTTAATGCTTCATATTTTTATATATAGTAGAACTACAAGAGTACAAATGTATTTGGAAATTGTAACATTTCCTCATAACTGTCATTTAGCATTTTCCACTGAGACACTGTCCTCATATTGCAATATTAGTCATATTTCTGGTAGTTTAACAAACTACAAGGGAAACTGTATTATTTTGTTTCATGACAAAATAATATGCAGCTAATCCAAAAGTTAAACCTCTTTCAATAACTTTTCCTTCTTAAACACACCTATAGAGAACTATGAATTGGAGTCAAAGTTAAAAGCAGAGTTAAACCAAGAATTCAGGCCTTCTTCAAATTGTGAGAGATTGCAAACATTAGGAGTCTAACAGCTCTCCTTATAAACACATTTAAAAAGATTATACATTGTGAACAAGTTGGTTACATTTCAGAAATTCAACTGTAGTTGAATATATACAAATCAATAAATTTAATACACCACACAAACAGAATCAATAAAAAGAATCACATGATCATTTCAATTGATACCGAAAAGGCCTTCATAAAGGAGCCCCAAAGAAATAAGTGCAGAAGAACTATACTTTAGTATAATAAAGCCCAAATACAACAAACCTATAGCCATCATCATACTGGGTGGGGAAAAACTGAAACATTTCCTCTAAAATCAGGAGCACAATACTATCTCCATTCTCACCATTCTTGTCCAGTACAGCACTTGGAATTTTAGCTAGTGCAGTTAGGAAAAAGAAATAAAAGGAATATAAATAGAAAAAGCAAAATCAAATTATCTTTATTTGTAGGTGATATGATCCTATGCTGAGAAAGCCCTAAAGACTCTATCAAAAGACTAAAATAAATAAATTTAGAAAAGTAATAGGTTACAAAAATCAACATAAAATCAATCAATTTTCTATACACAAATAATGAACTTGCTGAAAACAAAACTAGAAAAACAATTTCACTGACAATAGCTCCAAAAAAAACAAAACATCTTGTGGGAGACAGGGTAAAAGGATGCAACCAGAACCCTCGTGGCAAACTCCAGTTGCCCATGAGTCCCACAGCAAAAGGATTAACAACCAACAAACAACAAAATCAGAACCTTGAAGAAAAGGTTGAGCCTGGGCTCGACTCTTACTACTCTGAGAAGCATCAGCAAAAGGTCAAATACTGCACAAGCAGAAAGAACCAATACCCTGAGTTTGCCACACCTTTATTTAGTACAAAGCCTTCACACCCAAAATCCTAGCGTGCATAAAACAGGGCAGTTATCCACAATAATCTCTGTAGTTGAAGATCTGTAGGATAGGGCAGACATCCTTAAATCCAAGTAACTTTTAAAACCAGTAATCCTTATAGTTTAAAATGCTGCAGGGTGGGACAGATGTCCACAATAATCTCAGTAGTTGATCCCGCAGGGAAGGGCACACATTCATAAGTCCAAAAAAGTTGTAAATCCAAGTAAATTGTCCACAGTTCCTGCCAACACCTAGAAACCAACCTAACCAAGGAGGCAAAACAACTCTGCCATGAAAATTACAAAACACTGAAGAACCAAATTTAAGAAGACATTAAACTATGAAAAGACTTCATGTGTTCATCAACCAGCAAAGTTAATAGTGTTAAAATGATCATATAACCAAAGCAAGCTATGTGTTCAATACAACTACCATCAAAATATCATTGAAATTCCTCACAGAAGTAGAAAAAAATCCTAGACTTCATACTTAAAAACAAAAGATACAGAAAAGCCAACACAGTCCTGAGCAAAAAGAGCAATGCTGGAGATAACACAATATCTGATTTCAAAATATAGAGCCAGTAACAAAAACAGCACACTGCCGACATAAAAACAGACACATAGACCAATGGAAGAAATAGAGGACACAGAAATAAATCCGTGCGACTACATCCATCTGATTCTTAAAAAGGGGCTAAAAACATACATTGGAGAAAAGACAGCTTCTTTGACAAATGGTGCTGAGAAAACTGGTAATCTATATGCAGAAGACTGAAATGAGACCTCTATCTCTCTCCCTGTGCAAAAATCAACTCAAAATGGATCAAGGACATAAATATAAGACCTAAAAGTTTGAAATTTCTACAAGTATACATATGGCAAGCACTCTGAGATATAGTTCCATCCTAAATAGTGCTCCAAAAGTTTAGGAAATAATAGCAAAAATCAACAAATGAGATCGCTTAATATTAAAAAGATTCTGCACAGTGAAGAAAACAAGTGAAGAAACAATCTATAACTAGAAAATCCCTACTCTTCTGACAGAGGATTAATATACAGAATTTATTTTTAAAAACTTGACACCCAAGGTACATACAATGCAACAAAAAGTGGTCAGAAGGGGGCCGGAGGATTAGCTCAGTGATTCTGGTGCCTGCCTCACAAGCGCAAGGTCCTGAGTTCAATCCAGTAACCACATATAATGCTGGGTGTGGAGACTCATGCCCACCAGCCATCAATACCACATACCACAGTGCTGGGTGTGGTGGCTCACGCCTGTCATCCCAGCACTCCGGAGGCAGAGGCAGGAGGATTGCTGAGTTTGAGGCTTGCCTGGGCTACATAGTGAGCTCAGAGCCAGCCGAACTACAAAGCGAGACCCTGTCTCAAAGAAAAAAAAAAAGTGGTCAGAAGAACTGAACAGATAATTCTCAAATACAAAGTCAATAGTTATGTGAAGAATGTCTGACTCTCTAGCTGTCAGGAAAAATCAAAACTGCACTGAGATTCCATCTCATCCCTATAAGAATGGCTATTACTAAGAATACAAAAAAAAATACCATAAAGTGATGAGGCGGTGAGGAGAAAAGGAACAATTACACTCTATTAGTGGAAATGCGAATTGGGACAGCCTATAGAAATCACTATGGAGGCTTCTCAAACTAAAATTAGAGCTCTTTCATACATATCCAAAGGATTTAAAGTTAGTATACTATCAAGGTATCTGCATATCCATATTTATTATAGAACAATTCACAATATTCAGTACATGGACCCAGCCTAGATGTCCAACAGCAAACAAATGACTGGGTTGAGTAGGCATCCTCCACAAGGCCCTTCCACCATGTTGTCTCTGCCTTGGAGCCAACCTACCATGGAACCCTCTGGATATTGGCCCAAATGAACTTCTCCTCTGTAAGTTATGGATGTCAGAGACTTTGTCTCAGTAACAAGAAAGTAATTCAGAAACCTGGTACTGGGCAAAGGAAAAGTCACTGCTGTGTCTATACCTGGTCGTGTTTCAGAAGCTTTTGGAACTGGTTTGTGGGGGAGGAAGGGGTAGAAAAGTTTGAAGATAGGAGCTACAGAAGCCCTAGGATGTTGTGTACAGTATTTGATGGGCAATACTGTTCAGAATTGGAAGACTAGAATACTGATAGAAATGCAAAGCAGTAAAAGCAAGGGCCAGAAGGTTTCAATTGGGAAACAGGACTGGAAGCTGTGACTATTTCATTTTGGAAAGGAATCTGTCCACATTTTGTCCGTGAACTAAGACTTGGTGTGAGGCTGTATTTAAATGTGGTAAACTAACTAATCATATGGAGAAAATTTTAAAGCAGCCCAGTGTTCGGCCTGTGACATATTTACTGCCAGCTGAAGGAAGCCAGACCAATAGTAAGAACCAGAGGGAAGAACAAAGCTGACAGACAAATAGAAGATTTTCCAGAAAGAAAGTGTCTGCAAAGTTAGGGTAGAAAAGAGCCCAGTTGCTGAAAAGATTTAGCGCTTTGCATCCAGGACAATAAGAAGGATGGTTTGAAGGCATCTCACGAGTTGGCAAGACTGCATCTTTACCAACTGAAAGGGTGTACAAAAGGGTAAACTCCTTGGAAGACTGCTCTGAAAATAGTGCCTAGGATACTTCGTTAGCTCCATGATGCCTGAGGGAAGTGTTTCACCAAGCGTAGCCATCTGGGTACCAAGAGGACACTACAGCCACGGTCTCAGGGAGCCCACTTACTGCTAGAGCAGCCGGCAGACCCTGGTGTCACACACATCATGCTAATTTTTCAGGATGCGAAGGTTATGGGTCACAGAGGTTTCCACTCAAATTTCATAGGAAGTCCTGAAGGCCAGGCAATGTGCCACTAAGACAGTGACACGTGAAGCTGTGAGAACGAGGGGGGTGCAGCAGAAACTCGAGAAAGTCATCGCTGCCAAGGAGTGGAAAACACCTGCCAGAATGGGGGAAACTGTAAGCAATTCGAGCCTGCCCAAGAGAAAGACCACGTGGACTGGAAGCTGCAGGGCCACGGAGTGGGGCTTCCCAACCCTTGGGCACTCACATCTCATCGCAATCTGACCAGGGTGCTGCACACGTTGCTACAACACCTAAATTTGCCTTGTCGGGTTTCAGTCTTGCTTTGCTTGGCTTCCTTTCTAGACTCCTATTCCTCCCTTTTGGAATGGGAACTTTTATTCTGTGCCAATGCATACTGGAAGTATTTAACTTTTTTTTTTTTTTTTAATCTTCCCAAGGGTTCAATGCTAAGAGTTTACCTTGCACCTCAGGGAAGATTTTTGACTTGAACTTTTCAGCACTGCTCAAACTGTTAAGGGTTTGGAGACTCCAGAAGTCAGAACAAATGCATTTTGCATAATGAGGTAGACATTAGCCTTTTGTGGGTCAGGAGTACAACACCAAGTTTTAGGTCTAAAATGTCCTCCCAAAGTCTCATGGGGTTTTTGGAAGCTGATTAGATCATAGAGGAACTCTACTCAGCAGAATATTAATAGCTGAATATGCTGTTAGGAGGCATTTCCTGATTAAAGGGGGAAAGTCACTGGGCATGTGATTTAGAAGTGCACATACTCGCCCCTGGCTCTTTTCTTCTTTCTAGTTCCTGAGGATCACAGGGTGAGGAGCTCTCCCCCACCAGATCCTTCCACTTATGCTTGTTCAGCCCTGGAGCTAGCCCACCACGGACTAGAAGGTGTGAGCCAAACAAACTTGTTCAACTTTAAGTTGTGGGTGTTGGATATTTTGTCTCAGCAGTAAAGAAGAAACTAACACAGTGGATAAATAAAATGTGGTATGTATTCACAGGGGACTATTATTCAGTTACAAAGAAAAGGAGAGTCATATAACTTGCAAGAAAACTGATGGAAGTAGAAGCTGTTGTTGAACAAAATAATCCAACTCAGAAAGACAAAGATTACATGTTCCCTACAGTGTGGATTCCAGTAGGAAGAAAAGATAGATGGGAGTAGAAAAGAGAGAGTACTAGACAAGAGGAAGGAGACCTGGAGGAGGGGAGAGAGAAATGTAATTCATGGTAATAGGGGAGAGGAATAAAGTCAAGCTATGTAATATGGATATACAAAAATGTCACAGTGGGGCTGGGGATTTAGCTCAAGTGGTACTGCGCCAACCTTGGACACACAGGGCCTAAGTTTGATCCCCAGTACCTCAAAAAAAAAAAAGCCACAGTAAACCCAAAATCTAATATATACATATGAAATAATTTTAATAAAATAAAATAGGTAAAATTAAATGCAAAACATAAAAAGATATTTTTTCCTGTAAGAGAATGAACAGATAATAAATATATTTTGTGATGTTGTGGTACACAAGGTCACTTTTGCAATTACTCAACTCTGCATTTGCACAAAAATCAGCCAAAAGTTGTGGGTAAACAAATGAATGTGGCTGTATTCCAATAAAACTTCACTAAAACAGGCTACGAGGCCAAATTTAGCCCTAGAAGGCCATGGTTTTCCAGTCCTTGTTTTAGCACTAAAACCTTTGGTTCTCTCTAATCACTTTTAATCTTCCATTTCACTACTCCAGAGGACAGAAATGTTTAGCTGCACCAGTTTAGAATGGAAAAGGATGATGTAGAATGATGTGGGAAACTGCAAAGAAAATTAATTCACATTCTCTAGCCCTAAACTTTTATGCAGTAAATTATACCTTTGTCCCAGAAATGTGAATTTTTTAAAGCTTCCCCAGTTGGTTTTTTTTCAAAGTCAGATTCGTATTCTAGATAATGGCCCAAGTTTCTCCAGAAAATTCAAAATATTCAGAATATCATCTACTAGATAAGTCAGGGTAATTAATGCTAGCTGCTACAATAGCAAACTGAATTTCAGTGCTTTAACTCAACGAAAATGAAAAACATTTTTCTGTCTCCAGCCACTTGGCTCTTTTCATTGTTAATCTTTTCAGTGTTGTCTCTTTTCATTGCCATCTCCAGTTGTTAGAAGAAAAGAAAGAAGTGCACCAGCCCTTAGATGTCCCAGCACAAAGGTGGCACTCGTGGTACTTCTGTTCATATTTCACTGAACAAATGAAGTTATAGGACTTCAGCCTAACTGCAAGGGTGGCTGAGAAGAAGGAAGGACCCCTCATCTGCTATGTTTTTATCGGAATCACTGTTTGTTAATCAAACTCTCACCTGTCTCCCTCAGACAGCAGATGTTCAGAAATGGCTACCATCATCAGAACTCCAAGCAGCTCTAAAATAGGCAGCCTCATGTCCAGAGCTCCTCCTTATACAAAGCTTTACGCAAAGGTTATTTTCTTACAACTCTAAAATGTTGCAGGTTTTCACAAATTAAATTACAATGTTTTAAAAATTAACCTGAAATGTGTTGTATAGAAGTGGGCTCTTATGGTATGTGGCTTCTAAACTGGATACACATAGGTTTGATGGCAAAAGAAAACAGCATTCAGGAGATTCAGGAAGGATCCTGGTGTTTGTATTTACAGGGGTTAAACATTAATTTGTTTAACTAATTCTGTGTCTTTTTTGATGATATACTACATTTGGAGAATAAGAGCTGTAAAAGATTGTTAGCTTCATTCCAATATCCGAAGAGATAGTTTTTACTTGTTAAAGGAGGAAAAAATATGATGTGGGAGGCAGTTGCTTGACTTTCTAGAGACACAGATGTCATTGTAAAATCTACAGCGCTAAAAATAAAAGAGAAGGAGATGAGGAGACCTCCTCCACAAAGAAGAAAACATAATAGCAATGTTAGTGTTAAAAATCTTTAGGGTTCTAAAAGAGAAAATAGACAAGACAAATGAATTCTGGTATTCTGTGTCACAGCAAGGTAAAGATAATTAAAAATAATGTACTATATGTCTCAAAATTATTAGAAGTACGGATTTTATTTACTCTTTACAAAGAAATAATAGATATTTAAGATGATGTATATGCTAATTACTTTCAGCTGATCATTCCCCAAAGTAACATGAATCAAAAATCAGAATGTCCCACAAAAATACATACAAACATTAAATCAACTAAAAAAATAAAATTAAGTACTAAAAATTATACAGTAAAAAATAGAAATTTCTACTAAAGTAGCACAGATCTTAGTTATATATTTCCAAAAACATCCTATTTAATACTAGGCATGGTGACTCACACCCACCAGTACCACATACCACAGTGCTGGGGGTGGTGGCTCACACCTGTAATCCCAGCACTCAGGAGCCAGAGGCAGAGGCAGAAGCATTGCTGAGCTCAAGGCTTGCCTGGGCTACACTGTGAGCTCAGGACCAGCCTGAACTACAAAGCAGGACCCTGTCTCAAAAAAAGAAAATCTTATTTAAGAAAGCTTGAGGCCTTGATAAGAAAAATTAAGATATCATTTAAATTATTAATAAATAGAAAATGGAAAGCTATCCCTTATTCCTGCATAGAAAGATTCAGTACAGACAAAAATGGCCACAGTTCCAAAATTACTATACAGATTCAATGCAATCCCAATCAAAATCTCAAAAGCATATCTTACAGAATTAGAAAAAATAATCCTAGAATTCATTTGGAACCAGAAGAGGCCTAGAGAGCCAAAGGCAACTCTGACTGACTTTAAATTACGCTATAAAGTTACTGTGATAAAACAGCATGGTACTGGCAAAATAACAGACATGGAGATCAGTGGAACAGACTAGAAGATACAGAAACAACTCCACACATACTCAGCCACCTTATCTTTGACAAAGGAGCCAAATAATTTCACTGGAAGAAAGATAGCTTCTTTAATAAATGGTGCTCGAAAAACTGTCTCTCCACTGGTCAAAGATTGAAACTATACCTCTATCTTTCACTGTGCATTAACCTAAAATCAAAATATTAAAACAGAAACACTAAATTTGCTAGAAGAGAGAATATGTAGAATATTTGAGTTCACAGGAGTAGGGAAAGACTTCATGAACAAAACACAGACCACACAGGAAATACTACAAAGAATCAACAAGTGAGAACTTGGTTGTGGACAGCAAGAAAAATCACCAACAAAGAAAAGTGACAACCCACACCATGGGAAAAAAAAATTTTACCAATTATTCATCATATAAAGGACTACTGTTTTTTTGTTTTTCTTTTAGAACCAGGGATCAAACTAGGGGCCTTGTGCTTACCAGGCAGGTGAAGTGCCATTGAGCTAAACCCCCAAGCCCTGCATAAAGAACTATTAACTAGAGTATATAAAGAACTAAAAAAAAAGGCCTCCAAACCTCCAAAGACTCACTCCAAAAATAGGCATCTGAAATGAAAAGATGCTTCTCAGATAAAGAATTAGAAACAACAAATAAATATATGAAAAAATCTTCAACATCATTTATCATTTGTGAAATGCAAATTAAAACAATGCTGAGATTCCACTTCACTGCATAAAGAATGGCTGCTGTCAGAAAATCAACCAATTGCTGGGTGTGGTGGTTCATGCCCATAATCCCAGCATTTGGGAGGCAGAGGAAGGAGGATTGCTGAGTCTGAGACTTGCTTGAGCTACATAGTGAGCTCAGGGCCAGCCTGAACTACACAGCAAGACCCTGTCTCAAAAAAAAAAAAAAAAAAAAAAAGAAAGAAAAAAAAGAAAACCAATTACAAATGCTTGTAGGGCTGTGGGAGAAAGGAACCATTCTCCTTTGTTGGTGGGAGTGTAGTCTGGTGCAATCACTAAACTAAAATAGAAGTTCCATTTGACCCAGCACTACTACTTCTTGGTATCTTCCCAAAAAAACTAAAAGCATCACACCACAGTGATATATTTATATTACCACAGTTTGTAATAGCTATATAGTGGAAACAGCACAAATACCCATCAACCAACAAGTGAATAAAGAAGATGTGGATTTTTTATATGATGGTGTATTACTCTGCCATGAAGAAGGATGGACTTCAGACATTTAGAGCTAAATGTTTAGACCTTGAAACTGTACCCTTAAGTGAAATCATCTTACACACATGTTTATATACTGCATGATTTCTCTGTGCAAAATCAAAAGTGGAAGTAAGGACTGAAATGTCTAATGGGTGTTGGGAAATGGGAAGAAAGTGTTCAAATGGGAAAAAGAAGGAGAAGGAAGAGAATAAGAAAGGAAAGAAGGGACAAGAAAATGATTGACTGAGGCCAGCTGCAGTGGCACACACCTATAATTCCCGCACTTTGGAAGGCAGAGGGAGGAAGGTCACATTTAGAAGTTTTATAATAACCTGTCTTAAAAATTAAAAAATTTTAAAAGACAGGAGATTTAGCTCAATGCAGGAGTACTGGGTTCAATCCCCAATACTGGGGGAAATAAAGGAAAATAAAGAAAATAAAAGAAGGCTACTGACTGAGGATGGATTAAGTTTTCAGGAAGAAGAAAAAGAACTTATAAAATTCACCATTTCATTTTATTAATGGTAACTTTTATACTCTATAATTGTCCACCTACATGATCTGCTTTTTTAAAGGGAAAAAAAATGTTAAATCAGTAAAAACTTACCTGCCTGGGCTTTTCTCTTGCCCAGTATAATACTGACTGTAAACTTTGCACCAGAATCATGTCTTTAACAGACCTGTGTGTGATAACCAAGTCAAGTTGCTGTTGAAGTCCTTCCTTAGAATCTTCTGTTCAATAGTTTTTAAAGAAAAAACATGTTTCCAGCATATTAAGCTTGGAAGGATATTTTTGTTTACACGATAAGAGTGGAATATTTATTTGGAAGGAGATTACATGTTCTTTAAAATATTTACATGTGTATAGATTCTGTCTCTCACAAATACAGAAAGCTTATATTTAAGGTTTATTTGCAAAGAAAAACAGAGCAATAACCTTCCCATAGATAAGGACCTGAAATTGTAAACAATTATCCCATGCAAGTTTTCCAAATTAAATTGCTTCTTAAGAATAATTTAATATGCATATCAAACAGAAACCAGGAATTTGTCTTCCATCTATCAAAAAGCTAAGAACACGTATGTCATAATCACATAGCTTAAAGATATTGTTTGTTGATTAAAATAAATCAAAAATAAAAGGTATTTCCCCTGATTTCAAGATCAACCAGAAGATACAAGGTTTTATAACAAAGTCACTAGGCTCATAAGTCACAGATAGCACAGAAGTGACCCGGAAGATCTAAAAATAGTTTCATTTTACAAGAGAAGAAACAGAAACTTTTTCTTCTTTATAGAAAGGTTAAAAGATTTCCAGGCTAGAATTCTCCCTGTTCTATTCCGACTCCCTCTTTCTCTACTCCCCTGTACACAGTGGAGACTGGTGTCCACATATGCCTTGGGGAGTCGGCAGCTACAAAGGTGTCTCAGTGACAACCATGCATAATTAGTCCTAGAGGAAGCAAAGATTGCTGGCTTTGAAATAACCCAACTGTTCTTTACAGGTGCAGAGTGACAACCCTTTGCTCATCTGTTGAAATGTTGTGGCCATAAAAATATAACAAACATTTTCTATGGGTCTCTACCTCGTTCTTGTTAGATATTGAGACATAACTTTTTTTTTTTTTGAGACAGGGTCTCGCTTTGTAGTTCAGGCTGGCCCTGAGCTCACTATGGAGCCCAGGCAAGCCTCGAACTCAGCAATCCTCCTGCCTCTGCCTCCTGAGTGCTGAGATTACAGGCATGAGCCACCACACCCAATGAGACATAACTTTTGACAGTTTTCAGTTGCTTGGTGGATTTCTATGACTGCTTTTTACTGGGTCAAGGCACAGCCATGTGTAACACTTTGGGGCCATCGCTGAGTATGAACTCCATGGCAGCTGAATCTCTTACATCACTCGCTGAACTGGTGCAAGCACAAAAGCAGGCACAGACCCAAGTTAAGGTGCTTGCTCTCATCCAGGCAGGGAGAGAAATGCCTGCCCTTGGCTCCGAGGAGAATCACATAAGAGAACACGTATTACGGTTGAGAGCAGAGAAAACCAGTATAGCAGCACAGTTCCAAAAGTATGACAAGGGGCCCCTCACACTTTTTTCCATGGACAAAATCTATATGTGCACTTCTACGAAAAGATGAAAAGTACAATTCCTTGCATTATGATACTTTACAGCTCACATTTATATTTTCCCAGGTGAGAAATGAGAACCAGAAAGTCTGAAGCATTTACCTAAATCACCCTAGTTACCAGCAGAACTCAAACAAGAACCACTCTTCCCAATACATATTCTAATATCCCTTTCTTTATACGCATACCTCCACTATTTTGCAATTTCTAATAGGTTTGTGGGTTCAAATGATCTTGCATGACAACAGTCAATATTAGATTCCTGAGTTCTAATCTATTCCTGAAAATTCACAGGCAAACAGTCCTACTGTGTCTACAACCATTACTGCGCTTCTTTTTCTCTTTACTAAAAAGCTAGTTGTTCAGGCTGAGTGTACAGCTCAGCGACAGGGGACTGGCCTAGTACACACAAGATCCTGGGTTCAACTTCCAGCATCACAAAACAAAATTAATATTAAATGAGATAATAAATAAATAAACTAGGTTAAAACAGACCAATCATATATTACTATACCTACTTTTCTTTTAGTCTCTCTCTCTCTCTCTCTCTCTCTCTCTCTCTCTCTCTCTCTCTCTCTGTATTGGGAATCAAACTCAGAATCTTGCACTTGCAAGGCAGGTGCTAGAACCACTGAGCTAAATCCCTGGCCCTACTATGCTTACTTGTGCTTGCGCTAAATAAAGCTTGCGCTAAAATAAAAATCATTTTGTCAAGCTGGAGGGATTACGACGGATGATGTATGTTTCATTTCCTTTTATAAAGTTTGAAAGTTGATCTCAGGATGACTACCTTTTTAAAAATTGATTATTCTCTCACTTTGAAATTATTACAGGGTCTTACATTGGCATTTAAAACGGAAGAGCTTAGTGATAAGATCAAAAGTAAAACCACGCCTTAGGGCTTCTGGTTCTCTGAAGAATTTGTTCTTTTTCCAACATCAGTTAGACCAAAGCGGATGTGCAGTTCTTTCACTCAGCCAGATACAGTCAAGTGACCAAGAATTCCCACAATCTGATAAGGGCAGCCTATGTGGACACAAAGTCAAAAAAATCCTTTATAAGACTTCATTAGAACTTCTTCTGTTACTAAAACCCTTTTTCATTCACCCAAAGTAAGTGATTAAAAGTATAGTGCTAAAGAAAAACATCCTCCTGAGTCACAAAGCTCAGAACATCTATAATCACTTTCCTAATATACATTTTTTCTGAAGATTATAAATGTGCTGATTCACAACTTCCCACACACTGAGATGAGGGGGAAAGAAGTATCTGCCTTTTCCGGTTAACTATAAATGTTATAAAGCCAAGAAAAAAATCATAGGTTTGCCAGGCATGGTGGCTCACGCTTGTAATCCCAGCACTTGGGAGGCAGAGACAGGAGGATTGCTGAGTTTGAGGCTTGCCTGGACTATATAGTGAGCTCAGAGCCAGCCTGAACTACAAAGTGAGACCCTGTCTCAAAAAAAAAAAAAATCATAGATTCACTTTAGTAACACAGGAGTGGCTGGA
The DNA here is from genome assembly GCA_004025085.1 of Thryonomys swinderianus. Taxonomy (NCBI): domain Eukaryota; kingdom Metazoa; phylum Chordata; class Mammalia; order Rodentia; family Thryonomyidae; genus Thryonomys; species Thryonomys swinderianus. Next base: position 18,112 of record PVIC010000093.1, read on the forward strand.
TTCTTTATATCCAGAGAAATTAAAATTCCCCCAATTAAATATATTTTTGAATGAGTCATTTATTGAGTAAAGGAAGATAGCTATGAGAACAAAAGAGAATACTCGTTCAGATTTTTATATTTTTAAAAATCACAAAAACAAGCCGGGTGTGGTGGCTCACATCTATAATCCCAGCACTTGGGAGGCAGAGGCAGGAGGATTGCTCAGTCTGAGGCCAGCCTAAACTACAAAGCGAGACCCTGTCTCAAAAAAAAAAAAAAATCGCAAAAACAAATGCAAATACTAGACTCTTTCCTATGAAGGAAACCATTTTTTCTCAAGGGTGAGGCTTTATATTTGTCATGTCAGAGTCTTCCCCACGTACTCAACTCCCAAAGCCTCAGTGTAAGTCTAAGTAAATGATTCTCTCTCCATTTCATATGGGTAAGAAAGGCCCTGACAGTTAAAGGAGAGCAAACATATTCGACACATTCATACCACAAGTACCAATTGATTAAGTCCACTCAAAGTCAGGAAAAGGAAAAACATTCTGCCTTTTTAAAACTAATATGACAAATCAAATAGTCCTGGAACTAAAAGGAATATAAAATCCTCATTTCTTTTAGACTACTGGTCATTTGTGCAACAATGAACTACTTTATTCAGAATCTACATTTTTGTATGAAATCACCCTTCATTCTGCACTGTTACAAAAAACACTAGAAATATGTAGCATTTTTTAATTTAAACTTAAATCTGAAAAATTTGGTGAAATGCAAAATTGAGTCCTAAAGTCACAGTAGCTACAGATCAACTCAATAATCACAATGCAGCTACTGTATCTGACATTCCATTGTCATGGAACATTCTCTTCAATGGTTCTGTTGGCTTCAAAACATTCTAAATTAACAAAGGAATTTAATGATAGTCTTGTCTCTGAATTTTTTTTAAATACTATTGCACATTTCTATAGCACTTTATGATTTTCCGAAGACTAAAAAACAGTGTTTAGGGCCAGAGATTTAGCTCAGTGGTTCTGGCACCTGCCTAGCAAGCCCAAGGTCCCTGGTTCCATCCCAGCAACCACATACAACAATATTGAATGTGGTGACTCATACCCACCAGCAATCAGTACCACACACCACAGTGCTGGGCATGGTGGTTCATGCCTGTCATCCCAGCACTTGGGAGGCAGAGGCAGGAGAATTGCTGAGTTCAAGGCTTGCCTGGGCTACATAGTGGTCTCAGGACCAGCCTGAACTACAAAGCAGGACCCTGTCTCAAAAAAAATAGTGTTTATCTGATCCAGGCTTAAATTATTCCTCTAGTGTAGTGAATATCTAGGAAATGTAAAGAGCTGAAGCTCTTGGCAAGGTTCTCTATTACTACCCAGTGGAAAGGAGGAGCTTCCTGAGCCAGCATTTCCAGGCCATAGTGCAAACACAGAAGCCAAACATGGGTTGAATCAGCACTGGTTTGTACCAGTTGTGAAACATGGTTCAAATATTTAACTTTTCTGGGTTTCAGTTTCATCATCGGAAAACATGGAGACAAGTATGACAACCCTACAGAAAGTCACACTAACAACCAAACTGCCTTCGTCACTCTCCCGGGATGTGACAGCCACCCTCCTCCTGACACTGAGGGAGAATGTTCTTTTATTGTTTTTAACCTTAATAAAAAAAATTTTTTCTCAATGTCATTTTCTGTAAATAGAATCAACAAACATGGCTCACAATGTAGGAAGCGGATTTTAAGTACACTGGCATTTCCAACTGTTATATATACTCTCGTCCCAGCTGCTATATCTGTGTAACAGTGAACTCAAAATTGTCAGGATTAAATGAGAATTTAAACAGTCACAGAATCTGACTTGCTGGTGCATGATAAATGCATTGTTCCCTTCCTTCTCTCCTTAGACACCTCGTAAGCCTCCCGGGTGTGTGTCTCTGACACTTCCCTATCTGGGAAGTCTAGATTCCATCCCGAGTTGACAAATGACAAAGTTCATTGCCAACAAGACAGTGACAGATTGTTTCCATAAAACTAAATATTGCATGTGGTAGTGGGAATCATCTGAAAATTAAGATTAGACATTCAGAAATTCATCTCAAAGAAAAATGCAATTTCTCTATAGCTTGATTATTCAGCCAATAGAAAGGTATATTCTAAAATATACCTTAGAAGGCCTATTTGCTTGGAAGGTCACAGGATGATGCTAAAGCAGATTCTCTTCCTACTTATGTTGGTTTCAGGACATTAAACTTAATCACTTAATGGCTATCAGTTCTACACTTAAGGGACAACTAATTTAACTGCTTAAAAATAGTTTGTACTGTATGGATCCTCATGAGAGTTCTGCAGCAAAGAAACAATGAGACAATAGAAGAAGAAGAAGCAGATGTTTTTAGTGCCTTCTCACCAGTATTGGAACTAGCTGGCCTGAGAATAAGCTGCTGTCTATGAGTCTTGAAAGTATTTGTCAAAACATTGCCCATGGACTGCTAACATTCTGGTCTCCAGAAGCTATGTAAGTGCCACATACATCACCACAACCTGATACCAACTCTATAAAGCTTGAAGTACAGAAGTTTTTGTCCCATTTTTCCAAGTGAAGAACTGGAGAAGCTCAGAGATTTTATGACTAAAATCATCATAAAACCAGGATTAGAATGAGTTTTTTCTCCACATGATACCTTTTCTATTATCCAAACTACCAAATTAAATGAAACTTATATTAGAACAGAGTTGAACATAGTACCTATACTTGATCTGTAAAAACCAAAACCAGTGTATAAAACCGTACACAGCCCACAAGCCAGCCATAGAAAGCAGAGATGCTCACAAGGGTTCAAAAGCAGCAAGGAGACATGAATAGACACAGACAGAATTCATATTAATTTACAGATGTCACAAACTTGAAAGGAATGCTAAGAGTGCTGGGAAACACAATCTGCAATTCAAAAGGCTCTCAATGAGTTATAAATCAAATCTAATTTTAAAAAGAGAATTTTAATTAGATAAATGTGATTCCCCACCAGTTTTGTGTTGGATTTTCTCCCACTAATCATAGATTGAGGACTTGTATATTCAACAGTGGTAGAATACACACTCAGCGTGCATGAGACCCAAGTATCAGTCCCCAGCACACTTGAACCAATATGTTCATATATAGAATTTATCTCTGAGCATCTCAGGATTTGACTACATTTGGAGATAAAGCCTCTGTAGGGATGAGTCTATTACAGTGGGGTCATTAGATCATTAGATTTCACCCAGTGGCATTGTACCTGCCTGGCATGCATAAGATCTTAAGTTTGTGCCAATACTAAAAAAAAAAAAAAAAAAACAATGAATGAGGTTAAGATGATTCTCCCTTAGGTGAAGATTTACTTCAGTGGCACTGTGTCTGCATCAGAAGGCAAAATTCTAAGTTTGATCTCTGGAATCACACACACAAAAAAAAAAACAATGAGGCATTAGAATGCACCCTTACTCACCCTGGTGACCTCAGAAGAGGAGGAAATTTGGACACACACAGAAGAGAGACTATACAGGTGCACACAAGTAATCCCAGAACTAGTAGCCACAAGCTGAGGTTGGAAAGTCACAAACTGTGGAGCTTCAGACCAGTCTGATCAGTACAGTGAGAACCCACTTCCCAAAAAACAACTATCTGAAGACATAGCAAGAAGGTGGCCATCCACGAATTGAGCAAATACAGCCCTGCTGACACCTTGATCTGGGACTTCCGGCCTCCAGACTGTGAGGTAATAACACTTTGCATATGTTACTCAGGTACAAAAAAAGAAAAAAAATATTTCATGGTGAAGTCTGTGATCTTTTGTTATGGCAACTACAGTAAAATATACACTTGGATTTAGGAAATTAAAATGTCTGTTGAGAATAAGATAGACAATGTCTTACTCAACAATCTGATGAGAGGAAAGGAGAAGCTCTTTGCAAATTCATCCTGTACTTGACCTCCAAATCGTGGTCCAACCCAGAGTGCAACAGTACAAGTCTAACCAACATTCGAGGAAAGAAGGTCTTTGGCATCAGACACAACATGTGCTCAAACACTGCCATTTTCTACCTGTTTGCTTTTGAGCAAATCATCCTTCTTGGGCCTCAGTTTCTTTTATCTGTGAAATGGGAATCCATCTACTTCAAAGGAGGCAGAGAAGACTGCAAGAGAACATGACCATGGAGTGTTTAGCACAAGGCTTGACAGGAAGGAAAAAATAAAAAATCATCATTGTTCATTTGCTGTTATTGACTGTTGCTGTCCAGTTTGGTCTAACTTGGTTTTGTTTGTTTGATTTTTATTTGTCTGTTTGTTTTCAAAGCAGTTCTTGCTATGTGGTCCAGACTGGACTCAACTCATGGGCTTCCTATCTGAGCCTCCAAAGTCCTGAGATTATAGCATGGAAAGTTGGGCTGACAAGGCCACTGATTTTAGTGTATCTTCTTTATCATCACTGTCATGGTGAAGACTCTCACTGTGCTTGGGGATGATAAAATCATATCTGAGTTTTGTTCAGCTCATCAAAGTTCACTTAAAAAAAAAAAGATGACTTAAAAAAAAAAAGAAGAAGCTGAAATAAACCTCAGAAAATAAAAAAGTACCATTTGTTGGAATGTCTGCACTGTGTCAAGTACTATATTTTGGCTCCTTAATCTAAATCTTCACAGCTCCTCTTCAAACTCTATCATTTTTTAACATGTTACAGATGAGAAAACTGAAACTAAAACCCATAAAGCCAATAAATGATTAAGCCAGAATTCAAAACTTGGGTGTGTCTGACTCCAAATGATTTTTCTCTTCCCTTTCCTGTATGCTCATCACAAGTGAACTTGAGACAATATTTAATGAGAAGAATGACATGGGGACATTAAGAGCACTGATAAGAACAGGGCATTTTTTAAATATTGTAAAATCTGTTACTGAGAAGATTGGTTAGGTTTTGTATAATCAGTAGACACAAACCAAGAAAGTGGGAGTTACAGGAATCCAGAATATACCTTAATATAGAATATACCCTAAAATAGAATGTTCTGCTATAGTAATTAAGAGCAAACTAAAGATAGTTAAGAATCTCCACAGAACAAAATAAAAGATAGACAACAGGAAGTGTGGAGAGAGAGTTCTCAGAGGTCAAAGGGCTCGAAGGATGGAAGGAAAAGGAATAGAGATGTGTTGTATACACATGCCAACTGCACATAACCAACAGAAATCTTATGGACTATACACATGTACTAATAAACTAAAAAAAAATAAAAAATGCAGAGATAGAGGAAGTGGTGGGGAGAGAATAAAAATAGAATGAAGATGTGTTATGTACATGTACCAACTCCCCAAGAAGAATGTAATCATTATGTACTGAAAACATGTACTACTAAAAATTTCACAGTGTCAAAGCAAAATAAATAAATAGTACTACAGAAGAGAAGTTCCAGACAAGGAAAGGCAAAAGACTACAACACGATGGTTCAGAGTTCTGGCTACTGAGCAACAAGTCTTGGCCAGGGAAAGGTCTTATCTGAAGCAGCATAGTATGTTTAGTGGCTCAGGCTACTGAACGATGTAGATAAAAATGTTGGCCTGCCACTCATTGACTGTATTTGGCCAAGTTATTCAGTGACTGTTCCCCAAACATTAGTTCACATTATTGTTACTCTTGAGTACAGATTCATCCCAGGATATGGGCCAGAGCCAAAGCTGAACATGTTACCCTTTTTCAGAAAGCTAAACATAAGCTACCCTTTCTCAGAAGATTATGGCAGGATAGAAAGAAGACATCAGTCAACCATGGAGCCTTCTACTTTTAAACCAGAAATTATGACCATACCGTGCTCCTGAGAACTGATACTTACTTATGGAAGTTTCTGAACTTCAGGAAGGATTAAGCTTAAATTGTGGTTAAAATTTCCAGTCATGGTCCTTCTATTATATAAAACGGTTTAAAAGAGGTTAATAATGTGGATTGCAGGATGATATTGTCTATGTTCAAATTCCATCTGGAGCATTACTAGCTGGAAGCTTTTCAGCGAAGAGCTCTGGACCTCAATTCCCTATGAACATGTTATATACTGCAGAAGATTAGTATAGGGATTTGTAAAGTCCAATAATAGCTGCCTAACAGTAATGATTACCTATTCCAAGTCTGGTTAACTGTCAGGCATCATCATAGGCAAAAGAGACACAATGATAAGTAAAGCATAGCTGTTGATCCTACTGGACCTTCTGCGGTGGTAATGGCAAAGTCAAAGCAGAATGCTAGCAAAACATGCCGAGCGCAACAATGACTTAACCTGTGGCTGGTTACAATGCAGCTAGAGCAAGGAAGCCAGTTAACCCAGGAGACTTCCAGGAAGATGGAACACCTACACTAAATCTGCACAGATAAGTAGATAACAAAGTTCCACTAGAATGTCGAGAATCTTTTAGTCAAAACAGATTCTACCCAAAATGTTACCAGATAAGATACTTTTTGAATATCCTGATATAATAATATAGAAATGTTAAAATTTTGCTCAGGACTGTTAAAGCATGACAACCATTTTTCCAGTTTCTAAGAAGCTATTTCCCAATGATTTTGTGCATGTATTTCAGTAAAGGAGTATTGTTCAAATAGTTGAAGAAGAAAGCAGTCATTCAAAAACAGGTGCCGAGGCTCACATCTTAGAATATGTGAGGAAGAATATTCAAAGTCTAGATGAGGAGTGGAAAAGTAGGAAAAAATCTCGTGAAATGATACCTATGATCCTGCCTTGAGCTAGATCTCCATCCTTTTCATAGTCTCAGTTCCTAGCGCAATTCTTGGTAAAAAAAAAAAAAAAAAAAGATTAATTAATGCATAAACAAATAGTTGAACTACTGGCCTTTAAAAATAGAGAATTATAAATTGCCTTCAAAAATAAACATAATAATAAATGCCAACTTTTCTGCATACATATAATATGCTAATTGCTATATTAAGGCTATACAAAAATTATTATAATTTAATCTTGCAGTATTAGTCTATTTTTATTCCTCTATGAAGATCTGTTCACTGATTCAACAAATATTTTGTGGGTGCTAATACTTTCCTGGCCCTGGAGCTGGCCCTGGACAAAGCAGTGAACAAAAAAAAAATCTAAATGCTATACTTGCTTTTATGAACATTTATTACTTTAAAGGAGACAAATAGTAAATACAACTGTACCCCAGTACTGCAGGTGTTTTGTCCCAGGACATCCATGGTTATCACAACCTGTGGATGCCAAAGTCTCTTACTTGCATATGACTTACACTTATTTTCCTATGTACAGTACTTTACACCATCTTTAGATTGCTGATAATACTCAATGCAATGTAAATGCTAAGTAGTCATTATACTATATTATTTAGGCTATAATGAACTAATTGTATGTTCAGCACAGATGCAATTATTTTCAAGTATTTTTTCAGGGCAGTTGATTGAATCCATGTAATAGAGGATAACATAGCAATATGGTATCACATAATGTAACATAACACAACATAACATAATTCTATACATGACAACCTTGTTTCACAGTGGGTCCCCCAAGAAATAGACTGTGAGAGAGCGGACACTGTGATTTACTCTGAACAAAGTCCTCAGACAGCCCCTCGGGGAGATTTCACATTGGAATGGCCTTCAGAACGATCCAAGTCGGCTACAGGTGTCTGGATTTTGCAGCTCTGCAGCCACCAGACCACCTGCACCCTGCACCGGCAGGAAGAGTACGTGGGCATGGGCGAAGTCGCTCTCCTCAGCCAAGAGCAATCCTCAAGGGGGCTGACAGCTGAGCGTTGCCAGCTGGCAACACTGCCAGAGCTTGGGATGAATCCTGGAGTCATGACCCTCGTGCCTATGACTTGTTGGTCTCTTGCCTGATAAAACACAAACACCACAAGGACAAAGATCTAGGTTTGTGTCTGATGTGTCTGAGGTACCTACATCAATGCACCTGCGCCCAACTGGCACTTCATGTGGATTAAATTAACGAATTAGCAGTGCTATTATTATATCACAGAGTACAGCTAAACCAGACACTTCTGGAGAATGAGGTTAAGTTCAAATATAGACATTTTAAATAATTTGTATTTATTATGGGTATAAAACATTTATAAATATGTTTCTCCTGAAAAATCTTCTGAAAACTTTGATCAGTGACTTGAAAAATCTACTAGTAAGTTATTTTAATACTTACTGGTCATTGTTATGGGTGGAATTCTGTCCCCTTTCCCCCAAATTCATATGGTAAACTCCTATGCCCTCACTAACCCAGAAGATAAACATATTTGGAGAAAAGAGATATTTTTGTTTTGTTTTGTTTTGTTTTGTTTTTCTGGTGTCAAGGATTGAACTCAGAACCTTATAATTGCTAGCCAGGCATAGCACCACTGAGTTACATCCCTAGCCTGAGATGAAAATTTTAAGGAACTAAATTAAAGCAGCCTTCCAAACAAACTCTAATTCAGTATGAGACATCTTAGCAAACAGAAATGTGGCCACAGACAGCACATGCACACACACAGACAAAAAGCCATGTGAAAAGAGCATGAGGGTAGATGGTCATTTAGGGGAAGAGAAGCCTCAGACAACCAACCATCACCTTGATCTCAGACTTCCAGCCTCCAGAACCGTGGAGAAATAAATGTGTTCAGTACAAATCACCAAGTCCAGGGCAAGTTGTCCTAGCTCCCCTACCAAACCAATAACCTATCACTGTTTTAAATGGAAACCAGCAAAGGCACAGAACACGCAATATAAATACAAATTCAGAGAGAGGACTATCATTAACAATAGTGGATTTGAATCTGTATTTTAAATAATACACTATTCTTGACCAAAGAAAAACAAAGTGGCTTTTATTCTTAGTAGAGTTGAGTCAATCATTGCTTTTCTCCTGTGGATGTTGTTTATATCAGATATATTACCAAAAGTCTTGTGTTTAGAAGGTTATTTGCATCAGGAGAATCCTATACTCACTAGTGGGTTTATCCAGAATGAGTACAGTAGCTGAAATTACTGTTAGGAGATGGGGCGTAATTGAAGATGGATCACTGGACCTAGAAGGTTGTACTCTTGTCCCAGCTCCACCCTTCCCTGTCTATTTCCTCTCTACCATGCTCTGAGCATTTTTCTTCCCCAGGACCATCCACCACGCATTCCTTCCTTGGAGTCAGTCAACCATGTACTGAATCCTCTGAAAGAGTAAGCCAAAATCAACATCTCCTCCTTCAAGTTTTGGGTGTCTGGTATTCTGTTCAAGTGTCACATGTTCAAATAGGCAAATGCCTATCTATCCCATCTTATTGCTGTCCACTTGTGCTTATATACTTAGTCTTTTTTTTTTTAATCTGGAGTTTCTCTACAAGGTTCATTTTTCAAGGTACTTGTCTACTTAGTGAGTATTCATTCACTTAAAACAAGATAAAATAATCTGTAAATCCACTTACTAAGCTCTTCTTCAAAAACCTGGAAGCAAAACAAAGAGTGTAAATAATGGCTCCTTCCCATCTTCACCATGTGGAACTCCAATCCCTCCTGGGAAACTTCCACACTGTGCAAGACACAGAGGAATCAGACATGCAGACCCAAGAAGAGCAATGTGGCACCAAGCTACTCTGTAAGTCCAAGTGAGCTTCATTTCCTTCCTACATTACAGTATTAGACAAAGATAAATAATAATGGCAATGTTCTCCTCCTAGACCCCAACTGATTGCCTGTAACCAACCTCAGGGATGCATGAATCTCCACCTTGGAAACCAGTCTACTTGAATAAACAAAGGGAACAGCTGTTTCTTGAATTACTTCTTAGACAAGAAAAAAAAAATCTCTGCCCTTGTTCTATTCTGTGTAAAATTATCTTGGCCCTGAGTGACCTGCCACTCTCTGACATGCCTCAGAAATGCCTCTGGAGCACCAAATGCAGCCCTTGTGCTCCTCATTCATGGGCATTCAGTGTCCTGGAACTTACATCCTGAATTGCCCTGAGGCACATCCCTCTCTATCAGAAACAAAATTGTGAAATCACTTGGCATTCCCTAAAGGGAATCTAGGGTCAAGTGTTGGTCTTTGGTATTTGAATCTCTTTGAATTCAGCCCAGAGCATGTACAATGTAGAAGCTACATAATTGAATTTCCTTCCCTCAGACTGCCCAGGCTGTTGACTGTCATTCATCAAAGCCAATGTCTTTGTAAAAGATTTAGGGAACCACAGCTTAATGTCCCTGGACAGATAACATATTAACTGTCAATTGACACAAGAAAATGCTCCAGGACTGTATTTTTTAAGGGATGGTAAGTTCATTATTAGGCACCAGTATCATTTTTTCTTACAATTTTCAGTAAGGCTATCATCTGAGCTTCCCTTTCCCTTCCATGATAGTATAGGTCATAGTTTCTCTGTTTTGTGGTAAGACTGGTTTTCTTATTAAGTTATAATACTATCTTTCAGAGTTCAAGTGATTTTTAAACTGATTTTCCTTTGGGGAGATGATGTTTGTTTTGTTTTAACCATACCAACAAAATTCTCCTTGGGGGTATTGTTCTGTCTTTGAATTTCAAAAAGCCTAATGATTTTTTTAAAAAGTCTACAAGGCTTAGCACAGTGGTTCACTCCTATACTCCAACACTTTGGGAGACTGAGGCAGAAAGGTCACAAGTTTGAACCCAACTGGGGCAAATTACTGACTTAGCAAAGTGTATGTCAAAATTTTTTTAAAAAGTAAAAAAGAAGACTGGAAATATAATTCAGTGTGAAGACTCTGGGTCCAGCATTAAAAATAAATTATTTAGTTTTAAGTCATTCATATTTCTTTAAGTTGTCTTTGTTAAAGTCCTCATATACACTGATATATAATGTTATATAAAGTCTATTTATACTCTCTTCTTTTCTATTTTTTATTAAATATATTTATGCAAATACTCATTGCCTTCAGTTTACCATGTTTTTTGTGTTGTTTTTTTTTTGAGACAGGGTCTTGCTTTGTAGTTCAGGCTGGCCTTGAGCTCACTATGTAGCCCAGGCAAGCCTGGAACTCAGCAATCCTGCCTCTGCCTCCCAAGTGCTGGGATTACAGGCATGAGCCACCATGCCCAGCGAACCATGTTTTAAAAAGACAATAAAGGCCAGAGATTTAGTTCAGTGGTTCCAGCGCCTGCCTAGCAAGCACAAGGTCCCTGGTTTGATCCTTGGTAACCACATATAACAATACTGGAGATGGTGATTCACGCCCATCAGCAATCAGTACCACATAGGACAATGCCAGGCGTGGTGGTTCATGCCTGTTATCCCAGCATGAGGCAGAGGCAGAGGCAGTAGAATTGCTTAGTTTGAGGCTTGCCTGGGCTACATAGTGAGCTCAGGGCCTGAACTATAAAGCGAAACCCTGTCTCAAAAAAAAAAAAAAAGACAATAATATCTACTTGTCATGATTATTTTGGGGGTCAAAATATGCTAATAGATTAAATCACCAAACAAAATGAAAAAATATGGTTAAATTTAAATTTACTGTGAATAAATTGATAGAACCCACAAAGTTGTAATTTTTAATAATCTTTCAAGTTCTTTTGAGACAGATAATTTAGCCAACTCATTGTCAGTGTCTACCTGTGAAATTGCTAAACATGGTGAGTCTACTCATAAATCATATTCTGCGCACTTCTGAAAAAATCAGTAACTGAAATTTGTCCTCTTTTATTAATCTATTAATAAAAACAGGAAGCAAACCTATTTATACAATGTCTTACCATTTGAAACTTCTTTCACGCACATGCTCAAACCTATTAGAAACCTAGTAAGGTTAATAGATGTTAGTATGCTCACTTTATACATGAAGAAAAATGAATTTTGGAAAGGAAAAAATGTGCCCCATTTAGATTAGACTTATGTCTTCACACTCCAAACAGAGTATTCTTTCTACCATGACATATTGTATGACACACTACTCACCAGAAAACATTAATTTGGGAATATTCTTACTCTGTGTTTGTGTGTGTGTGTGTGAGAGAGAGAGAGAGAGAGAGAGGGAGGGAGGGAGAGGGAGAGGGAGAGGGAAAGAGCATAGATGACATAATGCTTTTAATGGGCATGTTATTATTTGCAATCAAAGCCGTATAATCTATTGTACATAAGCCTACTGAATTTTCTACTGTGTGAACTGTCTACAGGAAGTAGAGTCTCTTACCACATCCTACTCAGTCTATTCCTTCGACCTTGTAACAAACAACTCTTTTTCAATCCCCATCATGCTCAGTGGACTGACAATAATCTCCCAATGAAAGAAACTTACCAAAAAAGACCTTTATCCTAAAGCTAAGGTATGCAACAAAGTCTTGAGAACCAGTACAACCTGTAAGTAACCTCTACTGTGCTGAGTCCCCACAGAGAACAGCGAGCTTGAATCTTAGCTGTTTGGCGTACAGAGCAAGCTGCTTCTGCAGGGGCAGACCAGCTAACGTCCGCCACTTTGCTCCAATTCAAACCCTTCGGGTACCACCACTCTTGGGCACTCAAATAGGTTTCTGCTGTGTTTCAGTGAGGGTATTTCCTCACTTTATGGCTGATCACCACTTGCCCAAGCGCCTGCATCTCCAAGGTTTGTCTGGAGCCCATCTGGCCTTGAGATTGGAGGGGGAGGAGAAGGAAGAGGAAAAGATGGAGGAGAAAGAAGAGGAGGAAGAGGAGACTGAGGCTGTCAGTTCCCTGGGGAACTGACATTCCACACCATTAGTCTCAGAGAGGGACTTTTCATTGTTTGCTTCCAACCTGTAAGCCCTGCCAATTTTGGTGGGAAAGCAGTAAAGCACAGTGATGTTTCCCAAAGGAAAGAGGGTGAACTCCTATGAAGAAAAATCTTTCTTTTTTTGAAACTTCAGACCTTATTAAATAGTTTTGGAGAGAAGAACAATTGTTGACAGTTTTACATATATTGAGGACAACAAGCCAGAATTAATTCTCAGAGCTATTTTGGCTGTTAATAATGTGATCGTGGAGATTTAGTTCAGTGGATCCAGCATCTGCCTAGCAAGCGCAAGGACCGTGGTTCAATCCCGGTAACCACATACAATGCTGGGCGTGGTGACTCACGCCCACCAGCAATCAGAACCACATACCACAGTGCTGGGCGTGGTGGCTCATGCCTGTAATCGTAGCACTGGGGAAGCAGAAGCAGGAGGACTGCTGAGTTTGAGGTTTGCCTGGGCTACATGGTGAGCTCAGGGCCAGCCTGAACTACAAAGTGAGACCATCTCAAAAAATAATAATAATAATAACAATAATGTTATTGATAAAATATGTGATCATATTTTAGAAAGGCCAATAGTGAACAATAGAGTTTTCACTAATTTGCAGAGGGCAGGAAAAGAACGATTTGTTTTAGATCAGGAGCTCAGGTTGGTTGTACACCCACACATTCCTGCCTATCTTTGTATATTTCTAGTACAATCTAATAACAGCAGTAAATCATTTCTAAATTGATCTTGACTTATTTAACATTTTTACAAGTTAGGTACTGATTAGCATCATCTTAATTGTGTCCCATAGGAACTTGTCCAGGGAAATATACTGTGAGTTCTTCCATTTTTTAAAATAAAAAACAAAGGTTTAGAAAAAAGCTAGTATTATTTATCCATAGTCACAAATCAATGGTAGTTACAAAAACCATAAGCCACTTGTATTTCTCATCTTCCATGCCCCACAGGGAACGAATATTACATATGTGTGTGACTACTACGTACTCATATCTATAAACATAGTAGTAGATTATTTCTATATGAGTAGTTTTCTTCATGCTTTGTTTTTACTGTTCTCATTAGGAACTCTTTAAATTTTTGTTGCCTCTCTAAGCCATTTAACACTATTTGAAATCTTAATGGTATCCACTAAGGAGTACTCATTTAGATAAATAATTTAATTCCAAATCTAAGAGCAGTCATAATTGATTAACATGAGGATTACATGAGGGTTTGGGGTGGTTAATCCACACCAAGCAAAACATATCTATAAGTGCTAATTAAGCATGAAATTATGAAGTAAAAAATTTCACAAATCGTTTTTCCCTTTTAGTTTCCATAGTTCTACTTTTAAAATTTTCCCTACTTTACATGCAGTCTTTCCAGTTGTACTTTTCTCCTCTTCCCATTTCTATACGAGAAGTTAAGGAAAACAGAAAGCCCTCTGAGCATTTCCACATTAGAAGTTATAGTAATTTTGTTCATCCTCTAGCATTCAGTCTGTTCCTTCCTGTTTAAGTTGGATGTCTTTTCATTTTCAGGAACCCAACGTAATCCTCTGAGTTTTCCACTCACATTCTCTACCATGTGTGGTCAATTAAATCCCAGTGGAATAGGAGAATTTTCATTGAAACTACCACACTTCCTGGGAAATAGCAGGGTTTACATCTAGTTTCTAAATATTGTCTGAGCATGTGGGTAGAATTTCTTCTCAATAACCTAACACAGAGACACCAAGTCAAACAGGACCCCACTTCCGTCTGACTTGGCAGAGAATCCCTTTGGAAAGAAACCACACTACTTTCATTAAAGATTTCAGTCATTCCTACTTATGATAGGATTGTCTTTATTTTCTGTAAATGCTTTCATGCAAATAGACACCTGGATTTTAAGGTGAGTATGACATTCAGAAAAGCCTACAGAAAATTACCTTTGGCCAAATAAAATTGGAGCAAAAAACAGAAGCCTGGAATGCGATCATGAAAAATGAGAGACAAACAGTAAATAGATAGTTTGCACTTACTTTAATGGAGATTTTGCTGTTGTTAACAGGGTGAGAATAAAAAAAAAAGATGTGCACATCAATTTTTTAAAGGTAATAAAATAATGCAATACTTTTAGTTCTTTTGGAAAGGGTGCTTAAATCTGATAGTTGAAAAAGTATTTTATTTTGGTTTTGAGATGCTTATTTAAGTGTGCCTATGGTAAGTCAACTGTGATTAGGTTACTTATTCTGCTCTACACATAGAGTAGAAAACTTGAAATTTGTATTTTAAAAAGATAAAAATAGTTTATGATAAAATGTCATTAACATGGATTTACTTCTTTGACCACATGTAGCCATTCATCCTTGAGATATTAAAAAGTAGCTATTGCTAAAGTGAAGTATAAATTGGATTATAGGGAGCATCTTTCTAGATGTGTGTTCTAGGCCTGGAACTTTGTAAATATTTACCTTTATCCATATTTTATTCCATTTGTCACTTTTACTTTTCATTTTTATGATGAGTACTGCATCTCACAATTGACCTTCTGAGAATTATAACTACTACAGCACAACCAACATGTTTATCAACACTTTTCCTTACATGTCTGTGCTTTAAACAAAATTAGCTCAATAGCCTAGTTTAAATACTATACCTTATGCAAAAAACCATTCCAATAAAAAGGTCAAATATGGTCTGATTTTCCCAAGCAGAGTCTCTGATATTTGTATTCCATCACGTAATGAGTAATACACAAAGGAAAGGCCTTCAGTCCAACTGATCTGAAAATCTATTCCCAGAATACATCCTTGCCAGAAGCTAAAAGAATCAGACTTTTTGAAAGGCTCTATTGTTTGCTCTGTCCAGCAACATTGGCCTTCTGTCTGCTCCTCCAATGACTCCAACTATCCCTCACTCAGTTGTTCTCAAAGTCTGATCCCTTTTCCTATAATGCTCCTATCTCCTCTCAACTGGGCCTTTCTCTTCAAGATACACATCACCTTGTCCAAACATTCTCACACATCTCAAACCAAAGTAGGTCTCTTGTTAGTCTCTCACATGATACTTTTTCTTTGTAGTCCTTGACATAGTGGGTATTGGCTATATTATTTTGCATAGTAGATATGTAGATGATAGATAGATAGATAGATAGATAGATAGATAGATAGATAGATAGATAGATAGATAGATATCAATGAATTTTATTGATAAATCATTGAGGATGCCAGCAAATTTTCTTATCACCAACCTCAAAGACAAAAATAATGTGTCAGGGAACATCATTGCTTCAGTTTTAGAATGTATCCTAAAATCAAAGATATTAAATTACTGTGGGGAAAACGTGAGCCTTAGGATCAATAGAACATTATATATAGGTCTGTGTCCTCCACTGATCAAAAATATTACATGTGCACCAGGTAGGTGGTACTACATACTGAGACCCTGTCATAGAAAGAAAGAAACAAACAAGAAAAGAGAGGAAAACAAGAAAGACATGAAAGCAAGAAAGTCTCTGTATTATTTCTTCTGCACCTAGCAAGTAGCACATTGTCTCCCCTACAATACATAGTTATTGAATAAATAAATGAATAGGCAGAGAGCTATGATATTTGGTGTTTAAATCATGTCATCTGAACAGATCTGATTCTTATTCACATATGCATATTTTTCACACTCAAAAAATGAACTTCACTGATAATACTAAAAGATGGAAAATGAAAAGGTTTCTGTGACACTGTTTCAATATGCCATTTCCTTTTATATCTGACAGTGTTTTCTTGTTATATTATTCAATTCATCTCATAAATGTATAGTCTATTTGTTGAAAGAAAATGCAGGAATTGTTCAGCCTACATTTCCAGATTAAACTACAAGAATCTTTCATGTTCCTTTCAGCTGTTAAACTCCAACTGGATGATAAGGAAGTTAATTTCTTAGACAGCATGTGAGTATTGTCTATCCCATGTAGCCTAAATTACCTTTAAAAAGAAAGAGGCAAAAAAAAAAAGAGGAAAAGGAGAAAGAGTTTGTCTATCACTCACTATTTAAACCCACTCCGTCCTGTTAATCCACTTTTCCATTTGCTTATTTATTTATATTTTTACTTGGTAACTAAATATTTAATAACATTGTGGCTCTAGCAGAATGATCCATAAAACCAAAAAAGAAGTAGAAATTCCTTAAGCATAAATCATAAATTTTGCAAAATAAATATGCTTCTGGTAAAAACATGTCTCTCACTGAAATTATCATTAACATTTTCTAGCCCTTACTCCCGGGAAGGTAGCAAAATATACACTAGTAGGAGATCAAGTCTGTCTTGGTAACAGTAGAATGTGTGTGTTTTGGCGTTCTCTGCAATGATGTATTAATTGCTTCCTGGCAGTACGCCTCTCTTTCCTCTTATTTTCAGTCTATAAACTATGACCTCAGCTGATCTGGAACAGTAATCGAAGCAATGTCTTGCTCACACAATGAGAACAGCACCGCAGAGGTTGCCTGAAAAACTTGGGGGTCCTGGACTGCTCTGGTTGATGGTAACTCACACGGAATTATTCTAAAGTTCTTCAGTATTCTTAACCAAAAGAAAAGATGACAAGAACAGGAATTCAAGTGTTACTGCTCTATTGCTCTTCTGCTAGGTGTGAGACAGCACTTTGCCCCGCTAACACACAGCAAATAATGTTCTGAAGTCATTTCCAGATTTATAGCTCAACCCAGAAAGTTGATGCTAAGAAGCCTCCAGAAATGGATCAAATTTTCAATTCAAATGAATAGAGCAACTACATATCTCATGCCTCATAGCTGTCCAAATTTAACTTGAAGCCTGTTCCTTTCTTCCAGATGGCTCATAGAGTGGGAGTAGGGGCCGAATTAGCAAGCAAACTCAAAAAGACATAGTTGCTCTGTTTCCAATGGCGTCTGCCTGCCAACCAGCTTTTACTGAAGCTAGTGTTACTAAGCAGAAAGCGGTAAGAATAAGTCAGAAACAGGTATGCAGTAAGTTTGAAGTACGTGGAAGGTTTTAATACTTTAGCAACTTCCTTTCATAAAACCATGGAATGAGACTTTTTTCCTCAAAATGAAAAAACACACTGGAACTTTTTTTTTTTTTTTTTTGAGATAGGGTCTCACTTTGTAGTTCAGGCTGGCCCTGAGCTCACTATGTAGCCCAGGCAAGCCTCAAACTCAGCAATCCTCCTGTCTCTGCCTCCTGAGTGTTGGGATTACAGGCGTGAGCCACCACGCCCAGCACTGTGATATGTGGTATGTATTGATTGCTGGTGGGCATGAGTCTCCATGCGCAGCACTGTATGTGGTTACCAGATCAAACTCAGGACCTGGCGCTTGCAAGGGAGGCGCCGGAACCACTGAGCTAAATCTCCAGCCCCACAATGGGCCTTTAATGCCAGCACTTAGGAAGTTGAGGCAGGAGAATTGCCACAAGTTCAAGACCAGTGTAGTTCACAGGTATATAGTGAGTTCACAGGTCAGCTGAATCTCATTTTCCACTTTTAAAGTATTTCTGTTCTCAGTGAGGCTTCTTTCACCTTGTATCAGGGAATTAGCTCAAGTCTTTGGGATTTCATAATTGATAAACTTGTCACTTGCATTCAGCTCTCCAAGAAAAAAGTGTGCCAGGTCAGATTCAAGAAGGTATAAAAAGCAAAAAGAACAAATAGGAATAAATTAGGCCTCATCTTCCTATTTTTCTTCTCAAATCTTCAAAACTTTTTAATATCTGAAAAACAAATTATTGAAGGCCTCAGTAGATTCATTAGATGGAAAGAATAGACCCTGAAGACAGTGAAGGTATATGAGAGCATAGACAAAAAATATGTATATTTAATGATGATTTTTTAACTTATTTTCTATATTCTTCCAATGATATTTAACTTACTGGGTTTTCCCCTATATTTTCTTACTGTTTTCATTTTATTTACTTTGTTCCATTATCATATCCTTATCCTCTAAGAAATCAGAGCTCAATTCAGAGTGAAGAAATGCTCCTCCAGTAGAAATGAACTTTAATTTCATTCTTCACAGATGATAAAAATATATTGGTATTTCCTCTATATCTCAGACAATCTTTCTTTTATTTCCCTTGGTTTTTTTCTGATTTTTTTCTCTTTCTAACCTTTTCACTATTTCTTCTCTTTCTTTTCTAACTATTCTTTGTTAACCACAGAGTATTTTGTCCCATGACTATAGCAAATGATTTTTTTAAAAATACATGCTGGAACTAATTGAGCAAATGGTAAAAAGTGATATCCCATATTCACAAGCATATAAAGCAACTGGAATGCAAAGACAGTTCCAGCTTCATGCAAGCTGATACACTGGCTATGTAAACCTTTCTGACTACATTGTTAAAGTAAGAACATGTAGATGTAAATGAGTTCAAGAACATATGATAGATTTTGTAAAATAAATATTCAAAGGGAATGTGGTGGGGGGGATGTAATGAGGGGAAAGAATAAATATGATTTGGAAAGAAAAAGAAATAACATGTATATGAGGGGTGGGGGTGTAGGTGGGTAGGGATATGGGTAAAAATGAGAGTTAACTTCAGTCATATACTAGTACAAATTCCCCAGTGTTGAGTGTGATTGTGAACTGTATGTAAGTATACCAATAAAGAATTCAATTTTTTTTAAAAAACTAAATTTGATTAGGTAGGTTTAATATAATACAAAATGTATAAATGATAGTATAGGGAGAAGTATTAATACAAGTGTTATTTGTGTTCATTTAAAAAATAAAGTTAGACATATACTTACTCTATATAACCCAGCATTGTACTGTACAGAAACACTCAACAAAAACAGTCCAGTGCAGCAAAAGACCAGTAGAAGAATAACAGCACTGTTCATGATTATCAAAACCTGGAAACTGTCCAATTCTCCATCAACCATAGAAAAGACAAGTAAATCATATACCAGAATACTAAAGAAAAATTCAAATAAAATAAATTACTATTGCCTGGATCCCTTTAGAAAAAAAAAAGAATACTATGAACACAAAAGGTTCAAAACCTGGCAGAAACCATCTATATGATAAAAAGAGTAACGACTGGGACAGAGCATGAAGAACTTTCTGAAATATTGATATCTTGACAAGATATAATGTATATCTTACAGTAGATGTCAGTTGCCTGCATGCACTCATACTCAAATCCATATTAATGCATGTGTATGAGTCAGGACAGGACTCTCTAGAAAAAGAACCAATGAGATGAAAACGCACACACTGAAGTATATTGAGGAAATTCGTGAAATTGTGATGGGCCAAAGTCCCATAAACTGCTATCTATCTGCAAGCTACAGACTCAAGAAGACAGGGGTAGGAGGCTGATAAAAGTCAGAGCTAAAAAATCAGTAAACCAGGCACTCTAATGTTTGGGGTCAGGAAAACATGGAGTCTGAATCCACTGTTGCTCACCATTTTCCTTCTGTCCGGGCCCTCTGAGCATTGAATGATGCCAACTCACACTGATGTAGATCATTTGCCTTTTTGAGCACAGCAATTCAAATGCTCATCTCTTTGGGGAAACACCTCAGAGACACGCATTCAGAAATAACACGGCACCAGTTCCCTGGACATCCCCAACACATAGATTGACCATCGGCATATGGAAAATATATCCCAATAGTTAAAACGCCAGATGAGCACTTTAATAAGTATTGTTTCTCTCAGAATCACTCCTGAATTCTCCCTGTATTGAACATCTTATCATTTAAAACAGCTCATCAAAATGAGCTGACCAGAGTTAAATTTATTGCACAGCATCACATGATAACAATATCCTTATACTCGGTGCTTGGTACTAGAAAGTAAAGAGTACATACAATAATCAGCTAATATTTTAAAGTAGAGATCAGCTGGAGGAGTCAATCATAACTCTATCGTATGTAATAAATATTGGACACTCAACACTAACACCTGTAGATTGAGTTTGATTGCTTTCCAGATCAAAGTAATTATCTATAGCTTTTTGCATTATGTTTCCCTAAAAATCTTAAGGTTAATTGGCTGAGAGATAAAAATTAATATAGTGATATGATGATAATTGCTAACACTCATTAGCAACAGTCCTGTGCATTTGATCACACAATTGGGGCTCTGCCTTGTATCAACTTTACACCTGCTTTACTGTCACTGATATGGTGACATATCCCAGTACCCCAGATGACCTCGTTCAACAAAACTTCCATTACCTTATGTTCAACTTAGTGTCTAATCTAACCCATGTCTTCCTCTGCCAGAAAGTTACTTTTCATTCTAAGCCACAAAACAAAAACCATTTTAAATGCATATTTTCATATTCCATTGGCAGCTATGTTTTTTATTGGAGTTAGAAATACGATCCACACATTTTACTCCTGAAGACTGACTCACTTTGAACTGTGTTTTTCCTTTCCTATGCTTCCTATTTCCTAACCTTCTGTTCCTGTTTTAAGTGATTCGATAACACACTGGTGTCTGTGTAAGCCATTTTACATTCTGTTTTGGAAAAGGCAGTTGTACCAGGTGAGACCGAGAAACAGATGTCAAGATGTTAGTAGACATGTAGCAGATGCGTTGGGGCAAATGTTGCCAGAGGATAAAGAAAAGACAATGGAAATAATACAGAAAGAAACTCCCAGGGCAATGTGCAACTGTGGCAAAAAGAAAAGGAAGAAGAACTGGCTAAGGCTGGGGATTTAGCTCAGCGGTTCAGGGCCTGCCTTGCAAGCATGAGGTCCCATGTTCAATCCTTGGGACCAAACGAAAAAAGAGAGCGAGATAACTGGCTAGGAAATATCAGCCTTCAGGGTAGTCTGGGAATTTTCAGCCAGGTGTGCAAGAGTTGCTGAGACAATATTTGTTGCTGGAAAAGTCCCAGATCCCATTAATTTGCAATTATTGGCTAGAAATAGACAGGAAAAGTGTGGACACTTTGAGAGAGCCTAAGGAAAGGTAGCTGGGGCTCCTCATCAGCTGTGCTTCCTTGTAGTAGTTTCTCTTGAAACAGACTTCAATGGCAAATTTCCATGACTGTCACAACAGTGTACAAATAAACAAGAAAGTTTACTGGGTTGAATGTTGTGGCTCCCAAAATTCACATGGTGCAGACCTAATCCTAAACATGATCTCATTTGGAGTTAACCTGAGAGGTGCTTATGGTTAAAAGAGTTATGAACATGAAGGGGTTAATGTCTTCGCAGGAAGAGACAGCACCCGGAAGTTGCCTGCATTATTTCTCTCTCCTCATAGTTGGCAAAGAGGTGATGGTGGAGCACAGCATGGCACCCCACAAGCCAACAGAAGAGGCTCCAGAATTAAGCCTAAGTTGGCAGCACTTTGATCTTGGACTTCCAGTGCCCAGAACTTTGAAGAAAAAACATCTCTGTCATTTAGACCATCCCAGATATGATATGATTATGATTATGGCAGCTGGTTCTAATACAAAGTATTCACAAATAACTGCATCTTCATTATTTCATAGCTGTCATGGTAATTCAGTCCAAATATTTATTAAAACCTAAGATTCTTACACTTTCAGGTCATAATGGATTAGAACCCAGACTGAGGTTTATAGTAGCTAAGACATGATTCTTATAATACAAAATATTCTCCTTTTATAAGAGACAAAAACCCATGGCCACAGACTGTGCCTAACTGACACCTGGAATATTGGATTTGCTGCAACATGTAATTGTGCAATTACCACTGTGGTTATTTTTCACTGTGGCACAACAGCAAGATAAAAATGAAGGGAATCTCAGATTTTGCTTTTTCTGTTTCCATGGACACAAGTTTATAATTTTATATGAAAGTCAAAATCTGTCACTCTCATTAAATCTGTTCTCAGAGCCACTTTCCTAACAGCATAGACAAATGCAACAGAATAATTAAAAACCAATAAAGAAAACACAGCAAATGAAGGGAAGTGAGCCCCTTCTTTAGGATGCAAGCCATGGGGAAATGACTGTGGAGTGGGAAAGGGATAAACAGAAGCCAATAAAGTACTTAATGAATCCAAGTGCTGCAGAGCATGGCAGAGAATCTCAGCATGCAACACGGACAGAGTTTGCTCTAACCCAGAAACAACAGAACTAATGCTCCTTTTAAACATAACACATCCTAATACTAGTTAGCACTGTATCTACCTCTCGTTCTCTTACACAAATACATAAATGTATGAGTTAATACATTTATTGAAGAATCTTCCCCGTTCATAATTATCTTCAGCCAAAGTCACTATGGCCTTTCTCCTCCTTCACAGGTCCTGAGTCTATGAACCCGATTCATACTGCTCTCCTCCCCTAAGAAGGCATTTGCTTATTTTATTACAAAGTTTTATTAATGTGCTATTGTGTGTGAAAGACACTGGCAAAGTATGATTGGTAAAAAGAACCTAAGGGAAAGGAATTTTTTTAGATGTTATATTGAAAAAACACATTTAGAAAAGCAAAATTAGGAAGGAATTATTATAAAGAATTTTTCATAGGTACGAGATTTACTTCACTAACGGTAAGCCATGTTTGCATTATGCAGGCAGCTTCTGCAGGCAGCATGGCCCATCTGATTGTAGCAGGCCCATCCAGGGAGACGTCCTTTTTTGAGTAACACAAAGACAATTTGTGTGTGCTGGCATGGTGGCTCATGCCTGCAATCCCAGCACTCAGGAGACAGAGGCAGGAGGACTGCTGTGAGTTTGAGGCTTGCCTGGGATACATTGTAGTTCAGGACCAGCCTGAACTACAAAGATTTTTTTCTGAAAAAACTTAAAAAAAAAAAAAAGACAACTTGTGTGAGAACTATATTCCCTTTGCAAAATCCTTTCTCCTTCACTATATAACTTAATCACAGGAGTGAAATCCCTTATATTCACAGACCTGCTGAGACTCATATATGGTATGTACATCAAGAGATGGAAACTATGGAGTCCATCATGGAACACTTCCTACCACAGGTGAAGACCACATCTTTACCTGAGAGATGGTGGTAGACTCTTACTGTGATACTAAAATCACAACTAAGTTCAATTAATCCAAATACTCTACCACTTGACCACCACTATACATTTTTATCTAGATTAAAGAGCTCCATACATACAGACTTGAATTAAAGATAGTAGTGATAACTGGAAATTTAACTGCAGCCTTAGTACCAGTATTTTTCTCCTCCAAGTATCATCCCAATCCCAAGAAACTTTACTCATATATCTGTACAGAATTGGAGGTTAAGGGGAAAAAGATGCATTTTGCCTATTCAAGAGAAAGAGAAAAATATCCACCAAGTACTTGACCAAGGGAAAATACTATTCAGATATTTTTTTAGGTAAGAATTATTTCTACATTTCTTATTCAGAGAATATGAATGATCTCATTCTACATATTCCTTTAAGCAAGTTTAAACATTATTTGAGGGTTTAATCTTCATTGCAAGTTAGAAAAATCAACTCTCTGTGGTCAGGATTACCTCACCATGAGAACTCTCTAACGATTTTTCTTCAACATAAAATTTGCTGATCTAGGCAGTGGAATTCTCTAAAAATAACCAATATATTTTGCCTAACCCTTTCAAATATAGTGTTGGAGGGCTCACCAAGTGTTATTTTTAGGATGTGACAGGCACTGTTTTAGGCTGTAGGAAATCAATAGATGTCTATTTTCTAGAAAGAAGATGGCAGAAGTAAGGAAATAAATCAATGGTGAGAATATTTTCAGACAGTGACCTACATTATGAAGAAAATCAAACAAGTTGATTTAATGTTATTGAGGTACAGGGACCAGAGATGAAGAGAAGTTACTTTTGATTATCTGTGAAATTAGTCATCGTAGTCTGACTGGTAAAAATGAAACCAGCCTCAAGAAAAGATAAGGACAAGAATTTCTAGGCAAAGGGACCAACAAGCTCAAAAACATGCAGCACCAACCATGTTGGTGTATTCAAGGGATACAAAGCAAGGCTGGTAGTCCAGGAGTCTAATGAAAGAAAGAGAAGGCAAGTTGGAGATAAAATCAGAGAGGTATGCAGGTTCTTGGAAGCCTTGGAATTTCTAGATCCAACTGGTAGGCACTGGAAGACTTATTTAAATTTCACTGTTACAAAAATTACTCTGGCTTCTGTCTTGTGAATGGTGTTTGATAGCATCTCCTCCTTACTCACTGACTGTACCTGAAAAACAAGCACATTTATGTCCTCGAGAAGCAACCAGTCAACTGTTTTCACTAGTAGTTTCTGATTTTATTTTAGTGTGATTTCAATACATTGTAATTCTATTTGATATAGACTCTGTGTAAAATTACCTCTGGTAAAAATATTGTTAAAATTGTTGAAATTTTATAAAATATAAATTTTATATTTTGTTTATAAAACTGTATTTATAGAATTCTTTTTTCAGATCCAAAGAAAATGTGAGGGCTAATCTTGTTCTGTAATCAATATGCTCCTTTCCTTCTCTTAATAGGCTATGGTTTCCTCGTTGAAAGTTACTAGAATACACCAATCCAATGAAAAGACAGCACTGTCAGACATTTTCCAATTAAAAGGTGTACATTTTTCCATGATATACAAAAGCCAAATTGAACAATATCCTTTCATTTTTTTAATACCCATTTTCAACACCCATTATTTGTTTGTTTGTTTTTTGAGACAGGGTCTCACTTTGTAATTTAGGCTGGCCCTGAGCTCACTATGTAGCTCACTATGTAGCTCGAACTCAGCAATCCTCCTGTCTCTGCCTCCCGAGTGCTGGGATTACAGGTGTGAGCCACCATGCCCGGCACTGTGGTATGTGGTATTGATGGCTGGTGGGCGTGAGTCACCACGCCCAGCATTGTATGTGGTTTACGGCGATCGAACTCAGGACCTTGTGCTTGTGAGGCAGGTGCTGGAACTACTGAGTTAAATCTCTGGCCCCATTAGTTGTGTTTTTTTTCCAACTGCATTTTGTATGGCAGGAACATGCCCAGTTCATCTCTTCCACAAATCTCCATAATTTTGTTCATGTTCCATAGCTAGGATTTTAAATCTCTAAGCAAGTTACTCAGCAGTGAGAAAAAGCAAAAATATGGGTGAGGAGAATAAACAATCAAAAGTGGAAAATACAGAGAAATTCCAACTCCATGAAAGCAGTCTGTTCACACAGGATGTAATACATCAAATCTTCTTTTTGAAGTCATTGAAGAAGCGACATGGCAATGGGCGAGGCAGGTACCAGAGAAAGTAGAAGCTCGGTAAGAACCTCTTGCATCCATGCTATTTTTCTCCAGGGATTTTGTGCCAGTTCCTGACAAGTAGGTGAGAGACCAAACAGCAGAGTTGGTTTCAAGATGGGGTCCACAGAGGAGGAGAAACTAGGTGAACCCTTAATAGTCTCTTCCAAGACCCTGAAAAAGAATGACCTAAGGACCCAAGATTTAGGCCAACAGTTCTTCCCACAAGGTCCCTCCTTCTATCCCTGGTAACCACATACCACAATGCTGGGCATGGTAACTCACGCCCACCAGCCATCAATACCACATACCACAGTGCCGGGCGTGGTGGCTCACGTCTGTCATCCCAGCACTCGGGAGGCAGAGACAAGAGGATTGCTGAGTTTGAGCCTTGCCTGGGCTCCACAGTGAGCTCAGAGCCAGCCTGAACTACAAAGTGAGACCCTGTCTCAAAAAAAAAAGAGAAAAAGAGTGACTTAAGAGTGAACAGAAGTGGAGAGGGCTTTTAAGGAATGCAGTTCCCTTCATGTCCTCCTGAGCTTGGAGGTTAGATATTGCTGTCTCACGTGCGAGCCTGGACGAAGCAAATCTCAAGTTTTCTTTACAGGGAAGTGACATCATTTCAAGCCTCAAATTATTTCTACAAACAATTATGCACATTGTCTTAATAATAGCAAAAGAAAAATCAAGCACAAGAGAAAAATGACGTAAATTAAAAAGAGCAGAAAAATAGACAATAGAAACCAAACACCAGTGACTCCAAGCTCTTACCAAACACAGACTTAAAATAACAACATTTGCTGTATTGAAAGAGATAAAAGCCAAGACTGAGAATTTGGACAGAAAACTGTAAACTCCTAATAAGGAACCATGAGGAAGCTCTGTATATTTAATTGAAAAATGGAAATAAGTTTAAGAACATTATATATGAAATGAGATGAAGGGAGAAACTTGCAAGTGGAAAAAATATTTTAAAAATATACAGAATAAAAGGAGACATAAAATGATGGAAAGAGACAAAGCTGAAACAGTGAGAAACTCTTAACAGATACAGTCGGATTCACAAAAGACATGAATGGCTGTGAGACAGAAGCAGTAACTGAAGGACAGGGGCTGAACACACTAAACCAAAACCTCAAACCACCTCAGAGATACAGTAATGAAAGATTTCCTGATGAAACAAGGTGCCAGCCAACGATGGCTCCTGTCACTACTTTTATTTAACATTGAATTAAAGTTCTAATAAGATAATAAAAATTAATTAAAAATTTTAAGTGTAAAATGGAGCTGTCATCCTCAAGAAACAATAAAGTGGGTAGATGATCCCAAAGAATCCATACACATAAATATTAATATGTAAAGTTAGCAATGATTTGAATATAATCAAAATAAAAACATTAATTACATTTCTATAATCATTAAGATATTTTTTCCTAAAGCATTATTTTATTAACACTTAAAAAACGCTAAGGTTGGGCCGGAGATTTAGCTCAGTGGTTCCGGCGCCTGCCTCGCAAGCACAAGGTCCTGAGTTCGATCCCGGTAACCACATAGACTGCTGGGCATGGAGACTCACACCCACCAACAATCAATACCACATACCATGGTGCCGGGCGTGGTGGTTCACACCTGTCATCCCAGCACTCGGGAGGCAGAGACAGGAGTATTGCTGAGTGCGAGGCTTGTCTGGGCTACATAGTGAGCTCAGCGCTAGCCTGAACTACAAAGCGAGACCCTGTCTCAAAAAAAAAAAAAAAAAAAAAACACTAAGGTAAAGTAAATCTAACCAAAAGATCTAAACTCTCTCTACAGAGAAATTAAGACAAATTAGAGGAGACCCAAATACATGAGTGAATAAACCCTATCCATTAATTTTAAAATTTAATACTGTAGTTAATTATATCCCCAAAGCCATGTACACATCTGGTACTATCTCAGTCAGAAGCCTAGCAAGTTCTTTGTTGAAACTGACACCTGACCCTGTAAGGTTTTGTTTTTTAGTTTTATGTTTTTCTCCAGTACTGGAGATCAAATTCAGGACCTTTCACTTGCCAGGTAGGTACAGAACCACTTAGCTACACCCCCAGCCCTCATCCTACAAAGTATTCTGGCAGCTTACAAGACTAAAAAAAGCAAAAAACAAGACTCTGTCAGATATAAAGGCTGGTTGGGAAGCAACTGTGAACAATAGAGGATTGGGTTGTTAGAAGAGAAATAATAAACCAATGGAACCCAGCAGAGGGCCCAGAAGACCTGTGCACCCAGGAACAAGGGTGACACCACAGGACACAGCAGATGAGAACAGGGTCTTTTCCTTACATAGCGCCGGGTCAATGAACAGGCATATGGAAAAAGTGAAACCAGACCCTTATTACACACCGTGCATAAAAATAAATTCCAGAGCCTGAGGGTTAGCTCAGTGGTTCCGGCACCTGCCTCGCAAGCGCAAGGTCCTGAGTTCGATCCCCGGTAACCACATATAATGCTGGGCGTGGAGACTCACGCCCACCAACAATCAACACCGCATACCACAATGCTGGGTGTGGTGGCTCACGCCTGTCATCCCAGCACTCGGGAGGCAGAGACAGGAGGACTGTTGAGTTAGCGGCGGCTTGCCTGGGCACCATAGTGAGCTCAGCTTGAACTACAAAGCGAGACCCTTTCTCTAAATAAATAAATAAATAAATAAATAAATAAATAAATAAATAAATAAATAAATAAATAAAATTCCAAGTGGGATAAATACATACATATGAAGATCAAATAATCAAGCTGCAGAAGGTGAGCTAGGACAGTACCTTTATGGCCTCAATGTGAAGATTAAACAGAAGACACAAAGAGCCTATTCTTAAAGGAAAAGAAAGAAAATGGACTAAGTTAATATCAATAACTTCTGTTCACTAAAAGATATGCTGGAGAAGATATGCGAATGGTCAGTAAACACATAAAGGTGTTTGAACATATTAATAACTGTGAACATATTAATTAAAACCACAATAATATAGCCTTCATATCTACCAGAATTGCAAGAATTTTAAACCCTGACAAAGCCAGTTGTGGTATACACTTATAGTCTCAGTACTCTGGAGGCTGACTCAGGAGGATCACAAGTCCAGGCTCAGCCTGTGCAGCTTGGAGACTTAGAGAAAACCTGCCTCAAAAAAAGGGGGAGGGAGGGCCAGAGATTTAGCTCAGTGGTTCCGGTGCCTGCCTAGCAAGCACAGGGTCCCCAGTTCGATCCCCAGTAACCACATATAACAATACTAGGTTTGGTGACTCATGCCCACCAATCAGTACCACATAGCACAATGCCAGGTGTGGTGGCTTATGCCTGTCATCCCAGCACTTAGGAGGCAGAGACAGGAGGATTGCTGAGTTCGAGGCTTGCCTGGACTACATAGTGAGATCAGGGCCAGCCTGAACTACAAAGCGAGACACTGTCTCAAAAAAGGGGGGGTGGGGCTGAGGCTGTAGTGTTCAAGGCAAAGGCCCTGGATTCAAACTTGAGCACCCTGTCACCCACACACATATACATACAAAGAAAGCTAACAATGTTACTAACCCCGAAAGCTAGTAAAATTGAAAACTGGTTACAACCTCTTCTGAAGGCAATCTTGTCTAATAAAACTGATAGTGTGTTCTTGTGTACATTCACTCAGCTGGTGATTTTTCTCATTCTTCCTATGAATGTTGATATTCTGCTTGCCACAAATTGAGCAATTTTTTCTGAAACAGCAAGAAACACTAGAATGAAGAAGATAAAATTCAATAATGATTAGGCCAGAGGAGCTCAGGGAAGAGAGGCAGGAGACAAGCTCTGGAGAGACAGAGAAGACTTCTTGGGAACTCAGGAGTTGAGCTAGTCTTCCAGAGGTAGAGAGACTTTGCACAGAGTCAGAACAAAAACTGAGAGTGATACTGTGTGCCGGTGCATCCATTTCCATAAGAACAGAGAGCATTTGGAGAAACAAGAATAAAATATTTGTAAAATGGAAACGTGTTGCAGAGGAATTTAGAATTGCAGAAGCAGAGTTCCGGGGCTGGACTGTGGCTTCTCACACATAGAAGGTGTCCAAGCACACCCATAATTACTCTGACTCTCAGTTTTTTAGGGTTGACAAGTAGTCACTGTGCACCTATTTTAGGTGCAGGGTAGAGTGGTGAGGAGTTTGTATTTCAGAGGAAGCCACCCAGGTTTGAATCTGCCCCTGATACTCACTAGCCAGAAGTGACCCAGGCAGCTTCCTTGCCCAGAAAACAGGCTAATGGCTGGATGACCTCAAACAAATGTTTTGGAAAACTAAACAAATTAATCTGCCTCATGCAACCGACACTATATGGTTAACAATAGTGATAGCAGATATTTATTTTATATCTAATATTACTGTAAACATTGTAATAGATGTGAACTTTGAAAGTGCCTGCCCTAAAAGACTATAGTTTACTTGGGGGTGTATCGTTGGAAAGGCGGCTATCCTCGCCACTATACCACCAATGCCAGTGTGTATGATTGGAAAGGGTGGACATTCAAGTAAAAGGTAGAAAGTACTTAATACTCCGAAAAAAGGGTAGTGGACCCTCAAGTTACAACCTGCCTGCCATACAAATGGCTTCAGTTATAACCAGAATTAATTTATGAGCAAAGTCTTGAGCTATCACCTGACTGCCGGCCACTTGTGCTTCCAGACGGTCTCAGGTACAGATTTAACCCCTGAAGAGTTCCGGAAGGGACATTACAGCGTCCGTTCCTGTGTAAGGCTCACTGAGAAATCCTGGGCCAGTGTCTCTCTAAGGACACCGAGAGCTGCCCGTGTGAGGAGAGAGACTCTGAGGGCTGCGCAGAGGAGCCTGAGCCTCCAATGGACCAGTCTGAGTTACGGCCAGCCCTCGAGAATGAATTGAGTTTGTAAGTCAAGGGTGCATCGTAGATCACTAAGGGAAAAAAGAAAGGAAACTACATTTCCGAAGGAAAAAAATATATAACTCCAAATATCTTTCTTGGAAAATAGACAAGATTCCTGAAATTCTGAAGACTGTCAGCAGCTCTTTCTGGGTAGTAGGATTCTAAGTAATTTTAGTACACACTAATGAATTCTACATCAAAAGAGAGGAAGTAATGTAATAGATTCTTGTGCTTCGGGATGATGCGGAAATGGTGAGAGCTACCAGCTGACTCTATTGTCTGTCCAACTTTGAAGCAGTTTTTGTGCTTTTCTTTAAAAAAAAAAATTCTAGCTTCTGTATCTTCATCTATAAAATGGGCCCATAGCTGGCACACTGTAGATATTCCATAGGATGCAGTAAAATAAGCTATTTCCCATGTAGCATTCTTCTGCAGCACGCAAACACAGTTCCGCCTCAAGGCCCACCCAGGCCACTGGCTCTCCAGTGTAACCAGTGAAAAATTCTGGCCATGTGGATCTCACATATTTCTAAGCACACAATGATATTTATAGTGGTAGAAAAAAGATAATTGCTTCTTTCTTCTTCGGACAATAATTCATGTTGAATATACCACCCCAGTCTGTCGGGCTTGCTGCTGGGTGGTAGACTGAGAAGATACTGTGCCGGTTACAAGCACAAATTAATGCTGCTGTTTCATTCGTCACCTTACTCACTTACCAACTGTTAATGAATTCTGTTCACTGAACTAAGCAATGAGTAGGAAATCAGTTTATTCGCAACCCATTTCTTCCAGCCTCTTACAAAAATGACATTTGGTTCCACTCGTGGTTTCAAAAGGAGACCTAAAATTATGTTTGCCTTTGACTATAAATAGCACAGGAATAAGTGCAGGTCAAATAAATTCCTGCTGATCAAATCCTAGCAGCTCCTCTGTGACATTTCAATCCTCTCATGCTGTTTCTGAGCTATTTGAGTTGAGGTATTTTAGGTCTGCTTATTTTAAAAGTCAAGTTCAGACACTGGATCTGATTTTGTCACAGTCTCCAGAAGCAATGAAAGTTAAGCAAAAGCTTTAATTCAGTCGAAAAGGCCCATACCTAATAAATATTTTAATGCTAGATAACTAGAATGTCAGAGGAATTATATAGTTTCTTTTTCTTTGCAGAAGCTTTTCAGACAGTATCTGTTTCTAAAACTGCACAAAAGTAGACAGATTCAAGGTATGTCCATTTGAGTATAAAGGACTCAAGTTTATCATCTCATAGGCAAAATAAATAGGACACAGATATGTAAAAACCATATCTTTTCTCCAGTATGAGGAACTGAAGGTATAAATGAATTCTAAAATGTATGATAGTTATTGTAAAATAGCAAGAAAATTTTCAAAGGGAAAAGGGGGATGGTATAATAAAGAAGGGAAAGAAAAAAATTGATGATTAAAAAAGGAAACAGGGCTGGAGGGTTAGCTCAGTGGTTCCAGCACCTGCCTCGCAAGCTCAAGGACCTGAGTTCGATCCCCGGTAACCACATATAATGCTGGGTGTGGAGACACGCCCACCAACAATCAACACCACATACCACAATGCCAGACGTGGTGGCTCACGCCTGTAATCCCAAGCACTCGGGAGGCAGAGACAAGAGGATTGCTGAGTTCACGGCGGCTTGCCTGGGCACCATAGTGAGCTCAGGGCCAGCCTGAACTACAAAGCGAGACCCTGTCTCAAAAAGCAAAAAAAAAAAAAAAAAAGGAAACAAAGCTTATATAGAGAGAAGGGGTGTTTGGGGCAGAGGAATAGGAAAAAATGAAAATTAAGTCGTGTCATGTACTGGTACAAATTTTCAATGCCAATTGTGATCATAAATACATAAGATGTACCAATAAAATCAATTTTTAAAAAAACTAACACCATTGCAATACCAGCACTCTGGAGGCAAAGGCAGGAGGATTGCTGAATTCAAGGCTTGCCTGGGCTATATAGTGAGCTCAGGGCCAGCCTGAACTACAAAGCAAGGCCCTTCTCAAAAATAAATAAATGAATGAAAATAATGCCAAAAAAAGACATTCAAGAAATGTTCCTTGTATGAGAAGCTTGCCACTCATCCTCAAAGGTTTTCTTCACAGATGTGGAAGGGCAAAAAGTTTTAAACAATGTAAATATATAATAAGGGTTATTTTTAAAATTCTTATATTTGTACAGGGCAATGCTACACACCCACTGAAAATAGTATAGATGAGTATTTAATGACATGAAGAGTGCTATAAGATAAATAGTTATGGAAACTCAGACTACAAAATACTATCTACAAGATATTTCCATCCCTCATTTTCATCCTGCTATTTTCACTTCTGACAAAACATTTTTTTGCCATAGCTATTTTCCATTTAAATTGCAATACTGGGCCCGGGATTTAACTCAGTGTTCCACTGCCTGCCTAGCAAGCACAGGGTACCCGGTTCAATCCCCAGTGACCACATGCCATAGTTCTGGTAGTGGTGACTCACACCCCCCCCCCCAGCAATCAGTGCCACATGCCACAGTGCCGGGCGTGGTGGCTCACGCCTGTAATCCCAGCACTCGGGAGGCAGAGGCAGGAGGATTGCTGAGTTCCAGGCTTGCCTGGGCTACATAGTGAGCTCAGGGCCAGCCTGAACTACAAAGTGAGACCCTGTCTCAAAAACAAACAAACAAAAAATTGCATTACTGTAATTTTATTCATCAATAAATCTTTTTCATACCAACTTTTTTGATCCCTTTCTAACCTTGTGTGTTTTTCTTTGTGTCTATTTCCACTAAGTTCAATATCCTTGGTAAGAATTCTAATATCTAAATGTTGGAAAGATCTTATTCTTTAGTTTTTAGCCAATAACAAATTTCATCTTGTATAATTTCAAACACTGTCAGGTTTATTTCATGGAAATTATTCATACCAACAATATGTAATGAAAATATTACCTATATTTCTTAGTGAATCCATGTGAAAATAATAAGCAATTTAACAGAGAAGTAAAGAGAAAATGTTAAAGGAGAATGACAAAATGGGTGAGTGGAAGAAAAAATGCAAGAGAGAATTAAAAAGATGAATATACAAAAAGGCAGGCAAACATCTGAGTATGTTGAAAAAATAGAATCAAAATGGTGGTTAACAGGCTAAAAACAGTGGGGAGGGGAAACATGGGGAAATTTGATTAACAGAAAGTTATAGTTTGTTTGATAGGAGCAAGAAGTTTTAGTATTCCATTTCCTACTAAAGTGATTAGATAACAATGGTGTTTTCTATTTTTTAAACACTACAATGCTTTTCCATAAACAAATGATAAATGTTTGAGAACAGTTGACCCTGATTTGAACATTAAACAGCGTGTCAAAACATCACATAGTACCCAAAGTATATATGCAAATTTTATGTATCAGCTAAAAAGAAAAAAAGGTAAAAGCATAATGGGTCACAGTGATGCACACTTGTAATTCCAGCTACTAGGGAAGCTGAGAAAGAAAATCTTAAGTTCAAGGCCAACCTGGTCAACTTAGCATGATCCTTTTTCAAAATAAAATAAAAAGGGCTGGGAATGTAACTCAGTGTTTCCTGGGTTCAGTGCCCGGTACCACAAAATAAGTAAATAAATAAGCCACAATCCAAAATGGTGTGTAGGACAGTACTAACATGCAACTTAACTGCACTACCCCTTCTGTCTTAAGCATGCTAATGTATTCCCTGAAGATGAGTTCCTGAAAGGTTTCTCCAGAACCTTTTGTGGTCTCTTAACTTTTGATCTCCCTGGGTACTGATCTGCCTCAGTAAAACAATGAATTCACCACAAAGTCTGTGGTTGTTTACTGGCATGATTGGTATTTTGCCATCAGGTTGTTTGTGTTTTGCAAAGATTCTGATGGATAGCCAATATATTGACCCTCAGCATAAGATATGCAAGATCAAGATGGAAGTAAATAAAATGCTGAATATTACTTCTGCAAGTAAGGTGCCTGCCCTGGAAGTGAAGGTAGGGCCAAGAAAGGAAAGTACAATGAGGCAGAGGCAGCAGAAAACAAAGGTGGAATCACTCTACTGATATGCTATATTTACTTCTGTGGGCCCCTGTGAGACCAGGCTAGGATCTGAACTGCTCTCTTTTGCCTCCAATACCCATACACTTAACTACAGTGTCTCTATGATTTATTTGTAGATGTTGCACTTATAGGTGGGGCTCATGGAAAGTGACTGGATTGTAGGGGTTTCTGGCTGACTTGCTTTTGGAAAGTGGAATCTGGTCAGAAGAGAAAGATGCCTGAGACTGTGCTCTGGGTCTATCTCTTTCCCACTACTAGTCCCTTCCTCACTCTCTCTCTCTCTCTCTCTCTCTCTCTCTCTCTCTCTCTCTCTCTCTCTCTCTGTGTGTGTGTGTGTGTGTGTCTCTGTATCTGTCTATCTGTCTGTTCTCTCTCTCTCTCTCTTTCTCTCTTTCTCTCTCTCTCTCTCTCTCCTTCCTGCCTGTCATGCTGACTAGGGATTGGAAACTGTAACTATAAGCCAAAACAAACCTTTCCTTCTGTTAGTTGCAGGTACTGAGTATTGTCTCAGGAATGAGAAAGCAACTAAGGCTGTGACTCCACCCAATCATGTCATTCAGAAGCCTTTGGAACAGGCTTGCAGAATGAGCTTGGAAAGATTTCGGGATGCTAGCTGAAGAAGCAGTCCTGGGATACTGTGAGCCCGATGGAGGTTCCAGACGGAGCTCTGAAAAATCAGAACACTGATAAAAATGCACCAGGCAAGGACCAAGTTAGGAAGTTTCATTTGAAAAGAAAGACTCTGTTGGCAGTTGGACTCTAGGCCATTTGTGCTATGCTCTGGCAGAAAATTTGTCAACATTTTGTTCACATTCTTAAACTTTATGAGAGTCTGAGATTAAAGACTAATGTAGCAGAAGAAATTTCAATGCAGCCTAATACTGAGGCTGTAGTGTGGGTATTGTGTGTGGGGCGGGGAGTGGTTAGCCAGATCTATTTTAAGAAGCAAGAGCCAATGGCACAGTAAAACAATTTTAAAATTCTGGGCATGGTTTAAAAGCTCACGCCTGTAATCCCAGCACTCAGGAGGCAGAGGCAGGAGGATTGCCAAGAGTTCAAGGGTAGCCTGAGCTACATAGCGAGTTCAGGGCCAGCCTGAACTACAAACCCAGACACCGTATCAAAAAAAACTTAGAAAACATCTTAAAAGTTTTGAGTTTGGGGCCGGAGATTTAGCTCAGTGGTTCTGGTGCTTGCCTTGCAAGCTCAAGGTCCTGAGTTCGATCCCGGTAACCACATAGAATGCTTGGCGTGGTGACTCGTGCCCACCAGCAATCAGTACCCACATACCACAGTGCCGGGCATAGTGGCTCACGCCTGTAATCCCAGCACTCGGGAGGCAGAGGCAGGAGGATTGCTGAGTTCCAGGCCTGCCTGGGCTACATAGTAAGCTCAGGGCCAGCCTGAACTACAAAGTGAGACCCTGTCTCAAAAAAAAAAAAAAAGTTTTGAGTTTGTCCCAAAAAGAAAATCTAATAAAGTTATAGCACAGGAGAGCTTAGTTGCTAAAAAGATTAGCATTTAAAAGAAGCCACATACTTTAGAACAAGATAATAGGAAAAATATCTTAAGGAACCCTAAGGAAGTAAAGCTTCACCCTTTGCAGGCTCAAAGTTGAAAAGGTAAAAGACTTTGTGAAGAGAGCTCGAGGATACCAAGCTCCAGCATGGCAACAGCCTAGGAAATGGAAATTGGTTTCTCAGGATTTGGTTAACTGATCAGTCATCCAGGCACTCAGAGGCCTCTGCAACCACCAGCAAGATGCAGAAAGGCTCAGGTACTGCTCCAGGAAGCCGCAGACTGTGGTGTCACCCACACGGTGCTGCTTTCACATTCACGCAGATCGCAGAAGCTGTATTCAGAAGAAGGCCTGGAAGGCCGGGAGTCTCTCCTCGACAGGAGAGTTCATGAAGCTCTGAGGGTGAAGCCGGTGCAGTGGAGACTGAGGAGGTTGGAAAAGACAGGAATGGGGGAGAGCTGAAGTAGGAAAGCGCCGAGGTGTGACCAAAGCCAGAAGAACCATGAGGGCTACAACCACCATCTGCAATACTGCAGAAGCAGGGTCTCCCAAGCCCTTCGGAATTCACGCCTTGCCACAGGTTACCCCAGGTGCTGGATGTGGTTTAATGTTTGCCCCGCCAGATTTCATTCTTTCTATCCTTTTTTTTTTCCTCCCTTTGGAATGGGAACGTTTACTTTGTGCCTTTGTATATCAAGAGTGTTTCTCTTTCTTTTCATTTTTTCAGGGGCTCACAACTAAGAGCTTGCCTTAAATCTCAGAGGAAACTTCAGGCTTGGACCTTTCAACAATGCTGAAACTGTTAGGACTTTGGCAACTCTTAGAGGGAGACTAAACCCATTTTCTGTAAGTGAGGTACATGAGTCTTCGGGGGGGGGCCCTAAATTGTGGTCAACCTGGATTTATTAGCAGGACAGAAGGACAGTCATTATGGATGGAGCATCAAAGTCAAAAGAGGAAAAGGCCAGAAGGGCTGCAGGCTGTGCCTCACAGAGTACTTTTGAATTAGATTAGAATGAGGCTGGTAAATAATGTTCCCATAAAGTAAGTGTTATGAGAAAGCTAAGTTAAAGACAACTTGCTATTGGGCATAGCAACACCCATCCTAGACTAGGAAAAATGATACTGACTTTAAGCCCTGAAGAATGAGGGAAACGTCTAGGTGGCAAATTGCAGTCAGAATCGAGAGTCTGAGGCCGGATCGTGGGAAGGAATGAGCCTTCAAACGTAGGCAAAGGCCAAATCATAGTTTGACTAAGAAGTCAAACCTCCAAAGGTTAATTTTTAACTGAGCCCATCAAAACAACAAACAAAATAAACACAGATACAAAATACAACAAAGATGTAAACACCTGGGAAAGTCTCAAGTGTTCTAAACAATGAGAGCCTCCGCCTTATATCTCGTCTTCCACACTCAGGAAGGGAAAAGTACTAAGAAAGAAGACATTGTCCTTTGCCACACTCAGTTACAAGATTCAGTCGTTGTCTGGACATGTCTGCTCTTGTATATCATCAAATGAAAGTCAGGGAACCCACACTGCCCAGTGCTACTCCAGTGTCTCTTCCTCGGCGTCTTTCCCTGAGGAACGAGGTGTATCACAGCTCCGTCGCACTCAGAAGTAGCCAAATGGCTTATGTTCGCGGATGAAATGTGATCAGAAATCATGTGGGTCCCTGACACACACAGCTTTCCGGCTCGGCCAGTGTCTTGCCGTGTCTGTTTTCCTTCTGCTCCAGTAACTGAGGCTTCCCCACCGAGGCTGCTCCACGAGACGTCACGGAATGGAAGGGAAGCACGCCTGGAAGGACTCAGTGTGGAAGATAAGTCAACCCGCAAGTCACTGAGCCTGGGGGGCTGTTTATTACTGGAGCATAAACTAGGCTAACCTGTCTTTACCAATATATTCATGAACACAGATTTGCAGGGTGAAAAGGGTGAGGCAAGAGACGTTAAGAAGCACCACGTACCCGGTACCTGTCAGGTGAGAACCCAGGGTGACCTCACTTTGGAATTTCCCCTACAGATTTCACACCACAACTACAGAAATGAAGCGCCCTAATTTTACTTTTTTCCTCCCTCCTTGCTCGTGACCAAACAATTCAGTGCTAATGACTAACTGCTCCATCAGAGAAGAAAAAAGAGAGGGAGGGAGAGACAGAAGAGCGTGACAGGGGATGCAGGCGGCTTGTCTGCGCTCAGTTTCTACAGCCAACAGCTATAAATAAAACCATTAGGGAAGCACACATGGCCTTAAATGAAAAGCACAAAGAAAAGTACTTTCTCTGATAGTTTAGCAACACATTCAGATTTCATGTCTCAAGGTAAAAATAGGCTTAACAAAGGAATTAAATTTGGAAGCTGAGCTGAAGCAAAGAACACTAGCGTGACGAAGCATGCCGTAGGAGGAGAAAAGAGACTTATAAGGTACTGTACTTGCTCTGCTGAGAAGCAGGATGCAGGGGTGCAAAAAAGGATTGTCCTAAGAGACAAAAGTAATCACCAAGAGTCTGAAACTTAACATAACATGACTATGAAATCAATAACTAAAAGGAACTCACACAGGCTTCAGTAGGTAATAAACCTCACCACATATGATTTTCCTTTGTATATTTTGAACATTAAGGGAAGAAAATAAACATAGAGGCCAGGGATTTAGCTTGGAGGTTGCAGCGTCTGTCTTGCAAGCACAAGGTCCTGAGTTCAATCCCAGGTAACCACATGCCACAATTCTGGGTGTGGTGATTCACCCCAGAAGCACTCAGTACCACATACCACAGTGCCGGGCGTGGTGGCTCACGCCTATCATCCCAGCACTCAGGAGGCAGAGACAGGAGGATTGCTGAGTTCCAGGTTTGCCTGGGCTACATAGTGAGCTCAGGACCAGCCTGAACCCTGTCTCAAAAAAAAAAAAAAACCCATACATTTCAAATTTAATAACTCATGTTTTGACTGTGTAGATTGTCACCATCTTAAATTTCACTAAAACTTGCTCATTTCTATTTTGTAATTTTCAATGCTATTTTTAGCAGCTCTGCTACACAAGTAAATGTGAAGAGATGCGCCAGCTTCCAAAAGACAAAACAACTCCATCAGCCAATCAGTTCTCTCAATGTTACAGTCTAAGGGAAGTAAATCTTCTCACCCTACACTATATTCAAACTAAAACACAACAGAAAAAGGCTAGGGATGTAGTTCAGTGGCACCATGCCTGCCTGGATCCCTGATACCATAAAAAGAAAAGAAAAGAAAACAAAACAATATATGCTACTTATATCAAAGAATAAATTGTATCTAACATTAGATTTGGAGTTCCTCAAGGGAAGGAACTATTTCTTATTTCCCCTTATCTCTCTGTCAAGACCTACTTAGTACAGTCTCTAATACCAAACAGAGTGTAATAAACCTTTTCTAATCAAAAAGAGTGATTTCTCCTGCAGCCATTCTTACTCTAAGTGGTCTGCTCTCAATAAACTGTAAATCAGTAGAAAGTGAGTGTAACTCTTGTGCCAGGAAAACATCACTAGACAATGACACATCCTAAATCTGTGTCTAAAACTGAAGGTCTTGTTTAAATATCACATTGTTTCTTTCAAGTGAGAAACTGAAAGGGTAAATGAGGACCAAAACAGGTGACAGATATTGGAAAGTAAAAAGAAAATGTTCAAATGAGAGGGGAGAGGAGAAAAAGGGGGCCAGGGGATAAAAATGGAAACAAAGCTTTTGTAAACAAGGAAGGGAAGAAGGGTTGAAAGGAGGGGAGGGGGCTGGGTTAAAAAAAAAAGGGCCGGAGATTTAGCTCAGTGGTTCCGGCGCCTGCCTTGCAAGCACAAGGTCCTGAGTTCAATCCCGGTAACCACATACAATGTTGGGCATGGTGACTCATGCCCACCAGCAATCAGTGCCACGTGCCGCAGTGCTGGGCCTGGTGGCTCACGCCTGTCATCCCAGCACTCAGGAGGCAGAGGCAGGAGGATTGCTGAGTTCGAGGCTTGCCTGGGCTACATAGTGAGCTCAGGGCCAGCCTGAACTACAAAGCGAGACCCTGTCTCAAAAAAAAAAAAAAAAAGAATCAACATATGTACAGTACAAATTCCCTGTGATGATCGTCATCATTGTATGCATCAGAAGTATACCAATAAAGTTAGTTGTTTAAATAAATAAATCTGTGGGCCTGAAACACTCCCTAAATCACACTTCTGGCAGCATCAGTGAGAAAGAATAATTCAATTAAATCATTTCCATGAACAGCTAGAGAACCACGTGAAGATATCAGTAGTCCCAGGGCAGTGGTAAAGTGCTCTGACCTGCGATGCCAGCCCCTCAGCCCAGCTGATGCTTTCCAGGACTCCAAACAGCTTTGCCACAAAGCTGAGATTACTCACAGCCACAG
Source organism: Thryonomys swinderianus (assembly GCA_004025085.1). Taxonomy (NCBI): domain Eukaryota; kingdom Metazoa; phylum Chordata; class Mammalia; order Rodentia; family Thryonomyidae; genus Thryonomys; species Thryonomys swinderianus. The sequence continues at coordinate 58,917 of PVIC010000093.1, forward strand.
TCATGATACAGCAAACGATCTTGTTTACTGCAGATCCAGGCCTAGAATCCAGACCGTCCTAGATGCCTGGAGAATTTCTGTGATCAACCACTCGAAGCATGGATCTAAGTAATCTGACAACCCTGCAGTCAACAGCACTTGTGCAAATCCTCAGCCAATGTAACAGAACAAGGGCATTAGGATTGGTCTGTGAATAATTCTGTTCTGCTTCGTGGAAGTCAATGTAGCATGTTGGGAGGGAGGGGTATAGCTTCAGTATCATAAACTGAAATGTCAGTGGTAAGAAACTTTATATTTTATATTTCTCAGGTTACCAGCAGAGATTTTCAATAGACTGCAAGCACTAGTTACAGCGATACCTTTTCCTAGCTAGCTATGAAGGGGCTCAGCAACAGGATCTGAGTCAAAAAAAATAAAGCAGATCAAGGTTGATGGTCTTGTTTTTATAAGAAACACAGTGTGTGTCGTACAATTTTTATATGGAGTTTGGCAACTTCAGGATCATTCATCCATAAACTATAACCAAAAATGGCAGTTTAAAACCCACTGTTCATACAGAGCTGATTCCACAAACACTAGCAATGCTTCCTATGTGTCCTGTTGGGCACCAAGACATCATGATAAACAAGTGAATAACACATTGTTAGAAGTATGTATATTGCATAAATTTATCTTCCATTGAGTCTACAATGAGGGTAGTACTTTTTTAATTGAATTCTTTATTGGTACATTTTATATACAGCTTACAATCGCACACAACACTGGGGAATTTGTACCAGTATATGACACAAGTTAATTCTCATTTTTATCCACATCCCTGCCCACCCACAACCCCTTATATACATGCTCTTTCATTTTCTTTTGGAATCATAGGGATACTACTTCTCCAACCCAGAAAACACCTTTTCAAAGAACTAGTGAAAATGTCAGGTGAAGAAACATCTTGAATTAAAGTCACAATGCTGTTACCTGGATGCCTGTATTAATATTGATCAGCTATTTTTGGAAAGCTTCTGCAAAGTCAAACTCTGCAGGGACCCTGGATTAACAGGCAAAGAGTAAAAAGCCAGTCACCTGTAGGATCTGGGTGTGGAGGCGTCCATCCATTTATATATAAATATATTTATTCAACAAATACTTACTGAGTCCCTTTTAAGAGTACCTCTTGTTCTGAGCACCAGAATGCCAACTTGAATAAAAAAGACAAAGTATTCCTGTCTTTGAGTTTATATCTGAGTGCACGTGACAGAATATAAACCAGCTAGCAAATGAAAAAATATAATTTCACTAAGACTAGCACTATAAAGTATGATAAGACAATAGAAAAAAGTTCACTGACGGAATGGGAAGCAAAATAACTAATGAACATTTCAGGAAGGCTACTTTTTGTCAGAAAAGCAAAACACATATACTATAACATCACATTTTATCTTCATTTTAATTAACAAATACCAAAAACATTGCAGATGCAAAGGAAGTAAAGAACAAAGGAAAAGGTCCTCAGCTCAACTCTCCCGACAACAACTCTCCACAGATACACAAGCAGCTACCAAGGTCTTGTGTAGAACTAATTCAGGGTGTAGTAAAGGAACAATTAGCTCCCCTGATACAGAATAGAATAAGCATGAGACACCAGCTGTGCAAACCACGCTAAAGCATTAAAGCAGATTTTTCTGGATCTTTCTACTCTTCCTTTAACATACCGTAAGTGGGAAGGATTCAGACCACAGGCTTCTGTGGTGTAGGAGAGGTGCCTGAGCCATCTCTATGTTAACAGGGAAAGGGTCACAAAGGAGAAAAAGGAAGTCTATCCAGGTGTAGACAGGAGATAGCAGGAGAAAAAGTGGAGGCAGGGAGAAAAGGAGGAGAGACAAGGTAACATGTACTTCCAAATTTTCCCTGCTGGCTTCCACCATGTAAAAGAAGAAATTTGTTCAACGGATGAAGTGTCCCTGAGATCAACTGCCCCAGTTAGGAGTGTGAAGGAGAACACAGGGCAAAGGACTCCATCTGAGGCACAGCCACTGAGAGTAACCTCAGCAGTGCATTGTGGGTAGACAAAGACACCCTTAGACTGAGCATTCCTAAACCACACATATTCCACGGTTGCCTGGATTCCAGTGAAATAAGTCCTTGGGTCCTATGCTCTGAAAGCCAGGAGAAAACTCAGCACTGAAGAAGCCACAGGTCATGACCTGGGGGCCCAGGAGACATTATACCTAAAGGCCTCCAGGTGCCCTTTGCCCTGGGGCTGTACAAGGTTAAGCAACACATTTCTGTGACTCAGACCAAGAGACAGTAGAAACTGAGATCCTCAATATTTTTATGAGAAGCTGAGTACAACCTAAAAGAATTATTTAAATTTTCCAATTGCATTAAATTTAAAAACATGCGGGCCGGAGATTTAACTCAGTGGTTCCAGCGCCTGCCTCACAAGCACAAGGTCCTGAGTTCGATCCTGGTAACCACATACAATACTGTTCTTGGTGACTCACTTGCACCAGCAATCAATACCACATACCACAGTGCCGGGTGTGGTGGCTCACACCTGTAATCCCAGCACTCGGGAGGCGGAGGCAGGAGGATTTCTGAGTTCCAGGCTTGCCTGGGCTATATAGTGACCTCAGGGCCTGCCTGAACTATGAAGCGAGACCCTGTCTCAAAAAAAAAAAAAAAAAAAAAAATTTAAAAACATGCTGGAATTTTTTGTTGCCCCATAAACCAGCAGGTAAAAGATCCCTGATAAGAGAGGCTCTACACTAAACAAAGAAGCTCCATTTCCTTTCAAATCCAAATTGTCCTGTGATTTAAATTCTGAACTCCGCCCTTCAAGCCTCAAGGTCTCCATACCTCTGGTTTGGACTACAGGTGGGGCTGGTATCCTGAGGTTGGAGAAACAATTGCTTCCAAAATAGGCAGAACTGACATAATTCTTTGAAGGTAGTCAATCATCCTATTCAGAATTAAATTATGAAGCTCTTTTAAAATAGATAAGGCAGCAGCTACGTTCTGAAGCCAAGTTATTTAATGAGTGCTGAGGTTTTCTTTTTAGAGATTAGAAAGTCAGAGGGTTGCTGCTATCAGGCATCTCATCAGAGAGACAGGGCCTTGTAGAAATATAATGGATTCAGAGAGTTAGAGCAAGAGAAAAATAGATAGGAATAATTAAAGCTTCCATGACAACTATCTCTTCTTATCAACTTGAACCTCGCATTATTTCTTTCTTACTTTTAAGGATCATAAGTAAGTTCAAGAAGTAATTAAAAATAATCCCTTCAAATATCAAACCCTGGTTTGTTTTAGAGAAATTTAAATACAATCATGAAGGAGTTGCTGATGTAAATATGATCCTAGGAGCCTGCTGATTTTATAAAAGTCCAAATAGTGAGATATGTTTAACAAACTATAAAAGTAATTTTTCTTAAAGTAAATGTCCTTCTGAAAAGAAAGGGTTGGGGATAGACTTATTGACAATATTTTAAAATATTTATTTTCGGGCTGGAAATTTAACTCAGTGGTTCCAGCACCTGCCTCACAAACGCAAGGTCCTGAGTTCAATCCCAGGTAACCACATACAATGCTGGGCGTGGAGACTTGCACCCACCAGCAATCAATACCACATACCACAGTGCCAGGCATGGTGGCTCATGACTGTAATCCCAGCACTCCACTTGGGAGGCAGAGACAGGAGGATTGCTGAGTCTGAGGCTTGCCTGGGCTACCTAGTGCGCTGAGGGCCAGTCTGAACTACAAAGCAAGACCCTGTCTCCAAATTAATTAATTAATTAATTAATTAATTAAAAATACTTTTAAAAAGAAATTTTAAGTCTCTCTGTTTCTCTAGCATCATCTTTTTTTGCATTATTCAGTAAACTTTATTGGTACATTATATACACAGCTCACAATCACACTAACATCATCTTTTTACAACCAGAATTGATGTGATATTCTATTACATCTTCTTGAATGAAGTCATATATCTTTTATTTCAGGAGTCAGTCAGGTCAAAAAATGTCTAGTTAATGTTTATTAACTGAGGTTTTCCTCACAGAGACCCCAGTGGATTTGTAAGCGCTCAGAGAGAGCAGGGAGTGTGGTTAGTGGTGAAGCCACTCACTTGAAGGAGCTTCTACCTTAATGTTTAAAATACCCTCCCAACCAGCAGAAGTCCCCTAACCTCTGGTAACCCTTACTACACAAAGGTGAAGTGACTACGTTCACACACTTTCCCAGAAGGGCTCCCACTTCTTGCCTGCAATAACGTTTTAATATTGATCACACTTGTAATCCCAGCACCTGGAGAGGCAGAGGCAGGAGGATTGCCATGAGTTCAAGGCTTGTCTGGGCTTCATAGTGAGCTCAGGGCCAGCCTGCACTACAAAGCAAGACCCTGTCTCAAAAAAAAAAAAAAGTTTTAATATTGAGTTTAATCTTGCTCACAAATTACAAGCCTATTACTATTACTTCGAAAAGGACACCAGGAAATGAGGCTGTATTACTACCACATCATCATGCCCTAATATTTCCAATTTACTCCTCTCATGCAGCGCCCTTGCAAAAGGCCCCATTTATTTCTGAATTCCAGGAACACAGGCACCAAGAAAAGCTTTGTAGTGTGGCAGACAGGTCCAGATCTGGCACTCACGGAAAAGGGAAAATCAAATGGGACCATCTATTAACAGGGTCAGTCAGAGTCCTTATGAAACCCCCTGCCCTTTCAAATGACCAGTGGGCCTTTCTCCTTTCCTGGGTCTGGGCCTCTCAGACTCCAGGCTGTTTGCATTCAGTCAACACTTCCATTTTATAGGCCTGTGGAGCCAAAGATTACAAGACTTTTGAACTCCAGGCTGCCTTCTGTCTGGCTACACCCTCTGTTTTTGGAACCCAAGTCTTTTTTAACAACTCTGCAAAAGCAGGCAATTAGGGTAGAGTCTGTTAATCCTCTCCTCTAGACCTAGAGGTAATTACATATGCAGAACTAACCCTTGGAGAGGTAGAATGGCCACTACAAAAGCTTGGAGCTTTTCAGAGAAGGATCCGAACACATTTCAAGGGAAGCACCAGGTTTGACCCAGGTGCCTTGAAAATCTCCTGCAGTTATTCTAAAGGAAGCTAGATACAATGCTAAATGAGAGAGTTAAGGAAAAGAGAAAATGTATAAAGTAAAAATGAAAAGAAAAAGTTAGAGAGCCATGTTAAAAGGTTCAAAATGTACTAGAGCTTTCATCGTCTGGTGCCTACCTTTGTCTTCCTCCACTGGTATCTGTACATCTACTAACTACTGTTTCTCTGTATAGAATAACACATAGCTTTTTCTGTCAAAATTCACACTGCTAGTGGAATTCGATCTGCTATTATCTATGGGATTTTTATTAATTGAAGAACATTATGATCTTTTTAGTCACTCAAAATAATAAAAAGTACAGAAAGATTCATAGCATTTTTTAAAAAATTCTGACCTTCATATACTGGTACAAATTTCCCAATGTTATATGTGATTTTGAGATGTATATAAATTGTACCAATAAAGAATTCAATTAAAAAAAATTCTGACCTTTATGCCAAAGAGAAGATCCGGAAATTGTCTATCTGTGATCTATTGATTTCACTTATTAGTATATCCTCCAGGTGTCTCCATTTGCACCTAAATGGATGATCTTGTCATTCTTTATGGCAAAGTAATACTCCATTTTATAAAAAACCACATCTTCTTTATCCACTCTCCAGTTGATGGACATTTGGGTTGTTTCCAAGATTGAGCTATCACGAACTGAGCTGCTATGAACAAGGCTATACATCTGTAGATGCAAATGAACTCTAGAAAGCAGGACAGCTTTTATAGAGTGGAATATTTCTAAGGAAACTTGGTGAGGGAATGTGATGAGGGGAAGGAATAAATATGATACAGAAAGAAAATAAAAGAGCATGTATAAAGGGGGGGAGGAGGTGTGGGTGGATAGGGATATGGGTAAAAATGAGAATTAACTTGTGTCATATACTGGTACAAATTCCCCAATGTTATATGTGATTTTGAGATGTATATAAATTGTACCAATAAAGAATTCAATTAAAAAATTCTGACCTTTAAATTTTATTTTTTCTCTAAATGATTTTTTTTTTTTTGAGACAGGGTCTCACTTTGTATAGTTCAGGCTGGCCCTGAGCTCACTATGTACCCCAGGCAAGCCTCAAACTCAGCAATCCTCCTGTCTCTGCCTCCTGAGTGCTGGGATTACAGGCGTGAGCCACCAGGCCCGGCTCAGACTGTAATTTTTTCTAACCTCCAATGAAATTAACTTACTGAGATGGTCCCCCATTTTATATGATTATTTTGTATATCAGTTTTTTTATTTCTCATCATACCAGTTAATTTTCTGAAAGCAATACTATATTTAACATATCTCTTCAAAGTGCTTAACATATACATACCTGCACATATACACAACTTGGTTGAATTGATCCAACTACGTTAGTATTTCTCAAGTGAATGCCATTGATACAGGATCTTCACATGTTTTATGGAAAGAGATATTTCCATCTTTAAATAGAACTCATGAATACCACATTGACTAACCAGAGATAACAATTACTACAGTAATTTGTAAGTCTTCAATATATAATGCTAATATGTGTCATCACAAAAAGCAGGGCAATGATTTTCAAAGTTATTTGATTCCTTTTCCATACTGAGCCTTTTGCAAAAGAAATGTTACAAGGAATATAGCTGAGAAAATATGAATGTCAGAATGCATTTGAACTATGTACATGATTCCAGTTTGATGGGCTCAGAGTAGTAGAAAGAAAAAAGGAAGCTGTCTCCTTCATTTCTGAACTCAAGAATGGACCAGAACACTTTCCCCTCTCTATATACTGCTTATACAATTCTTAAAGATACTCTCCCTCAGAAATCACATCCTTTCATTGCATCACTAAGTTCTGATATCCCCATCAATTTGCCCCGCCTTCTCCCTACCTACAATCAAAAGTCTGTTCTCTCCAAAACATTGATATGCCTGAAGGAAAACAATCTGATCAACTGGCTACATTATCTGTAGAAAGTTAACAATCCAATAAATGTCTCTTTCTATAGATGGTAACATATTTTTACATATCTATTTATACTATCCTTCAGCATCATCTCTAGGTAGGCCAAAAAAAGCCTGTGTGATAGATAGAAGTTTAGGGCAAGCAATGTTTAATAGTGTCCATATTCCACTAGACCATTACATGTCAGACCTTTTGTATAAGAAGTAAGGAACACTGTGGTTGTCAGAATTCTCATCACCATCATTACTGTTAACAGTCGTAATTGGTTTAATTCTTATGTGGTAAGCTTTGTTTTCCCAATAACTTCAGTCACAGTTGGTTCCTTTTCCCAAGGGGCACTCACCCTATCAAGTCTTCTCAGATCTCTCTATACCTCTCTGGGTTCATTTTTTGTTGCAAAATAAACCACTCCAAGACTCAACGGGTTAAACTTTTCCCAACCCAGGAGCCTCTGACCCCGCCCTTCCCAACACCCTCTCCAACCTTTCTAGGGCCCCTGTTCCATGAGTCTGGCCACCTGTGTTTCAGAAGCTCCCTCAGCCTCAAGCCACCTGAGATACGCTCAGGTAAGTCCTGTTTCAAGTCTATTTTAATTCTGAAAGCATGTAGCTGGGGGCTGCTATGTCCAATAGGCAGGGGACCAATAGCAGGAACTTGGAAAACCTAGCCCAGATGAAGATCACCTTACTAGCTCTCTATCCACAGTCAGTGGTGTGATAGCTGAGAGTGCTTCTTGGTGAATTTGCACTATCATCTGCCGAAAGTATAGGGAGACTTTTTTTTCCCAGACATTTATGTGATTAGAACTAATACTGCAAACCACTTTGTAACCCAGGAAGTGAGAGTATGAAGGGGTTTTCCCTGATCTTACTTGAAGAAAACTTAAAATCTCAAGGGAAAATATAAAATGACCCGTTTGACTGCATCTTTCACTTTAATTCTCTCCCTCACGAGTTCCATTCACTTAGCTTACAGACTTGACCTTCACCCATTCGGGGAGGTGTTGGAGATGCCATTTGAAGCCGCTTGTGAAGAGCTGCTCTACAAATCCGTAGAACCTGCAGATGATTTTGACCTCCCTTTCATTGATTAAATAAATGTCTTTGCCTGCAAAGACTGCCTGCCTTACATCGCCAGTTGCACAAAACATGGACGACTCCTTTGTGCAATTCACCGGTAAAACTATTTTTTTTTCTTTTTTATTTTTGAGACAGGGTCTCGCTTTGTAGTTCAGGCTGGCCCTGAGCTCACTATGTAGCCCAGGCAAGCCTCGAACTCTGCCTCCCGAGTGCTGGGCTTACAGACATGAGCCACCACGCCTGGCGGTAAAACTATTTTTTGTGGAGCAAAATTATTAAAGTTTCCTTGGGTCGCTAGCTACTCATGCAGACTCTTCAAGAAAGGAAAAATAACTCTCAATCACTGTACCCTATCAGACTTGATTGGGGCAGTAAATGTAATATTTAAGCAAGCCAGAAATGTGAGTATTCTAGCACCAGTCATTTAGTATTTTTCTCAGTTCTTCCACCCTGGGTCAACCTGCTATAACCCACAGGTCTAGAATGACCTGGAACACATGTCTGAGGTGTCAGCCAGAAGAGCGGAGACAGCTGTTCTTGTTCCCCTTGGCTTCTCCTTTCTCTCAAAGCCAGTTGGGGGAGACTCTCTCCAAAAAAAGTAGTGCTCAGCTTCCCAGCAGCAAGACAGCAGGCCTCTCTGTGCAAGGACTTTTCAAATATCTGCTATGCCATGTTTGCTAATGTCTCATTAGGCACAGGAAGCCATAAGTTTAAACCCAGATACAGGGGTGGAGATGCAGGAGTGGCAAAGTCACAATGTGAAGTGATGTTCGTACAGTGGTGGGTGTAAGGGTCACAGCTATCTTGGCAGAGCGCCTACTGCATCACTAGGCTGGCTACAGAGAGACTTAGGATGATGATGGAAGCTGGGCTCAAGACAAAATGGTGCCTCCCATGATGATGCACAAAGAGATGAACACCATTTAGGCCACTAAATTTTGGGAACATTCATTGTAGTACCAAAACTAACAGAAACAACTTTTGAGCCCAAACACGAGCAAAAGTTTCAGAAGTTTTTTTCTTTTGTATGCAGGATGAAAAGCAAAGGGTTGCTCCCACTGGTATAATTAGGTATGAAAATCGGGGCTGTCTGTGCTGTTCTCATCAGTGCTGGAGAAGAAGCCACCTGTGCCTTCATCCTAGGGGGAGACAGCAAAGCTCAGCCCCAGCCCTGCGTTTCCCCATAAAAGCTCTCAGAATTCACAGAACAGGTTGGAGAGCAAAGAAAAAGCAGGGAAATGAAAAAGGCTGGCAACACCACTCCGAGTCTGAATTTTAAAAGGAAGCATTTCTATTTTCCCCATGTGTCATTACTCTGAGTCTGTTTCTGAACTAGTCTTTCTTCAGAATGTAGCAGACTGAGCACCTAGATTGTTGTTTTCCATTAACTGGGTGTATTAACTGCTGTTTGTATTAATGGTGCTTCTGTGCTTTTACAACTAATAGACTGACAGGATCAGACTAGGTAAGCACCCTAAATGCTCATCTTCTAGAAATTAAACGACTAACTACCCCAACCATATATCAAGTACTATCAGAAAGCTAATCTGCATAAAATTGCAACCAGAAGCACGAGGTTTGTTATTTTAAAAAAATAACCATGGGCCGAAGATTTAGCTCAGTGTTTCCAGCATCTGCCTTACAAGTGCAAGGTCCTGAGTTCCATCCCAGTAAGCACAAACAATGCTGGGTGTGGTGACTCACGACCACCAGCAATCAATACCACAAAGCACAGTGCTGGGCGTGGTGGCTCATGTCTGTAATCCCAGCACTCAGGAGGCAGAGACAGGAGGATTGCAGAGTTTGAGGCTTGCCTGGGCTACATAGTGAGCTCAGGGCCAGCCTGAACTATACAAAGTGAGACCCTGTCTCAAAAAAAAAAAAAAAAAAACATTTTCAGGCCCACCTCTGTAACTGACTAGTAGTAAAATTGCTGCTTGATTTCCCAAAGCCTCAGTTTCCTTATCCATAAATTGAGAACAGTAATTTTGTTAGAATATATTAATTATGAAATAATACACATCCTGTGCCAGCATATGCCTATACATCAGGAGGTTCAGGAAATGCGTCTTCTTGTAAATGAATGGACTTAACCCATGTCTGTTATTCCTGTCCACACATCGGTTGGGTCATGTGTATAACAAAAAAATGCTGGGCTGGAGATTTAGCTCAGTGGTTCCGGCGCCTATCTAGAAAGCTCTAGGTCCCTGGTTGGATTCCTGGTAACACATACAACAATACCAAGCATGGTAACTCACGCCCACCAGCAATCAGTACCATACACCACAATGCTGGGTGTGGTGGCTCATGCCTGTGATCCCAGCATTTGGGAGGCAGAGGCAGGAGGATTGCTGAGTTCGAGGCTTACCTAGGTTACATAGTGAGCTCAGGGCCAACCTGAACTACAAAGCAAGACCCTCTCTCAAAAAAAAAAAATCCTAAAGTTGTTCCCCCAATTTCTCAGACCTCTACTCTGATTGCCTGCTTTGAAGACAAAGCAAAATTTGAATATCCCAATGCAACAGAACATTCTGAATGTATAGTTCTCCCTGTTCAAGCTATTCTACTTGTCTATATTTTTTTAATTGTTACTTTTAAGCCTAAAAAAGAAGAAAAACTCACAATTTGAGCCTAAAGCAAGGGGGGGGGGACAACAGTCTGTACAGATTAACATTGTTTTCTTCTTCTATTTGAGGAGAAACTCTATCCCCAGCTTCCAGAATAAAGAATGTCCTCCGAGCATCAGATTGAAACAAGATACTCTGCTTAACCAGTAATTCTGGACTTTCCATCTTTTTCCTTCATACACATGGTATCAAAGGGATAAATGATGCCTAAGACATAAAGATATTTTTATTTTTCACCTAAAAACAACCATATCCATTCAAAAAAATGAGAAATAATTGAGCACACATTTAGGCAAAAAGAAATGCTCCTCAGTTTTTAAGGGGCTATTAGCTTACTTTTGGAGTACATAGTATCCAACACCCACAACTTAAAGAAGAGGTTGGATTTGGCTCACATTTTTGAGAGGGTTCAATCCATGGTCAGCTGGCTCCGAAGCAGAAACATTGTGGCAGAAGGATGTGGAGCAGGAAAGCTACTTAGTTCATCATGGCCAGGAATCATAGCAGAGGATACAACCCGTGAAAGGAAGGAGCAAGGGCCAGTCCTAGGCCCAGACCACACCCAAAGCTGTGCTCCCCAGCCAATCTGACTCTCCACTCGGCCACCACATTCTCCAGGGTCACCACCAAATACAATAGCAGAACAACAACAATGTGGGAAAGAAGACGTAAGAAGGGGTCTCATCACCCTTTTGATCCAAGAAAGAGTCCATGCCTAGGCAGGTCTAGGGCAAAAGAATGAATGAATGCCTACCTATCAAATGAATAAGCATGAGTCATAAAAATAAATGAACAAATGAGTGAATAAAATGTACTCTATCCTTCCGCTTTAACAACAGTACCTTTTTAAACCGGAAGTGGTGGTCCACAGCTATAATCCCAGCACTACTGAAGCTGAGGCAGGAGATTCACCGCAAGTCCAAGGCTAACCTCCACTAAAAAATGAGTTCAAAGTTACCTGGACTTGTCTCAAAAACAAAACAGTACCAAGTTCAGACTGCTCAGAGTGGTGGATGGAAAACTGGTGATGTGAGGAGAGCCCTCCCTCGCCCCTTGCTTACCCCTCTTACCTCCTAGATCCATCTCGTACCACGGCAGCTGCAAGGATGTCCTTAGAGGCAGCCCCACCTACCACATGGCCCTTGGCAACCTCACAAACCTAGAAGTGCCCAGACAACACCTGTCTGGAGGACAAGTTCAGGAACTCAGGTCAAGAGCTCTGAGTATCCAGAACAAGGCCTCAATAGAGAGCCTAGAATTCAGATGGGTATGTTTTCTTGTACCCACCCCAAGGAAAATCAAAACAGCACCCTGTCAAGCACAGGGCCCGAGGCAGAGACACCTCCTGCTTTTGATGTCAGGGCGACAGTGAACATACAAGAGCCTTCTCTGACCTCAGCCCCAGAAACTGGGAGGTCCTGCCTCACTCACCACACAAATAGACACATGGCCCCCTACTAAAGCTCCCCATGCTTTAACTGCTTTTAGGTGACACCTCCACTTTTACACCTTTAGCCAGAAATCACAAACAAATGTCAGGCAATCAGTTTCTTTCTAATGTCTCATCGCTGACATTACTCTTCAACCTGAAAGTAAAGACTAAGCTGCTCATTTTCTTCCAATTCAGAAAGCTTGTCTTTTCTTGACATTTTATCCTACCCCAAGGTGATTGTACTCCTCCACCTTCTCCCAAAGGGAGGGGAAGAGTGTGTGTGTGTGTGTGTGTGGTTGTGTGTGTGCGTGTGTGTGTGCACATGCATGTGTGTGTGTCTTGTATTAAACTGTATACATATATTCCACAATGAGCACCTTAGAGTCATTTCTCTTCTCTTGTTTCCCACAAGAAATCAGTAGAGTAGTGCCCAGTTCCTTTTAAAGTCATACTCAACTTTGTCTCTTATTCTTGGGCCTTGATTAGTTCCTATTTATATCAGTATCCTCTTTACCTTGAAGTGCTCCCTTCCAAAAGGCCTAAGAATGAAATCAATTCCAGCCAAATCACATTGTCCTGCTGATTCCTTCTTTCCTGACCCAGTGGTGTTATTCAGCCCTTGGCACCATTAGAGAACCCTCACGGGCAGCCATCTTCTCTTCCTCATCTCCTCCCCAAGGTTTCCTCCCTTCAGTGTTGTTGTCTCCCCTCTTTTCACCTCTCCAGCACTCTTCTGGGGAACTTGGGTAGAACCTTCTCTGTTCCAAACAAGCATCTGCTCAATCAGAGTTTGCTCTGAGCCTCTTCCTTGAAGGCCCTGAGACCGGTCACCAGACCAGGCGCGGGGACTTGCCTCAGGCCACAGTCTTGTTTTCCCCCAGTCAGGCGCTGTAACATCTGTTCCAAGAAGCCCATTCTCCTTCTAGAAAAAACACATGAACAAAGAGGGCTGGCTCAATGGGCCTGCAGGGCCTGTGCAGAGGGCAGGCACGTGAGTTGACATTCTGTTCTGAGGTAACTGTCAGTAATTTTATTTGAGCTTTTGTTGCTGTTTTTTAAAGTCAGGTGAGACAGTGGGGCATGCATATGAGCAAAAAAAGAAAGAAAGAAGGAAAGTAACAAAGGGAAAGAGAGGAGAGAAAGAAAAAGAAAGAAGTAAAGAAAGAGAGAAAGGAAGGAAGGAAGAGAGAGAGAGAGAGAGAGAGAGAGAGAGAGAGAGAGAGAGAGAGAGAGAGTTTCAAATTCTGTGCATCCACCACCCATCACCCTGCCTGCCCATGTAGCCTTCACAGTGTTGCACGAGCACAGAATCGCTGTGAACACCTGATGGTTGGGAGTCTGCCAGACTGGAGGCCAGTATAAGATGATCCTGTTACATTTGTGCCCAGGTAGAAGCTCTGTTCACACCACAGGACCACAATTTCTATTCCTGTAAGAACTTGCTTTGATGCAGCAAGAAGACAGGCATTCTTGCTTTCCTTATCGGACCTTTTGTTTGTTTGTTTGTGTTTGTTTTGAGACAGGGTCTCACTTAGTAGTCGAGGCTGCCCCTGAGCTCACTATGTAGCCCAGGCAAGCTTCGAACTCAGCAATCCTCCTGTCTCTGCCTCCCGAGTGCTGGGATGACAGGTGTGAGCCACCACACCTGGCACTGTAGTATGTGGTATTGATTGCTGGTGGTCGTGAGTTACCACGCCCAGCATTGTATGTGGTTACCAGGATCGAACTCAGGACCTTGCACTTGCGAGGCAGGCGCTGGAACCACTGAGCTAAATCTCCGGCCCATTATTGGCCCTTTTGTTTCTCCTGCTACATGGCAGTACAGCCAGCTACTTATCCCAAAAATAATGTTCCAGGAAAAAAAAAAAGAGAGAGAGAGAAGGCAAAAGCAGCCAGAAGTTCCTTTCTCCTTCCAGTCCTTCCTCGCTCCTTAGCAAGCAAAAGTAGAGTGTTGGTGAATCTTGCAAATCAGGAAACAAAAACAATTGAGTTTCTTTTGTGCAGCATTTCCACTGCCTTGGGAAAAGCAAACTATATAAGAATGCATGAATTACAAGACAGGAAATGTATCGCTGGGATGATTCCGCACACCAGCAAAACACTCTTGCTTACATTGGCATTGAAAACTGGCTTTGCACAGTACACAGGTGAAAGGCAAATTTCAAGCTATTAACTTTACATGTTGTCTCTCAGAATTTTATGAAATAGCAGATTTAAAACCCTACAGCAATCTGACAGGGAGGCTACAGAAGAAAGAGGGCAAAGCTTGATACTGAGTATCTTTCACTGGCCCTTTTTTCCTGCTGTTTGGACAGAGGCACAACATTCTCTTTCTGAACCAGGCCATGCAAGTTATACAGCCACCCCAGTGAGCAATGAAAAGCAATTGAGTGGGAGAGAGGCCAGGGCAGAAAGGGTCAGAACTGGGCCATAACCCAGCAGGTTGCAGACATTTGTCTAAATGCCCTTTCTGACACCAGCATCCCACACTCAGTCCCTGAGCGGGGGTGGGGGGGGTCCCTATCTCACTCTTAGTAGGAGCCAAAAGTCTCACTGTGCTCTGGCCCTTCACCACCTCAACCTCCAGCTCTGAGCTCTCCTCGCTGCCCCAGGTAGAACATCCTCAAAGCACTTCCTCCAGCCCGCGGGGCGTTCTTACACGCCAGGGCCTGGGTGTGTGCCAACACCATCCCTTAAAACTGCTTGTCTCCCACACCCGGAGCACCCCCTTCTCTGACTCCTGGGGTGCCACATCAGAAGTCCTTAACTTTCCTGATCTCACGTAAACCAACAGTCCTTGACTTATCTCACTTTCTTTTCTTTCGCAGCACTCTTCATCACCAGACCTATCAAACCTGTATTTGATTTCCTTATTGATTCTTGGTCTTCTCCCCTGCACTACAAGCTCCATAAAGGAGAGCCTTTCTCTTTCCTATTCACTGTGCTATTCTACACTAGGCCAGTGGAAGTATTTATTAAGTAACTGAAGCTAACACACTTCTTAAAGTCTGAAGTCATTTAGATTGAGGTAACGAAAGCTTATTTAATAGAGGCATAAATATGGATATTACAAAATTATCTCTAACGTGTCCACAAACGATGCCGGATGTCCAAAGTCAAGATGCATTCTGCCTGAGGTCCACCCAGACAGGGTGCCAAGGACCCTGGGACAGAGGAAGGTGCTGGTGCCTTTCATAAGCAGTGCCATCCCAGGAAATAAGTAGAACCCACCAAAGCCTCCGGCTCTTCCGCTGTAAAATGAACACGATTTAATAACACCGGTCCCCCTTATCTCACAGGTTTCTCTGTGTAATAAATGAGATCACCAATGTAAACATCCTTTCGCAAAGTTGAAATGTCAAAGAAAAGCTCGGGCATCATCTGTTCCTGGCTAATTAAGGGAACAGTCAAAGGGGAGGGGCAGCCAGGCTTGTTGGCCGTTTAGCTAAGGCTGGTTTTCAGAGAGAAAGGAATGAAGGACGCAGGGCAGGGAGCAGATGGGTGTCCTCCTCGTCGCCCTTTCTCAGGGTGACCCCTCTGCGTCTGCCTTTTGACACGAATGTCACTGGGCCCAATTAGAGTTAGCCTTTCACACAGCATTCAAATTCCTAGACTTCCCAGGATGGCAGTATAAGGGAGGAGCAGGAACGCAAAAGAGAAGAGAGGAACAGAGAGGCAAAAGAGTGCAGAGAGAAAAATGGATCCTCTTAGATTCCCCCACACAAAGGACAAGAGGTTTCAACAAATCCTATCATTCGGGAACAGAGGACTATCTGTCTGAGGGGCAAGCTGTTCTCTTTACCAGCAGTGCTGTGTAGTAGTGGAGTTTTTATCGTTATCATTACTAATTTATTTTTACTTGTGTGTTCTGTTTCTGTTTGTCTTGTATTTATCTGTTTAAATTTTCCTTTCCTTCTGCTGCATTCACCAGGTAAGCAGGCTCCAGCCAGCACCAGAGCGGTTCAGAGGCCCCGACTCAGCCTGGACACACAGCAGAGCTCCCCGCACATCAGGGCTCCTGCCTCCACTTGAGTGTATTTTTAAAAATTCATTTTCATCGGCCGGAGGGTTAGCTCAGTGGTTCCGGCGCCTGCCTCGCAAGCACAAGGTCCTGAGTTCGATCCCCGGTAACCACATATAATGCTGGGCGTGGAGACATGCCCACCAACAATCAACACCGCATACCACAATGCCGGACGTGGTGGCTCATGCCTGTAATCCTAGCACTTGGGAGGCTGGGACAGGAGGATTGCTGAGTTCGCGGCGGCTTGCCTGGGCACCATAGTGAGCTCAGGGCCAGCCTGAACTACAAAGCGAGACCCTGTCTCAAAAAAAAAAAAAAGCAAAAAAAAAAAATTCATTTTCATGCTAACAATTCCCCTGAAAAGATGGCAAGGCGTAGAAGATCAAACTGTGCATGATTTTAAGTCAGGAAACAGAACGTTTTTAAGGCGCTCTGAGATGAGATGCTTTAAATGAACGTTTTTGGTAATTTCACAGCTCCAGATAACTTAAGCAGAACATTTTTTAAAATAAAAATGCTTTGACGTGTACCAACAAAATTAGGTAGAAAAGGCTGTCAAAGTGGGCAGCCTGACAGCTCTCCTGACAAGGGAACTCCTGCACTCTATTTTTAAGCCACTCTGTGTAATTTAGGAGAGAAGTCACCACGTCTCCTGCTGAAGCCTTTGGGGGTGGCTGGAGGATAAGTTTGCTCTGCTGAAAATGGCAGGGCCGCCCACACTGAGAAGGCTAAGCTGGAAGATTCTGTAGTTTTGCAGAACTAGTTTTTAAAAAAAAAATGCATTTCCTGAGCAAATGCACAGAAAATGGAAGCAGCCTCCAGAAAAGAAAACTCGGAAGCCCCAGATCTTCCCAAAGTGGTATGAGTGCTACCTCAGTGGCATTGGTAACAAGCAAGCAATAGACATGCGACTGAGCTTCAGGAGGTGGCACCAGGCAACTCAGTGGCACAGATAAATATGGCAGTCTTTTGTAATCCCACCAAGAGAGGTGGAGGAAACAGGATGGAATTTAAACAGAGCCTCCAGCCGCAAAGCAACTGCTCCTCAGAAGAAGAGTGAGGCTGAAGAGTGATTTGTGGAGTCCTTCCTAGCTCCCAGTTTTGTAGCTTCCAGTATACAGAAATCTGAGCTATCTGACCTCTCTGAGCCTTACTTTTCTTTAGAGATAAAATGGCATTGGTGGGACACGGGCCCGGTGGGTTCCTGTTAGGAGTAAATCACAGTGCAGAGCCAGCAGCACTGCCCCAGGGAAGGCCATACCCCAACACCTGCCAGACCCTGACTGTGCAAAGGGCAGCGAGTATGAGGAGCCCAAGGGAGAACTGCACTTGCAGGAAGCGGCTTCTGGTTACAATAACACACAGTCCTGACTTGAAACTTGACTGAGACCAGACCAGTCAGTGCCTCCTCCCCCAACACTCACAATACACTCTCTCCCCTCCCCTCCTCCCCCCAAGGCCTCAGGCAAGAACACACAATGTCCCAGTGCCCAACCCGAGGCCACTGACCCTGACAGGGGCTCCCAAGGGCAACTGTTTGACTGAATGGAGCCTCTTATTAAAAATTAATTTCTGTCAAACCAGATTATACACGAACACAGCCTCATTGTGATCGCTACTGTGAATTCTGGAAACAAACATAAGCCCTACTGTTGCCAAAAACCAAGGGCAGTTTACGACAGTTCTTGATCTCTGAACCCAGCCAGTAGGTTCCCCAGGGCTCACGAAAGCTTTTCTCCCCTGAGGACAGAAGTCTACCCCACCTTCCACCTCCCTGCTCCTGCCCGCCCTCACCCACTCCCTGAGGCACAGTCTTAGAGACCAGGAAGCAAGTTCCTTAATGTAGACACAGGCTGCACCTAATCCAGTTCTGCCCGCTCATGTGCTTCCCCTGTGCGGGAGTAGAGATCCCCCCCCCCTAAAAAAAAGAAAAAATGATGACAACACCACAGCCTGACTAACACACAGACCGGATGGGGAAGGAGGACGTGGACATGGTGTGTGAAGCCCTGGGACACAAGGGCTGTAACCTCCTGTAACACCCACTCCTTGTCCTACCACCACCCTGCCTGGACATTCCTGCGCCCACCTACTGTCTCCTGCAGTATTTCCCATAAATGTAGGGCACTAATCTGAAAGGCGGAGTCATTCTCTTGAGAGCAATATGTTGAGGAAAACAGAGGCTTGCGATTAAAACCCTCAAGACCAGCTTTATGCGTCTTACATATTTCATCTGATGCATGAAACTGACGGTTGAGCTAGGAGGGGAAAGTTCATGGCATCTTCCTCTTCACCCCACTCTTCAGTACTTTTACTAACCATGACTTTAAGTGCACGATCTTTCATGTCGTAGAGGGAACCTCAGTAGGGGCCCCAGCTCCACTGACTGAGAAAGAGCAACTGTGTCCTGTAAGATGAGGGTGGCCAGTCAGAAGGCAGCATTACAAATCAAATGAAAAACCTCCCTGTCCTTGGGAATTTACCTACAGCAAATAATTCAGTGAGCATAAACCAGCGATCATCATTGTATTGGTTGCTGATCACAATTAAAATACTGTTATAAAGTTCAGTACTCCTCAGTAGGAGCTAGATTAGGAGATAAACAATATAAATTCGTACAATGTAATGCTTTTCTCTAAAGATGATGAAGTAAAGCTATGCTTGGTGAGTGGAAAAAAGTTCAGCAAATTGTTGAATTTGAAAAAAACCCTAGCTTTAAAAAATAAATAC
>PVIC010000093.1:77955-105912 GCA_004025085.1 Thryonomys swinderianus
AGCGCAAGGACCTGAGTTCAATCCCCGGTGACCACATATAATGCTGGGCGTGGTGGCTCACGCCTGTAATCCCAGCACTTGGGAGGCAGAGACGGGAGGATTGCTGAGTTCGCGGCGGCTTGCCTGGGCACCATAGTGAGCTCAGGGCCAGCCTGAACTACAAAGCGAGACCCTGTCTCCAAAAAGCAAAAAAAAAAAATAAATAAATAAATAAATAAATAAATAAATACAATCCCATTTATACAAATCTCTTTCACCATGTATATAAAAATATAAACCCAAAGTATGCTTTGTCAAATATGTCTTTATCTCCAGTATGAAGATGATGTGTACTTTTTTGTTTGTTTGTTTTGTTTTTTGAGACAGGGTCTTGCTTTGTAGTTTAGGCTGGCCCTGAGCTCACTATGTAGCCCAGGCAAGCCTCGAATTTAGCAGTTCTCCTGTCTCTGCCTCCTGAGTGCTGGGATTACAGGCATGAGCCACCACACCCGGCAATGTGTACTTTTTAAAGATATTTAGAACCCAGAATGATGGCACATGACTGTAATTCCAGCACTGGAGAAGCCGAGATAGGAGGACAACAAGTTTGAGGACAGCCTCGTCCAAACAGCAAGACCCCGTGTCAAAAATAATATATTTTGAACGTAGCCAGATATGAATTTTGTAACTTGAATCTGTCTCAAGCACAAGTTGTTTTCATTTTTAAGCCATATTACACTGTTTAATCTGTCTCATGTGCAAGATTTTAAAACACTGAGAATATGCACCTAATAACACAGTTTTAAAATACATGAAGTAAAATTGATAGCATTAGAAGGGAAGAGAGGAAATCTATGACACTGTGCTCTACACATGCATTCTATTAATATCAATAATAGTTCTAGTTGTTGATGCACTTTACAAAGATGTATGACCCGGGCCGGAGGATTAGCTCAGTGGTTCCAGTGCCTGCCTCGCAAGCACAAGGTCCTGAGTTCGATCCCGGTAACCACATACAATGCTGGGCGTGGAGACTCACGCCTACCAACAATCAATAACACATACCACAGTGCCGGGCGTGGTGGCTGACACCTGTAATCCCAGCACTCGGGAGGCAGAGACAGGAGGATTGCTGAGTTTGAGGCTTGCCTGGGCTACATTTTGAGAGCTCAGAGCCAGCCTGAACTACAAAGTGAGACCCTGTCTCAAAAAAAAAAAAAAAAAAAAGATGTATGACCCTTTTCTTATGGACCAGGCACTGTTAAGTGAGAGATACATTAATAGTATTTACAAACTGAGTATTTCCACCTTATTTTATCCTTAAAGAAATTGAAGTTATGTAATTAGTTCTTCTACATTAGATAGCCCTGGTTGAGCTAAGATTTTCAACCCATCTGAAAGCCTAGCTTTTTAACAACTATACTACATTTTAAAACTGTGCCACAGAGCCAGTATTTATTCTAGAATATGAGGAACTCTACAATAACAATAAAGACAAACTGCCATAAGGCCACCTTAAAATCGACTTCTAAATCTGCCTTAAAAAATACAAAAATCTTCACAGAAGAGGTGGCATTTCTACTAAGACTGGAAACGGGTGCTAAGAAGGCTGGAAAACATGTCCTCACATTTAACCTGCACAGTGACCCTCGAAGGATTACCATTACGACTCTTCCACAGATGACAAGACAGAGGTCAAGAGAGATAAGGGCCTTTGGTCAGGGTCAGAAGTTACTATGGTCCATGTCAGGGCCTGTGCCAAGCACTTCACAGCCTTCAGTCCACAACAAGCCTCAGGCTTAGACAGCCCCGCCACAGACATTGTCACCACCATGTCTTGCTTAGGCCCTGGTGACTGCTTAACATTCACTGGGATAAACACACAACTCGGGCCAGGAAGTCAGTTCTGCTAAAGTTTTTCAATTTACAAGTCCAAACAAAGCTGGGTCTTATAGAGAAGAGGAGCTTTAGGAAAGACGGAGAGAAAATCCATTTGTTTGCTGAAAACTTCTTTCTTCTGACTAGTAAATATGTAAGAGGCATTTAAAATAATAAAATCTTAAAATTACTGATAATCTCCTCAAATTAAGAAATAGCCTCCAAAATAAAATTCTCTCCATCCCTCTTAACAGGGCATTAACTGACCCTACTTAAACTCAGTCAAATTACTGGCCTGAGCCTATATTCCCTTGGGTTGCCTGAAATTCTTTGTCCTCTGTGACCTTCTGGTGACCTGTGAGTTCCACCCACTTTGGTGAGAGACCCTTTAAGTCTCAAATCTACACATCAGTGGGATTTAGTTTTTATTTTCTTTATGGTTCCTTAGAACCTTAGTCTAAAGACCCCACCTACTTCCTTTCTCCTTTCTCAGGTTTAATGGGCTATTACCCACTTCTCTCCCCCATGCTAGGAGGTTCTTGGAGGCCAATGGTGATTTATTTATTTACAGTGTTCCTTATGTTTTGGCTTAGTTCACTTTTATTTGTTTTTGTTTCTCTTTTTCTCACTGTGGAATAAAAAGATAAGACTGTGGTTTATTTCAATAATTTATAACTCAATGTCATTATGGAATCATTCAATTTCTCCTCCTATGTTACCTTTTGTTTTTAGACTAATTATTGGCCTTGCCACACCAAACTAGTTTTCAATTGGCTGGTACTTAGACTGAACAATTTATCTTGGAAAACAGGAATCAATACAAGAATCATGCTACTACATTAGCACTGTAAAACTCAACATAAATAAATGAAATATTTAAGAAGACCAGTATTTCTTTAAAGAAAGAAGAGAAAGAATGATGGCAAAAAGAATATTTTAATTTGTTGGCTCAAGCATGTATCTTTCCTATCTCCCTTTGAAAGCATAAGAGAAAAGCCTTGGTAACAGCCGCAAACACTCACAATTTTGAAGCACAACCTTGCAAAACACAAAGGCTGTTCAGCAGAAAGTAAATAAACTGCTCAGAAAAATCTGTGGTCGTGCAAGGAATTCTACAAATGTAATAAGTTACAAGGATTGTACTTAAAATTGCCATGATAAACTTTTGGAATCTTCCAACTTCTCTCATTAGTCTCCAAATTAAACACACCTCCCACACAAGAGCATCTATTTCTACAGAACTGTGTTTTGGCTCAGAAATGATGCGTCTTTCTAACAGAGGCAGTTTCCAATACCTTTCCCAAATAATGCAGAAACAGTATTGAACTTCAGTTCTTCCGCTCTCCAAAGAAAACCTCACGCCGGACTGTACGCTAGTGGTCATCATCCAGGAAATGTTTAGTAAACAGAAATTGTACTCCATGGATTCTGAGTTTACTTTTCAGAGGCCACTTATCTCATTTAGAAGAACTTCCCTTGCCAATCACCTTTGGGAAAAAGCTTGGGGGACACTCCCTGAGGACGTGCAGGATTCTAGGACAGCAGCATATGCGGCAGAAATAAACAACTAAACTGTCTACATCTTTGGGTCTTCCCTTTTCCTTCCAAAGACAATCACTCTTCTCAGAGCAGCGGAAGTTCATATGCATCTCTGCATACACAGATGTCGGTGCAGGCGTGCGTGTGCGTGCACACACACACACACACACCACAGTAGCTCATCTGGTACACTGCTGAGAAAAACGACCATAGGTTCTTCCCCAACAACAATTTATGCTTAAAAAGACACAATGTAATTAATTTTGGAAGAAGAAATTTCATATTATTCAACATTTTCATGTGGCAAATGATGAAATGTGGCCTGATAAGAAATTCATTCCACAGAATTTATACTCTTACAGATATCTCAGATAAGAGTAGGGTTTCTCTTTCTGTGATCTCTGACAGTGGAGAGATCAAAGGCTCTGAGGTGGGGCCTGCCTGGGTTCAAATCTCAGCACCACCATTTAGCACTTAGGCAATTCTAGGTGATAAATCCCTGTGAACTGCATGCAAAGTGGAGGCAGTAAGAGTCAAAGGGATTGGAACGGACCACTCTGAATGCAGTTTTTTCTGTGCTCCTCTGATTTTCTGCAGGAAAGGTTTGGGAAGAGAAATTTCATTGGAATTACAGGAGGGGGTAAGGTCTTTTGAAATTATAAGATCCTCACTGTTTAAAATCAAGTTTAAGTATTATTATAGTGAATGGATATGAGGGCAAATTTCAGGGTTAAACACTCTTCTGTTTTAAAATGCATGAAAAACTGTATTTTATGGATCTATAACTACAACAAGATTGTTTACCTTTTTTTGAAAAGTAATTCAAATATCCAGAAAGTGAAATTCACACTGGGCATGGTGGCACTCACCTATAATCCCAGGACTCAGAAGACTGAGGAAAAGGGTTCACCATTGGCTTAAGGCCAGCCTGGACTACATAGTAAGACCCTACTCGAAAAACACCCCCTACACCTATAATCCCAGCACTCAGGAGGCAGAGGCAGGAGGATCGCTGAGTTTGAGACTTTCCCGGACTACATAGTGAGTTCAAGGCCAGCCTGAACTACAAAGCAAGGCCCTGTCTCAAAAAAATTAAAACAAACAAACAAATGAACACACACACACACACACACACACAAATCCTATAAAATGAAACTTCAGGTCTAGAGAGGACCCAGTTTTTTGGCAATTGAAAACCAACCAGACAAGTATAAGTGTCAGAAAGGTCCCATAAGATCACTGAAAAGGGCAGTGAGCAGTTATGCACACTGGCATCAGCCACACAGAAATGGCCATAGAAGAAGGAAAAACCCACTTTATGCTTGGGAGACCGAGGTCTCCGAGTGCAGACGTGATCCAGGAAAGGGCGATGGCATCAATGCTGACTGTTCCCTGAAGATGTCGGTCCAATGTATTGTGGCAGTCACAAAGGCAAGGATCATCAGGAAGGATGTGAAAAACAAAAGAGAAAGTACAGCATCATGAGCATTCGCACATACACACGCGCGCACGCACATACACACACACACACACAGATCCCAAAATTATCTGCTCCAGACTTACTGTGTATAGTCCCAGCCATTAAACCTCAAAATTGTCCTAATAGCCAGGCTTGGTGACTCAAGCCTATAATCCCAGTGCTCGGGAGGCAGAGGCAGGAGGACTGCTGAGTTCAAGGCTTGCCTGGGTTACATAGTGAGCTCAGGGCCAGCCTGAACTGCAAAGCGAGATCCTGTCCACCCCCCACCAAATTGTCCTAATAAAATTGGAAGGTATCTCATAAGGCTCACTTATAGGTCACAGATGTATAAATACCATATCTTTTCTTTGGTATGAGAAACTGAAAATGTAAATAAGTCGAGGAACGTATGATAGACATTGTAAAATAGAAAATATTCTAAGGGAAGTGGGGGGGTGGGGGTAAGTAATAAGGGAAAAGGTAAAGTTGTGATGGTAAAAAAAGGGGGGAACAAAGCTTATGTGTATGGGGGTGGGGGTTGTAGGGTGGGTAGGAGAATGGAAAAAAATGGTGTCACGTCATATACTGGTACAAATTCTCAGTGTTGAGTGTGGTCATGATGTGTATATAAAATGAAGTTATTTCACAATTTAAAATTTTTTTTAAAATGCTCACTTAAAATCAATGTCAGTAATAGGTTGAAGAATGCCATAGAGGCCAATATTAGGGCCTTTTCGTAATTGTATATGACTAGAGTTGGAAAAGAAGTCAAAAGCCTTTAAAACACGTAAGCCTAGAAAGACAAAACGTGAGGGCTGGTGAGCCGGAGTGTAAAAGTCACAAAGGGCACAGATAAAGTACACACCAAGTCCCAGCAAGTCAGACCTAGAAGCCGCAGTAAAATTAAACTCAGCTGCTAGTAGGACAATTTATGCTTTCAGTGTATGATCCTTCAGGGCAAGTAATAAACTAGAAAGAAGCCAAATTCTAAGGCACTGTGTCGTTATAAAGGCATAATAGCTTAGGGTATTGTTTAGCTAAACTATATGCTCAGCCTTTTGATGTCTGTGTCATGGAAGATACTCGGCCAGGTGCTTCTCACCCTGTTCTTTGAACACCCTGAGAGAAGGGATGCTACATTAAATTCACTACTGGCTCAACACACGTACTAGAGGTGTTAATTGCCAGCTCTGGATGATCAAACAAATCACCTGAGGATCTTTTACAAAAAAGTAGAGCTCAGGGTTTCATTTCCAAAGATTCACATGCAAGTTTTGGGCTCAGCAATCATAAGAGAAAATCCTTTCCATAGATAAATCTAGATTGTAATGTGATTGGTTGAATTGAATCACTTCTCACCTCTAAACCAATCAGTGAAACCAGAAAATGAGATATTTTCAGCCTTGGCCTTTAGATCTTTCCTCTTCTCGCTAATGGGACTGAGGTTTTCACCAGAAAAGAAATTTACCGAGTCAGTAACTTAGATGAACAAATGTCAAACATAATACTTGCTTCATCAATATGAAAAGATGAGAAATTAATATTCTTTTATAAAACTTTGTTTTTACTTTATGGATCAATCTAAAAAATATTCAAATGTCATTACTCTATTGTTAACATAAGAGACAGATAAAAAAGAATTAAAAGAATAATTACAGTTGTTGAATAATAATTTTTCCATGGCAGGACCAAGAGACTAAGTGTTTTTAGGACCAAGAGACTAAGTACTTTTCTTTATCTAACTCAACAGGAGCTATTACTTTATACCATCTTACATTCAAATATCTTTCATATAAGATGTGATGGGTTGTGTTTTCCAAAAGGGACTCCAACAATTTCTCCCATAGTACTTACTCTTTCAGAGTAATCCTCCATCAAAAGGTAGGTTTTTATGTCCCTTCTCCTTAAACTTTTATACAATAGAAGTGACTTCTGAGCCCAGGTCGTAAAAGTCAATCTGGCGCCAGATGCAGAGATTTCATCTACAGAGCCCAGCCGTCACACTTTGAGGAAATGTAGCCCCTGGAGAAAAAAAACCACAGTCCCAGGACCCAGATGCTTACTGAGCTTCAGGTGGTCAGGCCACACCAACTTGCCAGAGCAATGAGTAAGCTATCTTAGAACTGGACCCTTTAGCCCCAGGCAACACTGCCCTGGACAGAGACCAGGCTTCCATATACAGCCTTGCTCAGGAACAAAATAATGATCATTGCTTGAAGCTACTTATTTTGGGGTGGCCTGTTATGTAGCAGTAAGTGGAACATAAGACCAAGAGGCACTCCTGCTACAGCCGCCTAGGAGCCGTGAACTACCAAAGATTCCCTTCCACATCTTTCCTTCTCTTTTTCCTTTTCCTCTGGTTAGTATCTGCAATAGGAATTACGATGGACCTAAAAAAAAATTAGTTAAATGTGAGGTGTAGCTCAGTGGCAGAATATTTGCCTCGTGTTCAAAAGCCTGATTTGATCTTCAGTACCACACACAAAAAAGTAATGTGATAGATTTTCTGCAAAAGTGAGAAAGGTGAACTCCTAACAAAGAGTAGACTTTTTCAGGTTTGTTCTGGGCCTTTTAGAATATCATTATCTAATAATGTATGATATTTCACTTCTCCTGTGTGCCTGAAAGGTCCTTTGAAGAACTGGCAGTTCAAAACTTTTTTGTTACGTCAGTAAGAGGCATAGACGTGCCCTCCTTCGCTAGTGCTACTTCCCGCAAGCACGAAAGTCAACAGCATGAGCCGCCTTCATGTGGGTTATCGATCCTTTCCTAACAAAAATTAAAATTAGGCTCTAAAATTTAGTTGGATGTTTGAAGCAGAGATGGTCATGCAAGAGCATAAGTGAGAGTCCTTTAAAGGTCCCTCTGATGTGGACACTAGCAGAAGACTGAGCGGTCATCTCTAGAATCGTGACTTTGCCTTCTGTTTCAAGGACCCCTGCTCAAGCCTTTGGCTTCCTTTTAACTTCACTGTGTTCTATCAGGCCGATGTAACACGTGCCAAGACCTGGATAGATTTTTTTTTTTTTTTTTGAGACAGGGTCTCACTTTGTAGTTCAGGCTGGCCCTGAGCTTACTATGTAGCCCAGGCAAGCCTGGAACTCAGCATCCTCCTGTCTCTGCCTCCCGAGTGCTGGGATTACAGGCGTGAGCCACCATGCCCGGCATTGTATGTGGTTACGGGGGATCGAACTCAGGACCTTGCACTTGCAAGGCAGGCACTGGAACCACTGAGCCAACCCTCTGGCCCAAGACCTGGATAGATATTTTTGAGTGGCCTGAACTTTATTCTGTTCCCTTCAATCCCCTTTGGATTTTAAAGAAGTTTCAAGATTCATTTAACAAAACTGGACAGATTGAGAGTCCATTGTAGTGTGTGACAAGGACACACGGGGTGTGGGGGCTACTGAAGGTTTTACAGAATCTTCCGGAAAGTGACTACGGCTGTGTGAGGAACTGCCTTTGTGTTTACACCCAGAGTAATCTTCGTCAGGCGACCAGTCCTGGTGCCCATCCCCACCTCGGTCACTGGCTGACTTGCTGGCTGCATTACCTCCTCTGCAGACTTCCACGGGGCCCTTCCCCTCTGTCCTCCTCTCCACCTCCCCCAGATTTCCTCCAGCAGTGCTGGAGCGAGGACATGAGTTTCTCTGAGGAGACTTTCTTGTGTAACCCTGAGAAGGGGGTGTGAACAAGGTGGGCGCCAGGCCCAACAGCTGTGAGCCACTTCAGAAATGTTCAGGACCATCGCTTTTATACGGTGTGTGCTACGGGGCCCAGACCTGCTGGACTCTGCGACTCTCTGCAGGGAGGACAGCGGCTTCCAGGTGGACGCCATCACGGTGCCACACCAGCAGGTCCCTTTTGAGATCTGTCAGTCAGACCGGGCTGGACTCGGCAGGTCACTGAAGCTCTGCCCTCTACCTCCTTGGCTGTCAGATGGGGACACCCCTTCCTGGGTGACACTACGGGATGTAGTGAAAAGGAGAGGCTGATGACCAAGGTTTACAACAGGAGGAGCTAACAGTGCAGAGTTCGGTTCCAAACACACACTTTTCCTACTAGCATTGTGCACTAGGTGAACGATTATGGGTGGCTTTAGACAGTCTAGGCCCCTCTCTGCCTCAGTTTCCTCCTTGGAAAGTGAGGACAATAACAGGGACTATCTTTCAGAGCTGTGAACTCATCATGGACGTTCACTGTTTATCTCACCTGCTCTGCATCTCATTTTTCATCTGCTAAGTGCGACTGATCCATGAGTGGAGGCCGCGAAGATATATTTGGGAACTCTTCTTAGAACGAGGTAAGCTTGCCTTCATTTTACAGACCAGAAAGAAAAACATAACAACGCCGACTCCCCACTGATTAGTGACAGAACAGGTTACAGCTCAACCCCCTCATTGTAAAGTTGGAGCAAAACTCCATTTTCATTCCTTCAAAGACTGAATTGGTATTTTTATCCCCACAGACCCCTTTCTCATTTCAACTTTGATTCTGAAGCTGTTCCTACCTCTAACTGCTCCCTTTGTAAACTTCCTACAGTTCCTGCAAAACTTGCAGATCACCTCCTGGGCCTCGGCACCCCAGCCCCCCACAGGAGGTCAGGAAATGGAGCACTTTCTCCGACCAGACCAGAGGGAGCCACTCCTGGGGACAGCAGGTAAGCAGAGGCCAGGGAGCTGCAGCAGCTGGCAAAGGTTGCCCTAGCAACGGTGCAGGCTCCATTCAGGAAGCCAGGCCGACTCCAAGATGCAAAGAGATCTCCTTCCCGGGTTCCCAGAGCACAGAGGCGTGGGGGAGCCCTGGGATGGCTTGGTGGAAGGCAAGCTCAGGCCCAGGCTTCGCGTCAGTTACAAACTACCATCTTCCAGAGAAGAAAAGGAAAGAAAGAGAAGAACTCTGTCAATCGTCAGGCCTACGTGAACTGTAAAAACCACCCATTGAACGTGAGTTCTTTTGTGGGAACCAAAAGCAACAAGCGCCCCTCGCTCCACCAGCCTTGAGAAACAACATGCCAGGCACAGGGGAGAAACCCCAACACTGCCACTTACTTCACAGGGGCTCTAAACTCCTCTGGCTCCCTCTCCTTTATTCAGGCTTGTGACAAAGACCATTTGCTCCCAATTTATTGGAAACTTTTTTCCACAGCTTGAGCTGCTTAAATTCAGAGAGCCCCCCCCCCATCACCCTCAGACACTTGCTGAATGGGCCAGGCTCAATTACCTCGCTCCACAGGTTCAGCTCACACTGTGACCCGGCATGGCTTCCTGCTATTCATATGTGTTACTTCCCCTTTGTGGTAATGGCTTGTGGCACTTGGCCAGAAAACATTATTAATTTCAGAAGTGGACTGACAAACAACAAACCCACAGTGAAGGAGAGGAAGTGCCGGGGAGGCCAGCTGTCGCTGGAACTCAGCAGTAGGAACTCAATGCATGCAGGTTCTAGGAGGAAAGCGATGATAATCCACAAAGAAGGAAATGCACTAAAATTACCCACAGCCCATATTTTTACAAAATGAAAAAAAAGAGAAAAGAAATCAGAGAAAACGGTGGGAGGGGGTAAAGCGCCCAGCTACTTGAGCTGCAGCTGGACAGGAAATTGCTACTGCTGCTTGCAAATCCCTACTTTGAACAGGCATTTTAGGGAATGCCAGGAGCGGAAACTGTTCGGAACTGGATTAGCACAAGCCAAGTTGAACTGCAATCCACCTCTCTTTCCTGTGCTGTTGCTGACTCGAGACACCCAAACACGAGACTGACTTGGTTATTTCTCTGCACTTTGCTTTTTTAAACTTAGAGTTGCTTAAAAATACCACGCTGCAGTTTGACAGTTATGGGGATCACTTGCCTCCTAAAATGTAGACCATCAGAACAGTCCAGCTGGCATCCGCCGTGTGCCATTTGGATGAAAGCTTATCTTTCTCACTTCAGAGGAAGAACTGAGCTCACGTGGCATGAGCCAAAGACATGTGTTCTAGCTTTTGATTCTATACACCTGCCTTGACTTGGTTTATGTACTTTCAGAGTGCACAGAAAGGTTTTAAGGAAATTGGCAAGATATTAAAGCTATAGTTTGGAAACTTCCCACTGATGTTAAGATTCATTCAGTAGGAACTGTGACCCACATTTGAACATCTCAACATGGTTAACTTTCAGGTACTAACTGCAAATTCTAAAGCTACATCCAAGATGGATGCCATGCAAGTGCCAGGGGAAAGGGAGACACAATGCCAGAATCATTTATCAGTGTTACAGCAGGATAACTTACAGAATTATAATGTCTACTTCCTTCCTGGCCAGTGTAAGATTACCCTGCAGAACATCCTGACAGTGAAGGAGTGAAGTTTTCACCTCAGTCTTAAGCACACTTTTTTTATGCTTAGAGTACTAAAATCTCCTAATGCTTGAAGGCTATGCTGTGGTTTATTTGGGACAGTAAAATCTTATGTAGGCAGCCATACTCACAGAAAGATATAGTCCATGCTATGTGGGCATCTTGATTTGAAATGTAACATGTGTCTCATGCACTGGACCTAGAAAACATTCTAGGGACAGGTTTAAAAACCAAAACTTTTGTAGCGACTTCTGCCTGCTATGGTCATCTCAAGTCTCTGAGAAGTTTCTCAAATCACTTCCTATGTAGACAAAAAAAGGATTGAGTTTTTTTTTTCAAAAATACACATTCAATAGCCAAAATAGTTATTTATTAATAATTTAAGGTTTTACATCTTTATAATAAATTCCAGCTCAAAATTTTACACTGCGAACATAAATGGAGCAACTTCCCTATCTTTATCATCAGATGCATTCTGCCTGTCTAATGGGTACCCTTCCTCACACACACACTTCCAGTTTTATTCATCTTTCAAAAGGAAAGAAACCAACCTAAAGTATTGCATTTGAGGCGACTCTCCCTGAAGAATTTTGTACAGAGGTAATAGGCTGTTTAGCACAGCTGAAGTTTAGGGGAGAAAAGAGTGAGCCCATGCTTTATGTCTTTCCAAGGGATCCCCATTGAGACAAATGTAAGCCAAAATATTTACAAAGGTAAGGCATAGTCAAACTATATGAAGGGCAAAACAATCATGAGGAAAGATACAGTAGAGACTGAAGACTGCACCATAACAAGATCTTAGTGGATAACAGTATCCATGAAAATGTCATCAGAATTGGTACAATAGTCAAGCATGCTGCAAATATATCCTTTGGATTAGAAAAGAGCAAAAAAAAAAAATTTCTTTTTAAAGAGTGGCACACTGGTCTTTCTCCCTTTGGATTTCTTTTAAGCCAATCAAAGAACACACACACAAAATCCAAACACACATACACACTCCAAACAGTCAAGTGATTTAAGATCATATATTTACAATATTTAAAAGAAGTATCAAGGGCTTTTTTCTGAACCGATACCACAAGTTCAGAGCTGAAATCTCTCTTTGGCTCTTCTATATGCAAAAGTTGGATCAGTCTTCACTGAAGACAATGAACAGTTAGTTCCAGAAGTCAAAGGTAAGAGCCATACCAGGCCCTAAAGAACATGCTCCTACCCTACCATTGGGTACTACCCTATATACCTGGAAGTCCTTGGATTCCAGTCCCTGCATGGGTAGGCTATACATGTGGGTACAGAGCAGGCAGCCTGTCTGCATCTAGATGGCATGTCCTGTTCTTCCGAAAGAGAATGAAGCAAATCTCTCCCTTTGCAGTAACCAATTCCACACCTGGTAACCTTGTCTAATAGACAGCTGTGACATTTTGACACCCGGGGCCACACACAAAGAAAGCAGCCCATTGATGCTGCCAAGAGAAACTGCTGACGGGAGACACACATCCCAGCAAGGAGAGGCGTGTGGGTCTTTCACGTGGATTGCAAGGAGTCCACTTGGTAGACATTCTGGTTGGACGGGGTGGTAAAATAGAGCTGCTGTGCTGGAACCCGGTTGTCACAGGGGCTGCTCAGTCCCAGGGTCCTCTCGAAGTCTAGCAGCTGGCCCATGAAGTTGAAGTTAGGAGAGATGTTGGATTTCTTCATCTTCACAATGTCATAAGCATCATTCATGGACAGATTGAGCTTCTGCATAAGATAAGCCACGGTTACAGTAACCGATCGGCTAATGCCAGCCAAGCAATGCACCAAGACGCCACAGTTTTTGCCCCGGGCTTCATCTGTGAACACAAAAACAAGAGCAAGATTTCAAGCAGGCTGAAAACCATCCTTTGGGTATGATACGTCTAAAATCTGAATGGAATAAAAAGAGAAGATGTAAAACAATCGTGTGTGTGTGGAAGTTGAGCCCCGCGGGCAACAGCAAAATTTATCACTGAGATAAACACGCACCCTGGACACAATTACATATTTCAGATATTTGCTGAAAAGAGAGCTTTTGTATTAAGTTTCTATCAACAAAAAACTCCTTAATGTGTGCATTCTTTGCCTCACCATGTGAATACCAGAAACCCTGCAATATGGTCGTGAATGCCTTTTATACAGACAAGCAGACTGCAAGGGTCTATGAAATTATTCTCCAACTGTTGTGCAGCTAACAATGGAGGTATTCAGGCGTTTTAAAAGAGAGAGGGAAGTCACAGGGGACAGGCCATTAGGAGGACAGGATGTCGACATGGCCTGAAAATGAGTTCCTTTGTAATAGGAAATGCACTACAATGCCTGGAGATTCACTTCTCCCAGGCTGCCAGCCCACAGTTCTTCCTGTGGAATCAGGTTACCCGCAGTCTCACAGTTACCAGTATCACCGTATCATGCAACTGGATAACATTTAGCATTCACATCGCTTTCCAACAACTAACTCGGTGTCCTAAAATAACTTCTAGATCTTTTAAAAATCACAAAGCAACGCTAGAATTCCTGTGTACAGTGAGTGCTTCAACCCAGCCTCGCCTTCTCCATCCCCACCCTCGGTCCAAAGGCTGTGGGAAAAATCTGTTGTCTGGCAAACCGCCTCCGTTTCAAATGACTGAATTCAGATTCAAGGAATAAGAGCATTTTAAACAGTTCTCGGGCTGCAGCCATATTAAAAAGCACTTTTCCTTTCCCTTAGGGAGAAGATAAAACCAGAATTAAAAACACCCTGGGAACATTAGAAACCCTCAGCCCACCAAATCAGCAAACTACGAGTTTAAACTCTATGAATGGGGCCAGAGTTTCGCACGGGAAAAGTCAGACCGACGACTGTTTAAGTCTCTCACCTATGAAAGAAATGGCCTCGGGGAAAAACTGGGACAGGTTTTGGCTCCAGTGATCCGAGATGGGGATTTGCTTGTATTTGAACTCTCCTGCGTTCTCGAAGAGGTTGGGTAAATTGGGGGTGACATTCAAGATGTACTTGATGCCGAACTCCTCCAACACGTCCAGGTTGGTAGAGTCCTTGGCACAGCCTAAGTAAAGGAAGGGCAAAATCTCCACGGGGAAGGAAGGCTGGCTGTTGGACAGCGGGCTGCCATCCGAGTCCGTAGCGCTGTTGGGGTCTCGGTCAAGGTCAGACTCAATGTCCGAGGAAGAGTCGGAGCTGATCCGCAGGCCCCCGAGCCCCAGTACTGGCAACGGCGGCGAGCTGCTGCTACACGAGCCATCTAGATTGGTCTCGCAGTGCAAGGCGAACTCGGCTTGGAACTTACTGAAGCCACCTGCCAGAAGGAGAAAAGCAATAGTGTAACTCGAGATGCCTGTAGTAGTTTTCACAGCTTGTGAGAACGCAGCTGGGCGCAGAACACACCACGGGCACCCCATGAGGCCCCTGCACGGAGTCAAACAGAAACCCACTTCATTGCGCACCTCCGGGAATGGAACCAATATGCCGCCTCCCCTGGAAGCCCTTACTCTTTTGAATCCAGAAATACACAAAACAACTTTTTTCAATATTCTGAGACGCTAGGCCAATCCACACACCCCCAGCCTCCACCTTGTTCGCCTTGCAGGTCTTATTTCAAAACATAAACTACAGTAAACAAGGAGAGGACAGCGTTCCGAAGAAAACGCAAAACTCGTTAAAGAAACTGCTGGTGCCTGTGGCCGGAAGCGGGAGGATTTCTCGCAAACCCCCAGGTCCGGCCCCAACTCAGCTGGCGGCTCCCCGGGGCCCCGCGCTCGCGCCCTGCCCCACATCCCGAGAACCCGCAGCGCTTACCTTCCAAGTAGAAGGCTCGGCAGCCCTCGTCCTTGAGCTTCTTGAGCAGCAGCCCGAGCACCGACTCGCCGCCGGTGTTCTCGTTCCAGTCGCTGCTGTTCTCGTCGTACAGAACCACCGTGTCGGTGCCGCAGCGCCTGGTAAAGCGGTCGCGGTCCTCGCCGCGCGTGAAGAGCGCGCGCACCGGCAGGTTGCCCTTCTGCAGGCGCCGCAGCATGATCCCGGGGATGGCCACGTTGATGGCTGACTCGATGTGCGACGACTCGTACAGCTCCTGCGGCCGGCAGTCCATCAGCAGCAGCCGCTCGTTGCCCAGTTCCAGCTGCTCGTTAAGCCACGCCACGGTCTTGCTGATCGCCATTTCCGACGCGAAGGGCGCGGGTCTAAACGTATCTATCATGGGGGTCGAGCTGAGGGAGAGGCGGGTGCCTACCAGACGCCCCTCCGGGCAGGCATAGGCCGAGCGCGCCGCGCCAAGCCGCCGCTCTTGGAGCGGGCTTCGGTTCCGCCTCGCCTTTCCCAAGCCGAAGGTAGCGGTTGGGGAAGGCGAGACAGAAGAGCAGCCGCCGGTCCCTCCGCACCCGGCTGCAGCGCCTCGCTCCTGGAATCAATGAATCTCTGAATGAACCTGCCCGGTTTTGTTCCTCCCCAGTGAATGAAATCCAATTAATTCGGACTCCGTGGCAGAGAGGAGGAAAAAAAAATAAGCAAAACAAAAAACCCTGGAGATTCCTAATCTCCCTCCAAGGCTGCACCTCAAATCCACCCGGGCGTCTCTCTCCCTAGATTATTCAAAACTCGATTTGCTCACCGTCCCTGAGACTCAACACTAGCACACCCCCAGCGCGAGGCAGCTCCTCAATGGATACAAACAGCGAGCGTCTCAATGGATACATTCTCTCGGCCAGCCAATGAGCGCGCTGCGGAAGGGGCTGTTGCCGTGGGGACGGGCCGGCTGGAACAGGTTGTGTTGATGAATTGTTAATGAGTTTGTCATTCACAAAAACGGAAAGGAATTTCCGCTCCGGATAAGCCCCAGTGCAAACAAGCTGCAACAGCGGGCTCGGCGGGAGGAAGGAGAAAGAAGAGGAGGCGGCGGTGGAGGAGGAGCAGGCACATAAACCAGGGCACTTCAGTTGTCTCATGTTTCCTTCTGTTGAGAGTTCACACTTCGTCTCGGAACTTTTGCGCACAAATGGTGCAATTAGCATGCACAAAAGCCCTTCTTCGCGACGCCTGTGTTCTCCAACTAGCTTTAGCAAAACTTGTACTTCTTAAAAAATTCCCTTCAAACTTATTCAGATCCAAATCACCCTACCCACCCCCCTTAGTCGGTGTGTGGCATTTGTTTGCCGGTTTCTAAAGTCCAGCTCTGTTTGCTCTGATGTTCTTTTAGCCGAGGCTGTGTTGGGGCTGGTAAGCTGCCTGGGCTTTAGTGACCGGTGATGTGTTAAATGCTAATCCAACATATTTCGAAACAAACCAGAAATTTGTTGAAACATTTGAAAGCAACCAAGCAAACAAACGTCTGGTTACGCAGGCTATCAGGAGAAAACTCTTCGCTTTGTCGCCCAATAGTGTTTAAAAAAAAAAAAAAGAACAATTGCACTAAAAAAAAAAATCATTGAACAGACTGACTCTTAATCCGCTCCGGCGGTGTTGTTAACTACTGTTCCGGGAATCGAAGTCATCCCTACCTCGCGGTCACCCAATGCCAGCGAGGAGAGTCGGGAGTTCGCCTGAGGAGCCGGTCTGGCCAGGCAGCCGGAGCTAGACGCGTTAGGACGCGCGAAGCCGGACCCGCGGTCCCGGGCCCCCGCGGGCCTGAGGAAGTCCTCCCCAAACCCTGCGGACGCAGAGCTCAGCCGGCTAGCTCGGCGACTGACTGCTGTAGACAGCTGGCAGGTCAGAGGGGCGCCTCTGTACGTCCGCCCGACCACCCACCTCCCCCACTCCGTTCTCCCCAAGCCGGTCCTGCGCCGGACCCTCGGGAGCACTGGCCGCGCGTGCGCGCTGCTCGCCGTGGCCCCCGCCTCTCCACTAGGCGAGGGGAGCTCAGGGCTAGAGATCTGGAGGTAGGGATCTGGCTTCGGTAGACTCCTGGGCCGGGTAGGGGGGAGCGTGAATGCTTACGGGGACCCCGCGGTTCACACGTAGTGTTCGGGGATCGTGGGGACCGTCTTTAAGACTCCGAGCAGTCTGCAGGTAATTTAGGGAGGCGCAAAGTGCGCGTACCCTGGGCGCCGGAGCGGGACGCGCGGGCTGGAAGCCGGATGGAGGCGGGGCCAGGCGGGACCGCAGCGCAGCCCAGCTCTATTGTTATATAAAAGTGCCGAGGCCGGCGGCTCCGGAGCGGAAAACCACCTGTGTGCGCCCAAGGGGCTGTGGCCGGAAAGCGCGGGTCCCGATCCGGCCTTCCTTCCCTAACCCCGGCGGAAAAGAGGCGGCGTATTGTCCCGCCGCTGCCCGGGAGGCGGAAGCGGGGGCCGCGGGCCGGCGGGGAGCGGCGGTCTGGCGGAGCCTCCTCGCGCTTTGCGCCCACTCAACGCGGCGAGGGCGCCTCGGGTCATCGGGTCTCCCCCAGCCGACGCCCCGCACCCACGGGCCTGCCCGCGGACGCCTCTGCTGCCATTTGCATTTTCAGTCACCCGCCTCTTTTCGGCTTTGGGAAATGTGGGCTGAAAGAGGCGGCTGCAAGTCCTCGGTTGCCAATTTTGGATCTCTGCTGCGGGCTCCTCGCGAGCCTGCCCGACAATGGGTGCCCGCGCCGCTCCTCCGCGCCTTTTTTGGGAAACCCTCGGAATAAAACGCCCGTGTCTCCCTGGGTAGCTTCCAGTTTTGGGGGGAGGCCTGCGCTGGAGCGGACCCCCCTCCCGTCTCCTCCCAGACATTTCCGTTTTCGGGGTCCAGGACGGGGGAGGTGGAATGCCCCGAGGCAGAAATGAGAGGCGCAAATCTTGAAACCCTCCACCTCCAGCAGGCCTGGAGAGAAGGAGGCGAGCTAGGTTTCTCCTTACTTTTAAAAGGCGGTCACCGGCGTGCGAGAGTAGGTGGGGGAGGATCCTCACAACACTGGGCAAGCCTGAAGATCAAAAACACTAAGTTCTACCTATGCTCCTGATCCCTATGGCAACGAGAACGTAGTCTTGCCCGGTACACTTTATTAAATGGCGTTTTGATCTCTTGTCTTAAGAAGGGGCGGACGTCTTAAAGGGACTCGGGAGTGTGGCGGCTTGGCTTCGAATCCTGCCTCCACCTCCTCTCTCTTCTGGCATTGCGATCTTGGTTAAATCAGCTCACTGTTCTTCGCCTTCCACGTTGGCATGTTTAATTGTGTGAGGTGTTTGTGATATTTGCGTGGGACTGCGAAATGCCCTAACACGATGGTGTGCTGCTAGGCGGCGATGTTATTTTTATCGTTCTGGACTTAGAATCTGCAAATGGCCCCCGTCCTTCGGGTGGTTTCTTTCCATCCCGGATATACCCTTTGGGGCCTGCCAGGCCTCCCTCCCTCACCGCAGCCGTCCTGACGACCCTGACCTGTTCAGTCCAACCAACTTCAGCTGTGGAACAAAACGCAGCTGCCTGGGACAAGGCTGAAATTCCTTTAGCAAGGTTAACAGAACAGAGGGGACCCAGCTACAGTTGAAACGTCACCTTGACGGTCGCATTTTAAGTAGCTTGTTCTCAGGCACAACACAAAGACAGAATAGAAGTGCCTTGTGCTGGCCGGCTACTGCAGGGTAGGCATGGCCTTATTTCTCTGTCCACGGGCCTAATTTCTGCCAACCTTTCAAACAGAAAACTCCCTGCTTCATCCTGGGTAAAGCTCACTCGCTGCTGCTGCTAATCCTGCCTGAAATGTCACCGTCCTGACCCTTCTGGACAGGCTTCCGGAAAAAACATGCCTGGGAGATAAGGGTTCTAGCCATGGGAAGAACCCCAGGGGCTTCCTTAATTTTGGAGATCTCCGTTTCCTTCTAGAATACCATCGCCGCGTAGGGAGCTGTGTTTAAAAACTGCACAACACAGTGGGTTCTGATTCACTCTAAGGTGCAGAGATGCTCACGGTGGGGGGGTGGGCGAGCAGCTGTTCACAAATTCTCCTTGGTGTTTCCCTCGGGAAGTTGTTTTCCTTAGAAGTCTTTTAGTTAGCAATTTTCTCTAGGCCCTTAGGAAGTCATCCAATTTGGCGGGAATTTTCCTTCATTGAAGGACAGTGGGGACTTACAAGACCCAAACGAGTTAGCATGACCCTTAATCTGTTTGTTTTCATCCCTCTGTTTTATGGTAACACTTATTAACACTTCATGTGGAAAAAGCTAACCAGATGTTCTAAGAGGATGTTTGGAGAGATTTGATTTTTTTTTTTTTTTTTTTGAGACAGGGTCTCACTTTGTAGTTCAGGCTGGCTCTGAGCTCACTATGTAGCCCAGGCAGGCTTTGAACTCAGCAATCCTCCTATCTCTGCCTCCCGAGTGTTGAGATTACAGGCGTGAGCCACCACACCTGGTGAGAGAGATTTGATTTTAAATGTAGTGTTATATAGTATTCAAGATTTTCAGAGCCAGTAAAAGTTCATAAACCCAGGTCCAGAGTAGAAATGGGAGTTTGAGCCCAGCGTGGCCAACTTGATGACTTAGAACTTTTCTCTAAATTAAAAAAAAAAAAAGTTGAAGGGCTGGGGATTTAGCTCAAGTGGTACTGCACCTATCTGGGAAGCACAAGGGCCCAAGCTCGATCCCTGGTACCACCAAAAAAAAAAAGTGTTGGGTGTAATTCAGAGGCCCCAGTAACAACACGCCACATACACACACGCACACACACACCCCACAAGGACATTCGTGAAGGCTAGAGTTATAGCTTAGTGTGGTAGACAGCTTGCTTGAGTTCAGTCCCACCAAAAGAAACATTACTGTTGGACGTCCCAGGCAGTGACAATCAGTGATTTAATTCAACTGTATTCGAAGGTTACAATTTGAAATACAGACATTCAAGTTGCGAACTTTTACAGGTGTACTGTATAAGACTGACTTTGTTGGGCTAGGAACAAATCCAACTTACGAAAAACTCTCCCGGAATGGAGCTTGCTCTTAAGTATTCTGACTTAAATGTATGTGAGGTAAAGGTTTCACGTGAGTCTCCTGACAGGTGCCTCAAGAAGATAGCAAGAAGTTATGTCTTAATTGTAGGAACCGAAGGACACAAGAGGCCTGAGGGCCTGACAGTAGGAAATACTGATCATGCCTTGAGAGTTTCAAATAATCTCCAATTCCGCGATCCCTCACGATCCCTCACGGGCGGCCCCTCAGAACTGCAGATCCAGGTTTGTAATTAAACTGCTTCCCTCCTGGAAATTCCATGCAGCCTGTGGGGTGAGGAGCCACAGGGGCCTGTCTCAGTGCAGGGCAGTGATTTCCCCAGACAGTGCAGGTTTGGCAGAGAGGCAGGGCAGGTTCAGCTCCAGGAAAGGTGGCTGCACATTTCAGGGGTGGGTAGAGTTCCCCTCTAAACAGGATGATGCTTTTGTGTACTGCCAGATTGCTGTGACATGAAGAAAAATACCAGCTGCTGGGAGGTGAAATTCAGACCTTAGACAGTTGGGCTAAGCTTTTAAAAACAATAATCACCGCTTCCTCGAATTTCTTCCCCATCACCTGATGCAATCCTGATTTATTTACATTAGGATCCCATGGAGACTTTATCGAGAATATATTTTTGAAGCCTCTAGCAATGAAATCCATTTAAAGGAAAGGTTAATTTCTTCATTCAGAGAGTTTCATCCCATTCTGTCTCTTAGGAAAGCTTTCACTGGTTCCTTTTATCCTTTATTTTTCACAAAATAGGGCACTTTAAAAATACATATAAATATACGCACAAGAAATCACCAGGGAAGTGGCCATTGGTGTGGTACAGCCAAACTCATGTAGCATCTTTTTTCTGTTGGGAAAAAGATAACATTTACTCCCCGTTGAACTAGTTCCGTGGTCCTTGGTGGAAAAGCATGCTTACACTGCCGTCCAGGGGTCGAGGTGCTGCGATGTATTTCTCTCCAAAGCCTTCCCTGGCCAGCCACCGTGTGTGGCTTCTTGGATTTGTGCCACAGTGGAGCTAGAGCTGAGTATTTGCCTGGTGCCTCCTTGTGTGGGCCATGTTTCCTCTGGTGACTTTGCTCCTCATCTTGTTTTCCTTTATTTACACAGATGTTAGTAGTACATATAGCTGTTGTGTAAGAGAACTGGTTATTTTTCTAAGTAGGTTCTATTTCCTGCTGCCCCATTTTTGCCTCAGCAATCAGTGGAAGTTACTGTGACCACAAAACAAGGAGGAATTTCGACTAGTTTTTCAAACTTAACTCACAGATTCCCAAGAATGTCTCAGTGGAATCCCAAGAACCCCCATCCAATCTGAGCAGCACTGCCTTGGGCTGTGTGATGGATTAATTATAGTAGTTATATCTTGATGTATCACGCATATGACAACATTGTGGCCACCGTTTATACCCAGCTTTCTACAGGCTAAATCTGTCAAAGCAGGTATACCATTACTGCTCTATCACAGGGGGGAAGCCTGGGCTCAAAGTCAGGTCATTATGCTGGAATCCAGACTCCTATCTCAGTCCCTTTGAAGCCTCCTTAGTACATTCTGCACTGTGCCTGATAAGAAATGGCCCTAGAGCATGACATCCTGTAGCTTATTATGAATTCAGCCTGTTATACAGTGACAGCTTCTTTGTAATTTGTTGAATTTTATCTTGCTAACCAAGGTTTAGAGTTCTGGAATCAGACCAACCTGGATTTTAATCCTAGCCCACCTATTTCTCTAGGAATAGGAGAGAAGTCCGTTTCCTTATGCTTCACTTTTTTCTCATTTGTAAGGTTAGGTATTATTGGTCCATTGGACCATAGCAGTTGGCAAGTGATAGTTGTAAAGGAATAGGAACAGTCCTGAAACAGCCCCAATCGACTGCTGGTATTACTGATAACACACACACCTCTAAGTGTCTGTTAACCTTACTGACAAGCATTATATAATGAAAAACAGGATGGGGTCAACTTAGCTCTCAAGACTAGAAAAAACAGTCCATGCAATGTTGTGGGGAAAAAAATTTGAGAACAAACTTGGTTTATTGGTCAAGAAATCCAGACTGTTCGGTGTGCCAAGTAACCTATGGAAATGAGAGATGGTGAAAATGCTGGGCCAGCACACACTCGCCCTCTGTCTCTGTGGACTGCAGACTGGGAATTGGAAATCTACTAGCACAAGCTGTCTCCCCATGATGTTGATCTGTGCCCCCGATGCGAGTACCCACTGATATTTCTTGTCCTGCATACAAGAACTGTCATCCTCTGGGAATTTACTTACCTCTCTGACAGGGCCCCGTGGGAGTTTTTCACAGGGAGGTGGGGAAGGCTCCAGAGACTCTTCCGGGCACCAGTGAGGAAGCCTCACAGCTGCATCGTGGAGGAATACCCGGATTTAAGTAGAGAGACCACATTCTTAAAGCCATCTCTATAGCGAGTTTTACACCTGTGTGATCCCAAGATTATTACTGAATGTCTGACAAGTGTGCATTCCTTGCTGTAAGCCCATCAGGCTTTCCTGGACCCATCAAAAATTCCACTTTCAAATTCTGAAGTTTAGAAACCTTTCAAGGTTGTTCTCCAACTCACTAGTCTCTCAGGGAAAGCCTTTATTATGATGGGATGCTTCACCCTTTTTGTTTTGCTGTCAGGATGGTCACTTACTTTTTAAGCAATTTGGATTAACTCCTGGGATACTCTAATATTCAGGGATGGCTCTATAGCTGCGACATTGTTCGGTGAGAACTTGGTGAACTGAGAGGTTTTTTTTTTTTTTTTAGTTTAGCAAAAAGGACGCTAGAGAAGTATTTCCTGTTGTCAGAAATGATGGGTCTAAAAAAGGTGATTGTCAGAGGAACTGTGATCCAGCCTACCTTGGTAGATGGGACAGGAGCCCAGGAGTCTGCAGCACCGTGAGGTCCAGAACTGTAGGTTTTTGACTTCAGAGCAGTGCTTCATGAGCTTCAGCATGTGTTTGTGCACGTGTTGTATATCCTGTTACAATGGATCCTAGAGTTACAACCAGCCTGACCTGCGAACAACTTGGTTTACAACTGAAATTTTAGTTTTAACTTACAAAGTCTTGGATTACTATCTGAATGCCAGCCGCTTGTGCTTCCAGATGGTCTCAGATACAGACTCAACCCTTACATAGTTCTGGAAGGAACATGACCATATCCTTTCCTGTGTGAGGGTCACTGAGAAATCCTGGGGAAACAGGAGAAAGACTTTGAAGGCTGAGGCTTCAGTTGACCAACTTGAGTTGCAACCAGCCCTTGGGAACGAATTGAGTTCATAAGTCAGGCTCCCCTGTACTGAGGGCAGAGAGAAAGAGGATTAACCAGCCATATACAGTTTGCATGACTGTAGCTATCTGTGAACACTTTGGGGGAGGGCAGTCCAGTTAAATTAAGTATGAAATTTAATTTTATATGAGAGGGAGGAGAGTGCAGCATAGAATATAACCTAAATCAGGAACTCCGAGTCACAAGAGGTCAAGATCCCTGAATTTGATCAGAAGAATGTGATATTTACCCTGCAACCAAATGGGTTTAGAAGCAAAGCTTTTGAAAAATACAGCTGCCCAAGTCCTATCTTCAGTAGTTTAATTGATGTAAGGCAGATCTCCGGAATTGGTATTTTTCAAAAGCTCCTCAGAGAATTCTTCTCTGTGAGCTGCCCCGAGAGGACCTGGCTGAGGGAGGATGCACAGTACTTGTCTCCTTCAAACTCACATCTGGCTGGAGGGTCCAGTGCGCATGACAGCATCCTAGCCAAGTACAGGTCGGTGGGTCTCACAATGAATGGAGATACCGCTTCTCAGTCCATGTCCTGACCTCCCTGATAAGGGCTTTGACTCAGAAAGTCTGGGTTAGTCCAACAGCCAGAGTGGCTTATACAAATGGGCCACTTTGAGAAACTTGAAAAGATAATTCCACCAGCCGGTGGAGCGCTAGCTAGCAAGTGTAGAAATTTCTTGAAGGTTCACTGGAAGAAGTAGCCCTTACTCACAAGTATCAGAACTCCCAAAGGAAAAATGCGATGTTACATGTAACTCATGCGCTTGCCCTTGGGGGACTCTTTTTTTTTTTTCTTTTTAAGATTCTTTTTATTTTATTTTATTTTATTTTATTTTATTTTATTTTATTTTATTTTATTTTATTTTATTTGGTGGTGCTGGGGATTGAACTTGGGCCCTTGTGCTTCCAAGGTAGGTGCGGTACCACTTGAGCTAAATCCCCGGCCCCGAGGACTATCTCTTGAGCTGGCGTGCACCCCGTGTTCATTCAGGAGGCCTAAGGCCAGACCCAAGTCTGCTTATGGGTTTGCCCCAAAGCCAAGTCCAAGTCCAGCCCAGTCCAAGCCCAGCCCGGGTGACTTAGTAAGACCCCACCTTAGGAAAAAAGGGGAGATGGGAATATTATAGCTTGGTGTAAAGGCCTTGGGTTCAATCCATAGTACAGACCCAAAAGAAAGTATCTTTTGATGACAATCCCACGGATTTATGGAGAACCGAATGCATTTGTAGGACTGAAATGACTAGCAGGACATGTGCACATGAGTAAGATTAACATTCAGGCCTTGCTGTCACAAAAAGTAGGTCTGATTGAGGAAGTTAGACACATGCCTAGGTAGCTAGACTGTCACGTAATACGTGGTGGTTGCAGTAGGAAGGACATGCTGTGGGAACAAGAGGAAGAAGTGGTTTGTCCACCTCGGGCTGAAGGGGAAGTGGTAGTGGTACTGGGAAGTGACCCAGGGAAGGTGGCGTCTGAGCTGGATGCTTGTGGGTAAGCATATTTCCCCCTGTCCCTCGTCCTGCATGGGTTAGTCAGCTTTCTCTTGGTGTGACAAACACATGAGAAAAATCAGTTTGAAAGAAGGGAGGGTTATTCTGTCTCAGGGTTTCAAAAGCCATCCTCTGTCAGCTGATGATTGCTTTTGGACCTGGGGCAGGGTCGGGCGTCATGACTGGGAGCGCACAGCAGAGGAAGTGGCTCACCACCTGGTGGTCAGAAAGCAAAGGAAAAGGAAGAGGTGAGAGTCCTCACATCCCTTTCCAGGACGTGTCCCCAGAACCCCAACTCCCAGTAGTGCCACAAGCCGGAGACCAAACCTGCAACAGTGGCCTTTAGGGGTCGTTTAAGCTCCCAACCATAGTAGCAAGAAACAGAAGAAAGGTAATACAGCTGAAGGAGAGAGAGCCCACAGGAGCCAAGGTCTGGAGAGGCGGACGTGCCTGACCCCCGTGTGTGAGGGAGCAGCATGGGGGACAGAGTGGCCGAGCACCTGAGAAAGGACATGGGCTTCGGAAGTCATGCTCAAGGGCTTGGAATATTCTTTTTAAAAGCTGTGAGAAGTCATCAAGCTGTATATACTGGGGTGTGATACGATTTCACAGTATCACTTTGGTAACAAAAGGATGTGCAGACAAGAGGGAAGAGAAAAGCTGGGGGCAGGAAAACCAATTAGGAAGCGAGTGTAATTATCTAGGAAAACGAGGCTACACTAACACAGTGGTCCTTTTCCTGAAATAATGCACTAACCCACCTGCTTAGTTTTGTCATCTTTCTGGGGCTAGAAACATCGCTTGGCCTTTCCGTGACTCAGAATCCCTCGCTATTAATAGACAGTGACAAGGACTTACCTTACCTCATGTGGAGAGGTACTGAGAGACGCCCGCCGTGGGAGCCAGGAAAGAAGGAAAATGTTATTCTAAATGCCAGTCGCAGTAATTCCTCTGAGGAAAAGGAACTGCATTTTTCTCTAATGGTTTGTTATAAAAATCTCAAGCTTACAGAGAAATTGGAAATTGAATATAAGCATCAGAAGAACACTTTGGAAGGAAACTTACAGAGAAATGCCAAGAACTAGCTACCGGGGAAGAGGTATTGCCAATACAGCGGCCTGTTTCCTTCACTCTGAAAGTGCCCTTAGCATC
Organism: Thryonomys swinderianus; assembly: GCA_004025085.1. NCBI lineage: Eukaryota > Metazoa > Chordata > Mammalia > Rodentia > Thryonomyidae > Thryonomys > Thryonomys swinderianus. Next base: position 103,983 of record PVIC010000093.1, read on the forward strand.
TGTCTGGCTACAAACACTGTTCTGTAAAGTGAATTTTTAAGGAAAGGGCTGGTCCCATTCTGAACAGAAGCAGAAAGGCCCGCGCTCCTGCCGCTGGCTGAGGCCGGTGACCTAAAAGGAGCTTCCCCCTAAGGGGAGAGCTGAGCACCTTTTCTGGCTGCTCTTTGCCCTTCCAAGCTTCCGTCCTGTTCTGATGGCACAGTGCCCCTGCCCGTGCCTTTCCCCTCACTGCCGCGACCTTTCCTGATCCAGATCTCCCATTTCATTTCCCAGGACGACACATGAATCTTCATTTTGGAAAAGGATCGCTGTTAGTACCTATTGCCAAAATGTCTTTGCCTGTACCTTTTAAAAAATCCGTACTTGGGCCGGAGGATTAGCTCAGTGGTTCTGGCGCCTGCCTCGCAAGTGCAAGGTCCTGAGTTCGATCCCCGGAAACCACACACAGTGCTGGGCGTGGAGACTCATGCCCACCAGCAATCAATACCACATACCACAGTGCCAGGCGTGGTAGCTCACACCTGTCATCCCAGCACTCGGGAGGCAGAGGCAGGAGGATTGCTGAGTTTGAAGCTTGCTTGGGCTACACGGTGAGCTCAGAGCCAGCCCGAACTACAAAGCGAGACCCTGTCTCAAAAAAAAAAAAAAAAAAAAATCCATGTGTTTGCTGAGTTAATGCAAGATATTCTGGGAGATAAAAATACACATTCTACCTGCCCCCCAGAACCTCAAGGAGGGTCTAAGCAGCCACTGCAAGTGTAGCATTAGGGGCTGGGTTGGAACCGGCCACAGTTCGAAACCAGGTTGGACACTGGGACTCTGACCAGGCCAAGCGGGAGGAGGTTTTCATTCAGGGACCGATGGGGCTCCTCCTTCCCCGGATGGCTTGTGTTGACCTTACAACAGGAAATTCCAAAATACTTCACTTTATTTATGAAAACTAATGGATACAGAGTGATATGAAACATGCCATGAATACATACAGAAGGCATAATGTATGGTTCTTCCTGAAGTACATTTTACTCAAGGAATGATTAGTTCTTTCACATGGAAATATTTGCTGCAGTGCAATAAATTATTTTGATTCATTTGTTTCCTATTATTAAGAGTTTCTTGGAAAATATACTGATGAAATTTGTCACAAAGCAGTGGGGAGATTACACAGCACAGAAGAATAAGCCTTTTCAATCTTTTCATGATTCAGTCCTTATTTTAGGGACTGTGTAAAGATCACAGGCCCCTGTCTGCACTTGCATGTGCTCTTCATGGACTGGTCAGGCTACTGCCAAGAGCAATATCACGGACAGAATCAGTCAAAGAGGAAGGAGCAAAGATTCATCCACTTATTATAAAGTAAAGGGGGCTGTCAATGAGTACTTCCAATTTCTGATTTAATCTTGAAAGTTGACTTATTCATTTTAAAAAAAAGGTATCTGGTTCCCTCAGGAGACTGAATACAGAATACTACAGAACACAGCTCACTCACAGATTAGATGAAAGCCCCAGTTCAGATACTTGCATTTATTATACTGCTTTATCTCTTCTTTTTAAAACAGCAATCTTTTCTTTTCTCTTCTGTTTTGAAGTACTGGGGATCAAACTCACAACCTTGCTCTTGCAAGGCAGGTGCGGTACCACTGAGCTAAATTCCCAGCTAAAGCATTATTTTCACCATGATTTTACCAATGTAGAGTGGATATGCTATCAAACATCACAATATGCTCCATAAATGTATATAATTATGAGGTGCCAGTTAATACTAATAAACCATTATTGATTTGGGGGAGAACAGTGATACTTGTGCATAAAATAATATATAAAAAGGAGATGATAAAAGTAAAAATACCCCCTAACTACTTAGTTCTTCCTCCAGGTAACCACTGTTGACTAGCTTCCTAGTGTATTTGCCCAGAGAGTCTGTATGGATACA
>PVIC010000093.1:106012-178190 GCA_004025085.1 Thryonomys swinderianus
TCCTCCTGTCTCTGCCTCCCAAGTGCTGGCATTACAGGCGTGAGCCACCATGCCCGGCAATCTTTGTATTTCTTGATGTTGAGGTTTCTCATCATCTGCCTTGCTCCCGGAGACAGCAACAAATATGCATTTAACCTTTTTCCATATTTATTTCCTATATGGTGGATTGAACATAAAGCCTTCACATTGACCTACAACTCCAATTCCTTTATATTTTTTTATTTTAAGACAAAGTCTAAATTACCCAGCTTGTGCTCAAACTCAGAATCTTCCTGTGTCAGCCTCCCAGAGTGCACCTGTTTCTTATGTGAATATCATCTAAATGATAAATTTTGGGTTTTTTTCTGACAGTCTCTCTTTGTAGTTCAGGCTGCCCTTGAGCTCACTATGCAGCCCACACAAGCTTCGAACTCACAGCAGTCCTCCTGCCTCTGCCTCCCGAGTGCTGGGATTACAGGCATGAACCACCATGCCCAGCACTGTGGTATGTGGTATTGAAAACTGGTAGGCGTGAGTCACCATGATTGGTATTATTGTATGTGGTTACCAGGGATCAAACTCAGGACCTTGTGCTTGCCTGTAAGGCAGGCTCCAGAACCACTGAGTGAAATCCCTGGTTCCATAAATGATAAATTCTCAAAAGTGGGATTGTTTAAGCAGAATGTGTAAGTGTATAATTTCAGTAGGTCTCATCCAAATGTTCTCCCAAGAGATGACAATAGTTTTCTTTCCCACTCATACTTGATCTCCCCATATACTTGAAAACTTTTGTGCATGCCTGTAATTCCAGCCCTTAGGAAGTTGGAAGAGAAGGATCATTGTAAATCTGAGGACTTCCTGGGCTCCATGGCAAGTTCAAGGCCAGCCTAGACTATGAATTGAGACCATCTCAAAAAACAACACCCCCCAAGGAAAACTTTTCTAATCTGATGCATAGATGTTGCTCACTCATGGTAACCTTGTGCTTCCTTTGTTAAGGATCAAACTGAGTATTTTTCATATGTGGGAAGCTATTTCAATTTCTTTTTCTATGGCTTGTATGTATCCCCTACCCATTTTTAAGGTGATTGTGTACCCTGGTTTTTATACCTTATTTTCCAACCATAATGTAAAGCTCATTATAGATGGGAAAAGCAAGTACCCTTAATCAAGCATTAGTTTCATACAGGAAAAAGGAAAAGCAGAACCAATGAATTATCTGAAAACACAGATAATAAAATGTAATTCATCGATCCTGGGCTTTGTCTTCTCAACTCACCCTAAACAAATTATAATAAAGCCCAGTCAAAGAGCTGTCTCTGTCTTATTGTACTCCCGGAAAGAGTCATTTCTGATGGAGTTCAGCCCTAGATTATCTATGTGGATTTCTTGAAGAATTTCTCGTCATGAAGATGGTGGCTTGAATGTTCTGACTGGTATCAAAGGTCCTGACTTGCAATGTGCAGAAAGAGGAAAAAGACAATGCATCTGAAAGCCTTTCTCCTCCTCTCCACCCTCCAGAACAAGATTGTATCTGGCCCATTAAAGCAAGAAATGGAAAAGTCTATCTGGGTCTCCAGGACGGTTTAAAGTGTCTGTTTACCATCCCGGATACCAGATTGCTCTTAGTAGGGGACACTCCTCAGTTGCCGATTGACAGATACACATTTTACACAAAATAGAACATCTTGATCAGAAGGATGTTAAATATCTGCTCGACCTGACTTGATCTTGGCTACATTTCTGGAATGTGTTGAATGCAAAATAGGTAGCAAAGAACACCACAAAGACAGGGGATACCAACACAGATAGTAAGATAAAGGTCAGGAAGCAGTTTGGAAATACCTGAGGTTGATGTTACAGGAAGAACTGCCAATCCCAGTCTGGGAAGAGTAAGAAAACAAGGGAAAGGGAAATACTAGCATCCAATTTTAGTTTTTCTTTTGGTAGAGAGGAATGAACCCAGTGCTTCAAACATGGTGAGCATTACAGTATTCTGTGCTACCCCCGTGGCCACTAGCCGACCATACCGTGAGAGGAGATGCTCAGGAGAGTCAGATGAGACCACGAAATAGATTCTTCACCTATGAACACTTCTTGGGAGAAATCTAGTTAACGAGAATTCAGGTTCTTCATTCAGCCATCTTACTAAGAAGGAAAGAGGCAGAACTGAAGGTAGAATATGGTGTTAGAAACAAAACTGTCTTAGCCAGATTTTTTTTTTAAGAGAATAAACCCCGAGGGAAAAGATGCTCACTAAGGTTTTGTTGGGAGGTGCAATCAATACCAAGGCTAGGAACGCAGCGGGAAGGAGAAGGGAGGCAGGCAGGACAGGAAGGAATGCAAATAATAGGTGGCGTGCAAGACAACTGGTCCTGAGTTCCAGCGAACAGCAGCTGCTGTGTCCTGCCTGTCACTTTGAAACAATTCATTGAGTGGGAAGGGTAGGAGGAAGAGGCAATGGAGAAAAAATGAATTATCTTCTCTTCGTTTTCTGATCTCTTGAAAGACTTTTAATCCCCTTGATTGTGCATTTTTGAACTGTTATCCAACCATGTAAGGGAGCTTATGGGGAGGGGGGTGTTAGATTCCACCTCTTTGTTATACTGCTGGAGGAGAAGGCAGGAAGGCAGCAATAAAATAGAAAATATCTGAGTCTCAGGTCAGATTTGTGCACCATGGCTGTTGAGGTTCCCGTGGCTGCACTGAAATGTGGTTTTAGCAAAGCCCTGCCCTCCCCTGCAGAAGCCCGGATGTGTATACAGGAAGAGGCCCGGGCCTGGAGGTCATGTGGGGACTGAGGTTGCAAAGTTAAAAAATTTGGGCTGTTACAATTATGTCTTAAAATTATGAAGAATAATTTTAAAGCCTTTAAAATTTCAGGCAGACACTGATACCACTAAGCTAAAATTTCAGAGTTAGTGCTTCTGTGGAGGTTAATATGAATGATTTTCAGATAAAAAGAATCACCAAATCACAAAGGGGACAGGGATGGAGGTTCTATTAAGATTTGTGATTGCTGAAAAAATTTTTTTTACAATACTTCAGATTGCTTTCTAGATGGAGTTTAATCATGTAAAATCCACTGACACCTATTTTTAAAAACAATTTTTAAAGGAGTGTTCATTGATAAAAGTACTTAAGCCATGATACCTTTTTCCCAAGTCATAGATAATAATTTTCCAAGACATGTGTCCAACTTCTAGATACATGTTCTACTAAAACACCTGTCACCCTGAAGAAAACATGACAAACCTTCATCACACAGTACATTTCTGGGCTGAGTCTAGAAAGCAGAGGATAGTAACAAGAATAGTGAACATGGAAAAAACAGATCAATGAAAAGGGCCTGTCCACGAATGAACTTCCTACATATAAAGATAAAATAGTAAATACTTAACACAAACATCCATGTGATATTTGGAAATTTAAATGAACCTAAGAGAAGGGGTAAAGCCTTTTGAGAAGGTATAGTCTTTCAAACTTTATGTCCTGTATTCTAGAAAAATGCATGTATGTATCACCTCCATACATACAGAAGGAAGATAACTTTGGGGACATTTATCCTCATGGCTACCGTATATTATCTTTATGTCCTTCCCACACTCCCACCACCATAATCCCTAGCGATGTGTAACCCATATTTTTATCTGAACATTACAGTCTCCCTCCTCTAGTTTCTTTAGGCATTTGACAGTCCCTTATGGTACCTGGCCTCCTGCACTGTGGCCGGTGGAGAATAGCCACACATTTGCTTCATATCCTGCAGAAGAAAAGACAGCACAAGAAATTATGCTGCTAACTAACTGAAAGTAGTTGTGTGCTTTGCTCTTTCATGAGTCTAACGTTAGAACTTCCAGGAGAGAGTAAATCAATTGTCCAACCTGGGTGTGAGCCTCAGGTTTGGATGTCTTCAGATGAATCTAGGCGGATGTCGGTGTGCGTGTTCATACCTGAAAGCGGCTATACCCCCGCCCTGGCACGAACCCGCACTGCCAAGGACTTGTCCCAGAGGGTGGTGGAAGAAACAACAGAGACATCTCTGTGCCCACACAGTCAGCCATCTGCCATTCCAACCACACGTCTCTCCCCCATTTCCTGCAAGTGATTCATCTGTGCTTTTCTCCTTCAAAGATAACTGTGTAGGCATTTAAGGAGGGGAAAGTCATTATGAAAAGTGGAATCTGGAATTATTAGGATGAGGTAGAGCAGATTAAACTGTCTGGAATTTTGTAAAGCAAACAGTGTGGGGTGCAGACAGGGCCCTTAACTCTCTTCATGGCGCCTTATCTCAACAGGTTGGCGTCTGCCATGAACAGGTCACCAGACAGCTGCATGTGAGCGGTGTGCTCACATGTGGTTAAACAGCACAAGAAGAGAGGACAGTGCAAGTTGAGGCTTCTGGATTTTCCCCTGGAAGTGCCATTTGTCTCACCACCATCTTAGTTTCTTTCTAACGCTGCAAAAACGAAGGTTTTAGGGTCTTGTGACTTTTTCAAGAAAACATACCACAGAATCTCCACCAAGACCATGCTTTCATGGGAAGTTCTGACTGAGAGCCGGCAACGGTGGGCACGGTGGCATCCTCAGCACCAAGGAGTACTGGCCACACGCTCCGTGGGGAGAGCATGAATGCATCCACAGGAGGTACGTGACAAGGGTTCAATTGCACTAAACTGCAGCCAGGGGGGCCCCAGTTCAATCCTCACTCTGCTTCTAAGACATTAGATGGGTTGCTAAAGTTTAGAGACCCTTGGGTGCTTTCTGTTTTAGTTGTGGGATAAAGAAATGCCACCCCTGGGCCAGAGGGTTAGCTCAGTGGTTCCAGCACCTGCCTCGCAAGCGCAAGGTCCTGAGTTCGATCCCCGGTAACCACATATAATGCTGGGCATGGAGACTCACACCCACCAACAATCAACACCGCATACCACAGTGCCAGACGTGGTGGCTCACGCCTGTAATCCCAGCACTCAGGAGGCAGAGACAGGAGGATTGCTGAGTTCGCGGCGGCTTGCCTGGGCACCATAGTGAGCTCAGGGCCAGCCTGAACTACAAAGTGAGAACCTGTCTCAAAAAAAAAAAAGAAATGCCACCCCTGTAGTGGAGTGATGACTAAAGAAGAAAGTGTATAAAAAGGACTTGCACGTACAAAAAAGATAAACATTTTTGGTGAATATGAAAATTCGTGTGTGTGTGTGTGTGTGACTGAATATACATGTGATGTGAGGTTGGAACCCAGGGACTTGTGCATGCTGGCCGAGTGGTCAACCAATGAGCTATAATTCCCAGTATGGTATTTGTTTCTTGTTTTTATTCTTTCATTCCTTCTCATTTTTAATTCCTGCCATATTTCACACCCTTGGACTAACTGGGTGAGCAGGTTACAGAAGAATTCTAGGAAGAAGAAAGCAAGACCTGTGCAGGGTACTGCAAGGGACATACTCTTCCTGTAAACCCAACACACAGGCGAAGAAGGAAACGGAGCCTTGTGAGACCTTCATCTCACCGTCAGCAATGACTGTATCGCTTGTGACCAGTGAAGGGCCCAAGAAGCCAGGAATTCCGTCACTGGTAGAACATGCACATGCCAGGTAGGAGCCCAAGTTCTTCAAGACAACTGAGGTGGCTCTGTTCTCTGCCCTGGGACGTGGCTGTTGGAACAGCACTTAACATCCTGCATTGTTGGTGAAATAAGATAATCCATAGAACCCAAGATAGCCAGGAATACATGTTGGTATCTACTGTTACTCTTCTGTGTTGTGTATCAATGTATGGTGTTAATTAACCTGTTATCTGATTGATTTCTTTTAATAAACATTTATTCACTTAATCACACCATTAATTTCCTATCATCAGCCATATCTGAGATCGTGTTCTGTGCTGGTGTCTGCTGGACTCGGGAGACGTCAAGGCTGCCCGCACAGTAAGGTGAAAGTGAGGCAGGGAGAGAGGCTTGGTAAAAAGAACAGGATGCAGTGAGAGGCAGTGTCATCCCAGAGTTGTATACAAATCACTCCTGCAGAGGCAGCCGTCAGCTCCATCCTGGAGGATGAGCAGCCTCCGAAATTGGGAGTTACAGAGTGAGCTTGCCAACAGGGATGAATGGCGAGAACTGCAGCGGGGCTGAGAGGGCTTCGGCGTGGGCATGTGTGGCTGTTGCGCCTGGCATCTCCCCCGCGCTCTGCGCTCAGGCTCAGCCTTTGGCCGGGACCACACAGACTCTCCTGGAACTCAGTTTTGTCACAGGCACAGGCCGGTCTGGTCTGCTCCTAGTCCAAGGAACGGAAGCGGCTCCTGTGGATCTGGGTGCGGTCAGCCAGCCTGAGTTCCGGTCTGAGCTCCTGCTCCTCTGCCAGCTGCGAGGTCTCCTCTTCAGTCCTTGTCAGAGGCTCAGCTTCATGCGGTAGCTCTATCTTTGGGTTTTCCTCTTGCTCCTTCCCTCACTTTGTGCCTCTAAGTTTCCTTAGGACTGGGATAGCTTCTTATTGCAAGTTCCCGATGACTACCAAGAGGCAGAACTCTCCCATTAACACCTGGAGATGTATGTTCTCACCTGTAACCTGTTTTAGTCACCTGTGGGAGCTGCATGGCCAAGTCTGATTTTATTCACCACCGGTTGGTTTTTCTAAGCCCCATCCTGAATATTTCTAATGAAAAATGGACCACATTAGTATAGAAAGTTATACCAGACATATGCTTTGGGGAAAATCCAGAACATTGGGTTGTCATATGCTTTGATACATCCAATCCAAGCATTTGGACTTACAGAAAACACTCAATAAAAGCAATTGTGGGTACCCGTGAGCTTTTGTGCTGGAGATCCAGGCCTCCACGTGCCGTTCCACATTTTACGGCATGTATCATTTTCATTAACATTGCTCAAAACACCAGTCATAATCTACCAGCCACAACTTGTAAAAAAAAAACTTTGGAATAATGTCACAAGAGGAAATGAAGACCATTTGGAAATCTGAGAACCCACATGTTCTCTTTGTCTTTTTTTTTTTTTCTTTTTCCTCTAGGAAGAATTTCAAAATTTCAACCTGTTTTAATGCTAGCCCATCTGTCTGCATTAATAATGAAACTGCAGTGTCTTCTAATGCTCTCGTGTGGGGCAATCAAACCTCTCAAAAAAAAATCACAGTAAGAACCTTGGGATTTGTTGCTCCATATTTCATCTTTTTTTTTTTTCTTTGAAAAAACAAATCCCAACTGGAGAGTGTTTTAGAAAGAGTATGTACATAGAAATATTCAATGAGTCATGCCTGGTGTTGTAGGTCTATTCCGGTGCGTGGGGTTTCCAGAACAATTACATAAGTGTCAGCACAGCCAGGAACTTTTGACATTTGTGGCAGATTAATAGAGTTCTTTTCATCATTGAAAATGTCTTAATTATTGTTTCCATAAATTTAAAAGGCATAAAACTGGTGAAGCAGCCTAAATTGATTTTGAGACATTTCTACCAAGTAAGCTTTGTTGAAAAAAAAACGAGAAATGTTATTTGAAACGAAATACAGGTGACCACGCAGCAACAAATATAATAATCTAATAGTCATTAGGAAATTTATTGAAGAGCATAAATTGTGAGATAGTTTTTCATCATCCTGTCCTCCATTAAGCTTTTTTTATCATCTGAATGTCCAGAGCATATTGTTTAGTTAAACAATCTTACATATGAGCAAATAACATGATTTCGAGAATGCTGCGATTCCAGAGGTTACTGTAACATGCTACCATCTTGATTTTAACTTTCAAGAGATCATCCAGGAAGTAATGTGATATTCCAAGTACCATTGATGTGTTGGTTAAAATATTTGGTTTTGGTTTCTTTTCTTTTCCTTTCTTTTTAAGATCTGCAGTTTCTGAGGTATCTTCTAATATGAGAAACTAAAGAATAACACAGCCAGGCTGTCAACTCATTTTTTCCATCTCACAAGTGAACCCCCAAATCAGGGCTTAGGAGCTTTCTAGGGAGAGTAGAGTTATTGGTTCTTGTAAATTCTTGTTCAGTGACTTGCTCAACTTTGCTACTGGCTTATTTTCCTGCAGATAAGAGATTGTAGTTCTGGGTGTTACTCTTATTTATTGGTTTAAGAGACATGGTGCAAAGGACAAGCAGGCAGGGTATGGTCTGAGTCATGTCCGCTTGTGCCCTCTGAGCTCCTTTTCAGTGGAAAACACAGTCCACTAAGTCCAGCTGTGCACGCCCAAGCACTTTTGAATTCTTTCCACATGACCACAAGAACTTTAACACCTCTCCTCTGTAACAGAGCTGATAGCACAGCACACCTTAGGAATCCTTACACAGATGGTGTGGCCAGGCTGTGTGAACTGAGTGGGCTGTGGTCACGTAGGTGATCCTATAATTGGGATCAAAATTTAAGTAAGTATCTTTGTGATACATGGTCATCCTCACAATATGCTTGTTGATATTGCAGTACTACGTGCTTCCAAGAATGTAATTGAACATGTAACCCTGGGCTCTGGAAGACAAGATGAGAAGAGTAATTAGGTATCCCTGCCAAGTTTCCTCAACAATGGAGATTTTTTTCCTTTTTTTTTAGATGACACAATACATACGTCACAGGGTTGGGAGGCTGGAGATGGGAGAAAGCAGACTTAGCAAGTTAGAAAATGCTACCCAACCCAAGGCAAAATCAAAACATACAAAAAGATTAGAGAGCTGCCAATTTTGTTTCACTGAAAAGTTCTTCATCTTATTTGTTTGTATATTTTGCTTTCTGCATCTACTAACCTCCTTCTTCCCTTTGGGGTTTGCCCATTGTTCCAATTTGGGGTAGGTAGATGTTTATTGATGACTGAGACATTGAAAATGCCGGAATTTAACATATCGCTAGACTTCCGGTGGAAATCAGGAATGGATACTGAAGTGTCAAAAATCAACATCTACTCACAAGATATTGATTACAAAGGGGCATCTAAGTGCAGCAGATGGTACACTTGGTCACCAGTATCTTGTTCATTTGCTCTCTTCCTCAATAGACACTGAGGTTTATGAAGGAAACAGTTTCCCACAACCTTGTTCGTCTTTGAGTTACACATTTGTCCATTGAAGAAGTTATGAATGTTAATGAAGTAACATATGCAAAGATACTTATCATAATGCTTGGCTTGTGATGCATGCCCAGTGAATGTCAGCTCTGTTCTGCTTTGGTGACTTATAGTGATAGAGGCATGAGAGAAATGTGCACACCAGAGATGGTAATTCAACCTAAAAGAAAAAGAATGAAAGAAAAAAAAAGAATAGATCACCCTCACGTGAATTATAGTCAATGATTAACTTTTTACTAGTGATATAAAACATACCATCATTCTTAAGAATGACACAGTGGATTTAAGTGAAGAAACAGACCCATCTCTTGTCTACAACAGTAACAGGTAACAGAAAAGACTTCCTGAAAAGACCCCACACAAGCGTGACATTTAGCTGAAAAAGATTTCTTCTACAGTGAGAGCTGTCCCTTAGTTCCACCCTGAGATGCATCTGGAGGAAATCTGAGGTGCATTATGGGTCGTTAGCCCGTTATCATCCGAGAGGTTACTTATATGGAGACAAGGAACAGAATACACCCAGGGTGGGAGAGTTGGGAGGGCCCCAAAGGTACAAATAACCATGCTGCCTGAGGGAGGGGCTCCCCAATAACTTCTCTGTCCTTCTGGCTCTCTTACCTACTTTTTGTTTGCCTAAGCAGTGAGAACAAGTGATTGTATCACATAATAAAAATTCAGAGAGGTCAGTTATGGAAAAAGAAATGAAAGAAATTTTCGCGTCTTTATTTACCCTTTACATTTAAAATCATCACAGACAAAATTCAGATTCTCTCCGATCAGATTGAAAGGTGTTGTTCCCAGAAATCCAGAGGGCCTCTGGGCTTCCCACCAGGGGGACTTGGGACCAGCCTCTGTCCTCTCTAGCATAACTCCTTCTACTCTGGCTTCTCCTTCTCCGGAGTTCTAAGCCACACACACATCACAGAGTGTGCCCAGGAGGATGCGCACTCACTGCCTCGGTGTGGAAATTCATGCTGTGCTGCACTCATGGTGCAGAGGAGAGGGAAGAAAAAGGTGGGTCTGCGGCATGTGAGCCGACCCCAGGGCACCCTCCCATGCCTCTTTCTTGCAGCACTGACTGTCTTCCCCTGCCACAGGGAAGCCACCGGGCCACGACAGGCTGGGGAAGGAGTCTTGAGTTGCGGGGATCTCAATTTCCCAAAAGAACAAAGCACCATCGATCCTGGGCCCTTCCTCTGTCCTTGACAGAAGGAGGCCGGATACCTACCCGCCGAAGCTGCACCTGTCAGATGCTCTTGACCTGGGATTTCCGGATACAATAACCCAGTGGGCTGGAAATCATTTACCCTGGCGGCTATGGAGCTAAAGAAACTGCAAAATGCTTCCCCCACACCTGAATTCCTAGCTTCTCTTGCAGTTTTATAAAGTAGATGCTTCAGTTTCTCCTCCGGTTTGGAGGGCTACTCAGATCCCTCCAGTGCATTTGTTTGTTTTCTTAATGCATCTGAAGTCAGCTTCTGTTACCCACATCCCAGAGTTCTGACTAAAATAGCTTCTCACGTGCTTCGGGCTCCACACACAAGGCCAAGGGTCAAAGTTCGGGAGTGGGGGAAGAAGATAGACTTGCATTAAACATTTACTAAGGCACCGAGGGCAGTTTTTCTCAAGCTGTTTGTCCCCACAGTGTTGGTGTTACGATGTCCCGTAGAGTGGTGGCCACACAAGCAAGATTCTCTACTTCTGCCAATGCAGCTCCAATGAACCACAGGTTCTGGAACAATGTCAGTAGTGGAGCTGGCCTAGGTGGGTAACTTTCAGTCATTTCCTAAGAGGCAGGGACAAAGTCGCACAGTAATTATATAACAGATTATGGTAGAGGAGCAGCCACTGCAGCGAGCTCAACTGGCATTTAAAAAATCACTGCGTGGGAACCATTTCAAACCTCAGCCTTCCATTAGCAGGCTACATTTCCCAGAAGATTCTCATTCCTCCATTTAGGCAGCCGTTTTAAAGTCAGCCAAAACCACTGTTTCATCACAACAGTAACCAGAAAGAGTGAGACTGTATTTTACTTTACTATAAGTGGCGTCTCAAGGTTGTAGCACTGTGTATGGCTAGAATGTCATCATTGTTTGAAGTTATTTTCAGCTTTGGTTTGAAAAGTATCTTAAATCAGCAATCATCGAGCTTCTCCCCGGGGAGCTGAGGGAGCCAGAGAAGTAGGGGAAGGGTGCATAGCAAAGGATCCTGCTGAATCATTGCCAGGACTGTTTTCTCGTCTTCCATCTGCTTCTCTTAGGAGTGCCACTTCAGTACCCTGAAGGGGAGGCCGCCGCGGTGTAGTCATGCTCCCAGCAAACACTGATATCCTGTCAAGGGACCATATCCTGGTAAACCAGACAGGCCACGTCTTTGCCTTTGTCCTAATGGGAGGAAACAGACCCAAACACTACGACGATAGGTCAGCGTGGCCCACAGAGTTCCTGGATCCAACCAATGGGCATGGGACTCTGACAAGCTTCCTTTCCAGGTGCAAGTCATTGTATAGAACAGCAATCAGACACACACACACACACACACACACACACACTGCAGATGAGGAAAATCAAAAGGGAAAATGGTTGATTTCAAATAAGTTCAAGGAACTGAAAGGCTTTATTTCTACGGACTTAGTTCGGTGTTGCTTTGTTCTTCTCATGTGGGATCTCTCACTGATCACCCGGGATTTGTGGGAGGCTCTGTGATCGCACACAGCCCCCACCCCCCAGCTCCATCTTCTGATTTGGTCTTGAGGGAGGACTGAGTGGCTACGATCCTGATTTGAACAAAGAAAAAAATCTGGGGCTCAAACAACTTGCTCAGGTACACTGTGCTGCCTGAGTGTGACCAGAAGACATGGCTTTTTTGTTTTGTTCTGGTACTAGGGTTCAAATTTGAGACCTTTCACTTACAAAGCAGACACCAGAACTACTGAGCTATATCCTCAGCCCTGACAGTAACATGGAAACTACATGTAATTTAACCTTGTTAGAATATTGGGGCCTCTCCCAATGAAAGCTAACATCTAACACCATTATAAACCACGCCCCATGGTAAGGGTTTCATGTAAGTATCTTATTTAACTTTTATCCCAGCTTTTTCAAATAGGTGCTATTACTACAGTCATTTTATAGATGTGGAAAAAGAGGTTTTGAACAGTTAACTGCTTTGCCCAACAACATAATAGTGGAGCTGGTGTTTGAGACCAGGGTTATGTGACCGCAGAATCCTGATTCCTAATCAGTTTTAATTAGAAGTGCAGATTATTAGCACTGTACCTCCGTGCAGCTCCCTGTTTTAGACCCAAAGAGGTGTGGCTTGGCAGGTGAAGGATCTGTTTATAGTCCATGATATGTCTTTACCATACAAAGGCACTTACCCCGACATAACCTTTCCCAACTAGAGAGAAGATAGGATGGATATTTTGATATTTGGCTATAAATTTACTGGATTTCTTTCTTCTGAGAGTTTAAGTGTAGAATTTCCATGTTATGGTATAGTGGACTCACAAACACAAGAAGTTATGAAATTATCCATTCAATCATAAGAAACCTTTTGGGGTTGGGGATTTAGCTCAGTGGTTCTGGTGCCTGCCTCACAAACACCAGGCCCTGAATTTGATCCCTGGTATCACCAAAAAAAAAAAAAAAAAAGGAAACTTTTCTAAGTCACTGAAAACTACCCATATTCCAGTAGAACTCTCCACCTCTAAGTGGATATATTCTGATCAGAGCAAGTTTGGAGAATGATTATCTTTTTATATGAGTGTATTTATCTCAAGCTTTCATGGGAGTCATCTTTGAAAAACTCATAAGCAGGAAGTTAACTGCTATAATAAGCTGATGGTGGTAGTTCAAGTTTTATTACTTTTATTGTTTTGTTTTTCTTTTCTTCTTTTTTAAGAGCTCAATAAACCACAACGAATGTTAACAGCCCATTAGCTCCAAAGGAAACTTTTCTAGCACCAAGAAAATTCCTGCTTCTTCCCAATTCGGAGCTTGTAAACACAAAAGCTCTCTTTCTCATAAAAAGACTTAGCATTGGTTGTTTCCACAAGATTAGCCCTATTGATCTGAAGCACTCGTGCTTCTAGAAATGTAGGACATTATCAATTTTTACCATTTGTTCAGGAAGCTCAGCTTGGACTGTTATTTATCCAGCTGGGTATGCTGGGCTGGGACCGGGAGATCAAAGTTGTGGGCAATTGTGTAACGTCTGAGATAGGTCCTGATAATCAATCAGGCCTGGGGCATTTGGACCTGGTCACAAAACACCATTTTCTACATTCTGTTAGGGCAGTGATCAAGGGGAGTCAGTGCTGTGTGTAATGGCCATAACCCACTTCAAGGATTCCGAGGACGGCTTTTTAGGTCGTTTAGTTGTTCTGCGTAGTTTTCCAGATAAAGAGCACAGCAGAGTGCAATGGAAACCCTCACAACAAAATTTGCACTAATGAGACCCTTGGGTTATTAAAACAACGAAAGGGAAAGGTGTGGGAGACTGGTGTGGGGAACTGCCCCCCACTCGGGGAGGAAGGCGGCACAACCACATCCCCATTCTTGCCCTCCGGCCTCCGCTGCGCCAAGCTGACAGGAAGGTGGGCGCCCGCGAGGAGAAACAGCTCCTCCGTCAAGGGCGCGTGAGACTTCAGGGCTGAGTCAACGCGAGGGAGACGCGTAGAGAGAGCAGGGAAAGCGCAAGGCGGTTTGGTCAGAAGCAAAACTGAAAAGACACCCCCATTTTAAATATAAAAATAAAACACGAAACAAAAACTACAGGCTGCCTTTACCTTAGAAGCAAGAAAGTGAAAGAAGCAATTTAAAGTAGAGCGAGGCCAAAGCGGCTGGCAGTGCCGGGAGGCCGGGCTGCTTCCCTGCGGGCTGGGTTGGGGCTCGGCCCCGCCAGACGCCTCGGGCCTGCAGAGAGCATCGCTCCGCGGTGACGTCTGGCCCAGCTGCTTGGAAAGGCGCCCGCGCGCACGCAGGTAGGAGGCAGAGGCTGCAGAGAACCTGCTGGCATGCCTCTTCCCTTTCTGACTTGGAATGCTTCTCAGAGAACTTTAAAAGCTGGCAGCTAAATTTAATCAGGGTTAAATCACTGAAATGAAGATGCTGTTCTTATGCAACAAACGAAAAGCAATTCTGCCAGTGCTTTCCCTACAAGGTAACAAATGGTACCGGCGCCTAGGAGCAGCCCAGCCATTTGGAAATGTTATGAATTCAGAGGAGGCAGGAAATGCAGAAGTTTGGTTCATGGCTAATATTGTCTTCCGGGGATTTGAGGCCTGTAGATTGAGCAGGCAGGTTCCACAGCTGGTGTAGTGTAATGGCTAAGCACTGGCTTGCTCAGAGCTCAACCTAGCATTTCAGACATGGCACGCTCACTGCATTCTATATTTAAGTCTGCGTTTTCTCCAAGGAACTCCAAGTGTTTTCTGTAGAACTTGCCTGAATCTTATAACCAGACACTTGGATCAAATGCGACACTGTTGGTTTCAAGACAGTTCAGCTATCTGATTTTATGCTATTTCCATCACTTTAGAAAACGTATAGGTTCATTTCTTGCTCAGACCGGCTGACGACCTGATTCACTTTCTTTACAAATAAATGTCAGATCGACAGTGATAAGTCATATACGCTTGATAGGACGCAATGAGAAGAATACTTGACTTCTGGAGTCGCCCTTCCAAAACCCCATAACCTTTGTCTAACCGTTAGGAAAATGTCCGGTCAACCCACATGGAAAAGCATCTTACAAGTGACCTCCCCAAAGTCACCTGAAGCAGAGGGAGTCTGAAAAACCATCAGAGTGCAGAGGAGGCTGTGGAGACATGGCGAGTGACTGTGGTGTGGAATCTTGCCTGGAATCCTGGGCACAAGAAGACGTTAGGAGAAAAGCTCAGCAAAGAATTAGAAATCTGAATGAAGTATGGACTGTGGTCTGTCATGATGTATTGGTTTTTGATTCTCTAGTGGTGACAAATGTACTTACTCATGAAAGATGTTAAACAGGTGTCATGAATTTTCTGTAAGTGTATTCTAAAATTAAATGTTTATTAAACACTAAACCTCAAAGTTAATCAGGCTCCTGATTCAATAAAACCAATTAATTTGAATTCATTTTAGACTTCAATTTATGGTTGGTTAAACTACTTTCCCACGATCGTGCTATTATTAGTGTTTGACCAAAAGTAAAATGGAAACATAAAAATGGGGCTGAACATAAGTTAAGGCACATTATGACAGGGGAATTTCTCTTTTAGAACTTGGTTAACTGGCCCTGGCCCCAGCCCCACACACCTGGTCCGAGGGCCTTGCTGGGCTACTTTTCCTCCAGACACCGGGCAGGACGGAGTTTCAGGTGTTACCTTAGGTATTTCAATAGATTATTTTGAAAAGGAAAAGGAGATCTCAGGGATGATTTTGTAGTGGCAGAATGTGCAGTCAAGAGGCAATTAGGGACAGAAAATGGTTCCCCTTTCTCACTAGAGCCAGCACCTCCTAGGGCCGGGACCGTGAAGTCTAGTCTCTTCCTTAAGTAAAGCCAGGGTGCTGTGTTCTCTCACCTCAAGTGGATGAGACACAGCCAGGGCTGGAGGCCTCTAAGCCTGGGACAGCCTCTGACACACGATCTGGGCCTTCATTTTTAGTCTTTAATAACTCAAGATGCGGCAACCGGCTGTCTAACCAAGCTCTGCCGCTGCTGAAAGAAGGTGTCATGACAGACTTTGGACTCATACAGTCCTGAGTTCAGATCTGCACTTTCACGTTCGCTATTTTCTGGCTCTGTGGCCTAGATCAGGGCCCTGAATCTCACGGATCATCCACTTTTCCACCAGGAACAAGAAAGCTGATGACAATCCTGCCTTGAAGAAGCACTGAGAGGCTTAACCTCATTGTGTATGTGGGAGCCCTTGTCCGACTTCTGAGTCCCAGTAGGTGCTGGGGAAATGCCCTCCCTTTCTCACAGACCAGGGCAGTGGGGACAAGAACAGTCTGGGCAGCTTAGTCCCTTTCACAAATGGTTCTCTTTGTTCTCATGAGATTAGCATTTCTAATAAGATCAAGAATTCCTAACTTGTTGAGTATTAATCCTAAAGTTTACTAATAGTCTCCTCTGATTTGAGCAGAATCAAGAAATGAATGCTCTTTTAGAGTATACATTTACTTAGTATTTCATTGTCCTTCAGCGGAAATGCCCAATTTTATCCCACTAGAAATTATCTAGGTGGCTCTCCTGCCAGACAATTAAGGCTAACTGAACCCAGGAGCTCTGCAAAATAGATACTAAAAGTGGATTGTTCAAACCAAGACAGGAACTGTCTGCTCACAGAATGCCTGGCCACAAAGGATGTCGCTGTGGTGCAGCAGGACTGGGGGAACCACCGAAGCAGAAGGGAGGCACCTGACAGGCGAAGGGTGGTCGGGAGACGGGAGCAGAGGACAGAGTTAGGCCGGGCGACCAGGAAGAAGAGCTGGTCAGTCCGTCACCACAGAGATGGTCGGAGAGGAAAGGCTGGCGAGGGTTCTGGTACAAGTCTCTGACAGGGGACTTTGAAGGGAACTTTCTCAATATACAGGCCAGCGATACTTTTGAATGGCAGCTGCTATCGCAGTGAACATTTTCGTTTTGAGTGGATCCAGTGCATCTGTTATATTAGATCTAATGCTACAGGACCCTATTGCACTGTTTACGCTGAACTGATGTGAAGAAGACTGTGCCCCTCCTGCAAACCAAACTAGGATCAAAGTTAAATGGCCACACATTGATGGCTCTTTCCACCATCTACAGTCTCCATGACAACAAAGCAGTGACGCCTGCCAGGTAATCCATCATTGGGATCAAGTGTGATCTTGAGCAATTCTCTAGAGATCTTTCTAATGCTCAAAGGAGTCTTCTGAATCATTAGGGTTACAAGCACACTAAGATAAAAATACATGATTTTGAATACTACTGAGTGTCTTTTTGCTGTGCTATTTTAGAAAACTTTTTTTTTTTTGAGGGGGTGCTGGAGATTGGACCCAGGGCCATAGTCCTCGTGAGCATGAATTCCAGCCATAAGCCACATGTGCAGCCCTTTAGAAAACCTTTCGATTCAACAATTACATGTTTCCAAAGGAAACTTTTGAAAATGAGAGGCAGCTAAATAAACAAATGCCACCCATGAACTCATTACCCAAGGGTAGCACTAATAGCACTCCCCTTTAAAATTGTTTACATTTTCAATACAAAAGTAGAATAGAAAAATGTGAAAAACAGGTAAAAGGAGAAGGGCATCCATAATTAGTCTTCCTTAGTTAGCCGCTAACATAAGTTTGGTGTATTTCTCTTTCTCCATCTGTATGAGTAATACTTTTCTATGACATGATTGCAAACACTCTGTATGTACAATTTTGTAGGAGCCACTGTTATCTGACCTGTCACAAAGTATCTCAGGGTACAAAATTTTGTTTTGTTGTATCTTTTGATGTAGGAGAGGTTGAGATTGAACTCAGGTCCTTTACTCTGAGCTACATCTCCAGACTTTTTCTTTTTTTTAAATTTGAGACAGAGTCTCACTGTGTAACCCGGCCTGGCCTCAAAGTCTCAGTGATCCTTCTGCCTCAGGCTCTTGAGTGCTGAGTTGACAATTATGCACCACTACATCTGGCTTCCAAATTTTCTTTTCAAAAACTTTGATTTCTTGCCTCATTTTCACATCATATAGAATAGGTATAGTTTTGCTTCTTATATTAAACTATTGCCCTATAGTTTGTTTACAGATTTTCTTATTATAAATAATATGGTGTCTACAGCATTACATTCAAGATTTTAAAAATGGTAAAAATCTGTCATCTCACATTGCTTGTGGTTTTCTGACAAGTCTTTCTTGAGTGTTGCTATATGCAGGTGGCTGAGGGACCTACCTAGTGAGATACAGAACCCGGAGTTAGGAGTTTGCTCTTGGGTGGTCTAGACAGTTGCTTATCCAGTGTTTCGATTCACCTTGAGGAATACTAGAAGACAAGTAAGTGCAGGTCTTGGGAGTCACAGTACCATTTGCATGCTACACGCACTTACTAGGTGCTCGAGAACAAAATGCTGTCCACGGTGACGATTTCAACCACTGGTTTTCTGATAACATTGTCAAAATACTGACTTCCATGATTCACTTTTACAGAAAGATAAGAGAGCAACAAAATGTTCCCTGTGAGTTATAAGAACCAGCGATTCCCCACCTGTGTCTAGGCAGTGGTAGGGAATGGCCGAGATGTCAGTTCCTGCTAATCACCGCCACAAAGGTCCTCAGAACAGAAACTCCTGCCATAGCAACGTTCTAGCAGCACGATGTCATATTCGGCTCAGATACTGTCCGAGAGAATGACTTTGCTCTTCTATCCATGATGTGGCTCAGATAGAGAGATTTTCAGATATGAGATAAGTCACGTTACCTATCCTTCTATTTAACAAAACAACATGTGTACCTTTGAAGACAGAGGCAGATAAAGGAACTCTGAAATTTTCCATAGGTAGGATATCTGGCACATAATTCCTGGTTTCCACCGCCGGTGCCTTTAGCATGCCAGTCCACAGACCTGAACAATGGTTAATGTTTAAAAAGGTACAGCGTGTTCTGGTTAAGAGCCCTGCTCGCTTCCTTTTCCTGACGGTGCGGCTCGGGCTCAAGTCAGCACTCTTCATTACATGAGAGTACATGAGAAACAATGCTCCGGTCCAAAGAACTAGGAGATAAAAGTCACTCGAAGATAAGGAGCTTGTGCCCTTAAGGAAAAACTGCAGTTGGCTGAGTCTCTGTGGGAGGTGGGGGTCGCTTTGCTGTAGTTTGTGAAAATAACCTACAGCCACCACTGAAATATGTGTAAGGATTTCAGGCAGGAAGTAAAGGAAATGCTGCATTAAAGTGAAAGCACAGTGGGATTTAAAGACACCGAAGATAGATTCTTTGGTGAAAATGTGACCAGGGCACTGCTGGCACAGGCTCGCCTCACACTGGAAAGAATTACACGGCCTGCTCGTCAGACCCTGAGTACAAAGTGCTCTCAGTGCTCCGCGCTCCTCCTGCCACCGTTATTAATCCCCTCCACGATGTCCTGTGGGAGCCAGCTCAACATGCTCCTGACACTTCCCGGCAACGGCCGCCCAGTCTTCTTCCTGCCAAGCCAATGAGTTCTACTTCCTGCAAAACTCATCTTTAAGGCTTTGGCTGATGACCTTACGGTCATTCCTTGTCACTTTGAGCCCTCAGCATCCATTTATCTATTGATGTGGTCACTATGACTGTGCTTCCTTGTGCCCCGAGTTGGGCTTGGTGCTGGGGCGACGTGGAGGAGTGAATCCCAGTCACTGCCCTCATGGGGATCAGGGTTCATATGAAGAAAACATCCTGATAAAGTTCGATAAGGACAGTGGTCAAGATAGGCCTGTGGAAACACAAAGACATCCATCCTCTGGGGTGGCAGTGGCTTCCTGGCAAAGCCAAGGACGGAGTTGTATTCTGGAAGTGTTACCAGGCTAAGGCTGTGAGGGCCTCGTGTCTGAAATAAGGAACCTCTCCCACCCTTTCAAAGCAAGTCTGTAGGCTTGCTGGCTCCTGTCACTGCAGAAATAGTGTTTTCAGGATACATGGGTAAAAGACACGAGAAAGGTTTATTAGAGAGTTTAAGCCCCGAGCACAGGGCAAGAGCTCAGGGAAAAGAGACACACGACAAGCCCAGGGGTATCGTTTAGGGGCTGACTTTACCACAGTCACCTGGGCTGCACTGTGGCCGTGTTAGGTCACCATGCAAGCCATGTGCCTGCGAGTGAGTGTGAGACATGTTCCCCACTCATGTTGTTGCTTCCCGAGGATGGAAGAGGCACACTTTACAGGTAGAAAGGTCAGGTGGAGAGCCCAGGCTTATTGTATAAAGACCTTTAGGACTGTTTTATTTTTTGGAAGAATTTCCTGAGAGGGGAAAACACTTGAGTAAGTTTTGTATATGGAAGCTGCTGTTTTTCTTAAAAGTACAATAAAAATCTCGATTTAATTGTTTCCTTCCTACATAGTTTTTAATTTCCTTTGTCCTCCCTCAGCAAGAGTAGAGCTGGACAGGTAAAGGAAGGCAGGGAGGCGCAGGTGAGGGCACGAGAGGTAGAGCCGGGCCTGGGAGCCCACGGTGCCGGCACGTGCTTCTCCTCCCTGAGTTCAGAACTCAGGCTCCTCTCCACAGCGCAACTATACACGCTCTTCCCAGGAAGGCATCACTAGTGATTCTGCCTTCCTGCCCGCGGCTCTGACGGAGTGCCCAGAGATCCTCCGTGGCGGCGTCTTCCATCGACAAAGGCTGTGGTCATGGGAAGGAAAAACAAGGGAGAAGATGCAGGTTTGACTCAGAGGGACCACTCAGAAATTCCATAACTCCCTGTCACACGCCATCTTTCTTGGACTTAATAATCTTAGCTTTGTTGTGATGATTGAAATTTTACATTCCAAAGATTTCTACGAGGACTTCATCGCTCAATTAAAAATGCCACCAAACACTTAAGCAGTGGAAGTTCCCATCGTCCTACGGAAGTAATCATTCTTGCAATTATGAAATGGATGCGGCTGATGCTTCTTATTGTCGCCACAGTTGCCAGTGCTGGGTTCAGTGCTATCTTCCCTGAATTGTGACCTCAAAGGTCACACTGTGGCCTAGGCAGCGAGCAAGCGCCTGGGGCCTTCTGAGAGCTCCTGAGGTCTCGCTGCCTCCCCAGGAGACCGAGGTGAGGGAGGCTGCGAGCTGCTCCAACCTCACATTTGGCCCCAGGGTAAACAGACTTTCACATTCCAGTGCTGCCACACTGCCACCTTCCTGGCCTGGTTAAACCCCGTCTCTCCCCAGCGCCCAGCGGGAGTGAACAGCAGACGGGGAGGAGAAGGGGAGCGACAGGGCGAACTCAACACACGAGACAGGAAAAAAGCACCGAGCAAGTTTGACAGGTTCTGCTGCTCTAAAGCTGTCATTTCTAGGTTATGGCTTTAAAGGACACAGAAAGCCGTCCTCCAAGTGTGGCCCCCTCAGTGGAAGCAGCCAGGGCCAAACCTGCTCTGGAAAGAAGGGAAAATCCAGGACCATAA
This sequence comes from Thryonomys swinderianus, assembly GCA_004025085.1. Taxonomy (NCBI): domain Eukaryota; kingdom Metazoa; phylum Chordata; class Mammalia; order Rodentia; family Thryonomyidae; genus Thryonomys; species Thryonomys swinderianus. The sequence continues at coordinate 127,164 of PVIC010000093.1, forward strand.
AGCTGGGTGGGGAATTTCGGTCCTTGCACATAAAGCTTTTAGATCTATCCAATAAAAGGCATGGGAACTCCTTCCTTCCTTCCTTCCTTCCTTCCTTCCTTCCTTCCTTCCTTCCTTCCTTCCTTCCTTCCTTCCTTCCTTCCTTCCTTCCTTCCTTCCTTCCTTCCTTCCTTCCCTTCCTCCCTTCCCTCTCTTTCTCTCCCTTTCTTCAGTCTTGCTTTGTGGTTCAGGCTGGCCCTGAGCTCACTACTACGTAGCCCAAACAAGCCTTGGACTCAGCAATCCTCCTATCTCTGCCTCCCAAGTGCTGGGATTACAGGCATGAGTCACCACACCCGGCATTGTGGTATGTGGTTACTGGGGATTGAACCAGGGTCCCTGTGCTTGCTAGGCAGGTACAGGAACAATGGAGCCAAATTTCCGGCCCAGGAACTTCATTTGTCACCACCTGGAAGAACCTAAACAGTCTTTTAGGGTGAAATGAAACTATTGGGCCGTTTTAAATTTTTCAAATAGTGTTTACAAACCACAGTGATATCCTAATGAGCAAACTCCCTGGATATAACGATGAAATGTCACTTAAATATTTTTCAAAAGGATAAAAGAAGACAAGCAATAGTTCCTTACCCAGTTGAACTTCACAGTCCCTAAGTCAAGTAATCCCTTTCTAACAAGTTAGAAGACCTGTATGCAAATAGTTTGGGAAAACAAATACTACCTCCTGAGTGACTTTTACTCCAAATTTCTATGTCCTGTTAGTCTGAGATATTAATACTTAGCTCAAAAGATAGGTACAAAAATTATATGAAAGAACATTTTCAAGGCCGGAGACATAGCTCAGTGGTTCTGGTGCCTGCCTGGCATGCACACACAAGGTCCCTAGTTTGATCCCCAATAACCACGTACAACAATATGGGGCATGGTGACTCACACCCTCCAGCAATCAGTACCACATACCACGGTGCCGGGCGTGGTGGCTCATGCCTGTAATCCCAGCACTCAGGAGGCAGATGCAGGAGGATTGCCGCATTCCAGGCTTGCCTGGGTTACATAGTGAGTTCAGAGTCAGGCTGAACTACAAAGTGAGACCCAAAAAAAAGAGAATATTTTCAGTCTCTACATAGCAGGCACCTTATAGTAATTTGCTTTCTCTTCATCCACAACTCTTATCTCTACTGTCAGTATCGTTGGTTATATAACCCAGTCATGGTCCTTCTCTGTTCATGTTTTCATTCTTTCAGGGCCTTGAAAACTTACCAAGGGTTGAAACTTTGTCTCCCTTCCTGTTGTTCCCCAGCAGGCGGACTGCAGGTACTTGGTATACATTTGTTTCCATGCCTGTGTTAGACACTTGATGTTTTGTTTTGTTTTGCTTTTGAGACAGGGTCTCACTTTGTAGTTCAGGCAAGCCTCGATCTCAGAGCAATCTTCCTGCCTCTGCCTCCCGAGTGCTGGGATGACAGGTGTGAGCCATCACACCCCGCACTATTATGTGTATGTGGTACTGATTGCTGGTGGGAGTCAGTCACCACACATGGTATTGTTGTATGTGATTACCAGGGATTGAACTCAGAACCTTGCACTTGCTAGACAGTAACCAGAACCACTAAGCTAAATCTCCAACCCCTGATCTTTCAATTTGATGGACCTGAGACGCCTCAGAGATCAGTGAAGTGTGCTTTTGGGTGTTTCTGGGTTAGTCGTGAGTGTATGACCCCAGGAACTACCTCTAGTCCTCGGCCTCTTCCTCTCTCATACTTTCCCAGGTGCTCCGTTTCCCACCTGTCAAGAGGTAAGCAGCTTCCCTCTGTCATGTCTTTCTGCCATGTTCCACCAGTTGCCCATGGAACAGGAACCTCTAAAACTCTGGCCCAAAGTGAACCCTTCCTCCTTCACGTTGTGTATGTCAGCTCTTTTGTCCCCATAACAAAACCTAATATTACCTGTGAGGAATTGAACTTTCCTCCCTTTCAGTCACACAACAGAGACATTGAGAAAGCCTTAAGTGCTCTTCCAGATTTCGGTAGCCCTCTGCTACCTTTGAAGGCAACAATCCAACAGGAATGGAACTAAAAGCAAAGAGGTATTTCTTAACATAGGTTGATATAATCAAAGCGCAATTCTTGACTTTCTCAACCGGGGCAGGATTACTAGAAAGATTATCTCAAAATAGCTTTTGAAATACAATTCCAACAAAATATAACTTCAAAGCAATTTTCTGGACAAGAGTGCATTGCACAGATAACTCCATAGATTTGTTGAACACAGTTCTCTAATCTGTTGAAAAATACCCGCATCCTTACAAGGACCTTATTGATATAATCAGCCATCAGGAAGGGAATCTTTGGGAAGATTTCACGTCTATAGGCAAATGAATTCTACAGACCCAAACTGGAGGTTCAGCATTACCCAACCTTTGATTTCACAGATGAGCCACGTCAAGCCAGAGGAGTCATGACCTGCCCAGTCACGAAGCTACTGAGAGGCTGGACCAGATGGAGAAATATGAATCAAATGGTTTCTCAGCTAGTCTATTTATTTTTTGAACGTTTATTGAATCTTAGTCTTAGTGTGTTTGAGATGCCAAACTGAACACAACCTGGTCTACATACCCAGGGGTCATACATCCCGACAGGGAATGGGAACCTGGAAATAGTCAGCTCCATAGTAACACAGGATGATGGATGTAAAGGCTGCCATGACACAGAGACACCAACTTCAAGCCCAGACTCTAAAGGGACACCAGCACTTCAGCAATCAGGATAAAAGCATATTAACCCGACAAAGACAGTACCAATATTACTGATGTTTTCCTTGTGGCTCAGGCTCTAGTATGGTTCAGCAAAACACCACTGCTAATCCTGTTATTATTTAATATTTTGATATGTTATTCATCATGGATTTTGCATTAATTCTGAGTATTTAAAATGTTGTATTCCAATAGCCCCCATCTGGATTGTGGACTTTCCCAGTGGTTCCCTTCCACCAGGTTTTCCCTTCAGGCAGAGGCCTCATCTCATCTCCGAGAAGGTATCAGAGGATGGAGTGGGGCTGTGAGGAAGGGGGCATCCTCTGCGTGTGTCCAACAGAGGGAAAAGCGTTTCGTGTTCTGTTACCAAGTTGAGGCCGACCTGGCAGCTCTACGTTGACCTGTCGACTGTCTGTTGATATTCTATGTTAGGACTCGTTGGCTTTCTTGCTTGGGAGAATGAGATGTTCAAGCTTAAAAAGTGTCAAAGAGTTCTTGAGAGTGGTAGAAAGGATTACATTCATACACATGGGTGTATAACACGCATGGTGGCTTTTGAGGGCAGAGTCTGGCAGGACGGAGTGAAGGGACCAAGCAGGCAAAGCACCGGGGTCGGGACGTGGGGGGATGCTGCCAGCCCCAGCAGCAATGTGACGGGTTTCGGAGCTCCGCTGGCTGCTTTCTTGCCAGGCTCCCTCTCTGGACCCGTCAGCAAACTCATTTCACAGGCAGACATGATTGCTCATCTTACTGGACCCAGTGGTATGCACTTCCCTCATTGTCCATTTTTTTTTTTTTTTTTTTTTTTTTTTTTTTTTTTTTTTTTTTTTTTTGCTTTTTGGAGACAGGGTCTCGCTTTGTAGTTCAGGCTGGCCCTGAGCTCACTATGGTGCCCAGGCAAGCCTCGAACTCAGCAATCCTCCTGTCTCTGCCTCCCGAGTGCTGGGATTACAGGCGTGAGCCACCACTCCCGGCTAGATAAATTCTTACTAAACAGGAAAACAGAAGTAAAAAACCAGAAAAAGAAAATATCTCAGAAATGACTTGGAAAATTGAATAATCCTGCCAGTCCTTTTGGAGGTTGCTATATTGCACAACTCTAGGGGGCGACTTCTTGTTGCAGTCCATCCCAAGAGCATCCCTGGAACCGAGCAATGTACAGCCAGTGGATTACATGGGATAAAACAGTTTATGACTGGGGCTGGAGGGTTAGCTCAGTGGTTCCGGCGCCTGCCTCGCAAGCGCAAGGACCTGAGTTCGATCCCCGGTAACCACATATAAGGCTGGGCGTGGAGACTCACGCCCACCAACAACCAACACCGCATACCACAATGCCGGACGTGGTGGCTCACGCCTGTAATCCCAGCACTCGGGAGGTAGAGACAGGAGGATTGCTGAGTTCGCGGCGGCTTGCCTGGGCACCATAGTGAGCTCAGGGCCAGCCTGAACTACCAAGCGAGACCCTGTCTCCAAAAAAAGCAAAAACAAAAAAAAAAACAAAACAGTTTATGACTGTCCTCTAGATAACTGCCAGAAACCTCTAGGTATCTGCTCAGTCCACACTTCAGTATGTTATGAATTCTACTCAAACTGCTAGGATCATTTAGTTTTAATAAGCTGGCTTTTCATATTCAAAAGTGCTTTAAAAAAAAGAGAGCTCAATAGTTTTTTGAAGCAATTTACTCATTTCTTGAATTCCTGCCATTTTTAGGGGAGAAGATGTATACGTTAAGGTGACAAGGGAATTTGGGAAGATGCTGAAAATAAAGTCTGTAAGATTTCAAGATTAACAGAAACATAATATAAGGGACGCTAATAACAGTGAATATTTAAATTAAAAATTATTGTTGTGAAAAGACACATTGCCATTAATCACCTTCCAGATACTCCCCTCACTAGGAACACACTTCCGCATCATTTTTGCCACTTTCTGAAGCAGTTCTAGAAGTCCTCTTTCCCGTCTTTCTGTGGTTGCCTCTATGTTCTGAAATGATTCAAATCATTCATGGCAATTTCTGTCAAATAAAAACACCCCAGTGAGTCCTCATGCACCTTATTCACTGGGTAAGGTGCAACTTCCAACTGGGGAACCAAAGCCAAACTGACCAGGAAAGGTAAATGCCTTGAACCAATTCAGGATATCAGGCAGCCATGACAGCACAAGGAAAGACACAGAAGAGGGCTTCCAGAGCCGCCATAGGAAGTGTCAAGAGCGGTGGGATAAGTCTGTTTGCAATAAAACATAATTGTGATCATTTTGAGGAAGATTCACAGCAGTAGGCCTTTTACTGTAATAAGTTTTATAAAGTTTACACATTCACCACCTTTTCCAGTCACCCTGCATGTGTTAGTTAGATTACGTACAGGACAGATCCAACAAGGCCAAGTTTGATGTAATGTGGAATTTCTGAAAGACTTTTTGGAGAAGTATTGCAAAATCTGAATGATACGCATATCAAAAGCTTTAAAACTACTTACAGGATGACTTCACCCAGACCGTGTGAGTATAGGAAAGAGAAGGGCAGAGGAGCACGGGACTCTAGAACCGTCAGCAAGTCTCTGCCAGAGCCGAGCACCTCAGAGAGACTAGGAAGACTCAACAGCAAAGTGCTGTCCAGAGCCGGCCGCTTACAGCCCTTGGCGCTGGAGACCAGCAACGGGCACAGAGAAGGACGAGGAGAAAGACCACCGTGTACTCCTCGTGTTATCAGCCCAGTGGGAAAAAAGTCTTTCAAATAAGAGGGACTGGTGACTTGTGTCAATTGCTGTGGATCACATAAAATGGGACTGGGGCTTGTCCACTGGATAGAGGAAATAAGAGGTCCCTGGGGACCCCCAAAAATGGTTTGGGTGGAATACCTAGGAATGGGTTTAGTGGGAAGACTTGAAAGTCATGAATGAAGACAACTCTTTTGAGAGATAACCTAGAAAGAGAACAGAAATATTTCTATAGCTGAACATGAAAATGGGGCCAACAAAACAGAGCAGTCTATTCATTTTTAAAGATGGGGAGATAAGAGCTGTTTGTATGCTACTGAGAATGGTTGACAGGAAAGAGAAGAGGAACTGATGGTGCGGGAAAGAGGAGACAGACTCGCCGGAGCAGTGTCCCTGGCTCACCAAGGGAGCTGTCTGCAGGGCCAAAGAAAAGCCAGTCCCTCACCTCAGGGTGGCTGAGGAAGGTGGGTGGCAGAGGTGGAGAATTGCCGGAGCTTCCAGTGATGTCTGTTTTCTCACAGAACTAGCAGACAATGCCACGAGCTGAGAATGAGAAACCTGAGCAAGTGGAAGGATGCGTTGACTAGGAAAATGTGATATGATCGCTGGAAAGTGGGGAGGAGATGAATAGGCAAGGACAAAGAAAGAAAAACTTGCACTCGGTAACACACACATGGGAATTTTTCTTAAGGAAATGCCTAGAACACTTTGTCAGGATGTTCACTGGCAGGACATTTTTTTTTTTTTTGGTAGGTACAAGGGACAATTGCTTATACTAACCAATATACTATGTAGGGCAGTCTTTCCAATGAATTTAGTGTGCACATTGATATCAAAAGTACTGATTATAGGGGCCGGAGATTTAGCTCAGTGGTTCCCGTGTCTGTCTCACAAACACAAGGTCTTGAGTTCGATCCCAGTAACCACATACAATGCTGGGCGTGGCGGCTCACGCCCACCAGCCATCAGTACTACATACCACAGTGCCGGGTGTGGTGGCTCTTGCCCGTATTCCCAGCACTCGGGAGGCAGAGACAGGAGGATTGCTGAGTTCGAGGCTTGCCTGGGCTACATAGTGAGCTCAGGGCCAGCCTGAACTACAAAGCGAGACCCTGCCTCAAAAAAACAAAACAAAAATGTACTGATTATAAATGTTTTCCTCTAGCATTTTTTGATCCATAATAAACACCTCATCATGAAGAATTAGCTCATATATATATATCGGATCCTGATCCTTTTCATTTTCCTTCTTCATCTCTCTCCTCTCCCTCTGTCCCCAGGTCCCCTTCCCATTTCATTTGTAAGGAAAAGAGACTCCTTGTGTTTGTAAGAAAAATTGTATACCTTTATTTATATGAACTTACATGTTTAAAATGGGTAGCCCTCATCAGATAGATTATGGGTTGCCCATGGTTTTTTTTTTTTTTTTTTTTAAGACAGGGTCTCACTTGTAGTTCAGGCTAGCTCTGAGCTCACTATGTAGCCCAGGCAAGCCTCAAACTCAGCAATCCTCCTGTCTCTGCCTCCCAAGTGCTGGGATTACAGGCATGAGCCACCATGCCTGGCCATGCCCATGTTTTTATTGACTGCATTTTTTTTAATTTTTCTATACTACGCAGCATGAGGAATCTGTGGCTCTGTGAGGTTGGGGCACTAGAGGCCCCGTGTGCAGCCTCAGTCTGCCCACAGAACCTCCTCAAAGCTAAGGCAACTCTGACAATGCATTTATGGCAGCACCAGTCACACTATTATCACCAGAACTAGGAATAATCCTATAGCTTCCCTGTGAGATGATTTATTCGAACACAACGTAGTATGTCTGTTTTCTGTGTATGGGCATTAACTCGACAGAGTAAGAACCCAACGGGTGGTTTGTTAGCATAGAGCGTGACCACGTAGAAACCAACATTTTACCTGGATTTACACAGCATATGGAATATACGTATCTGAATCAATATTTGAGAGTAGTTATAAAAACACACTAAAAATAGTGTTTCATAGGTGATGCCTGAATTAGGACTTCTTTTCCCTCTGATGTGCTGGGACATAAACTGGCCAAGTCCACAGCCCAGACCAGCTTAGGTCTGGTGCCCCTGAGGCCTGGTCTCCCCATGCCATGTGGGTTCCTCTGCTTGATCCAACTTGGATACACCCTGTAAGCTCCCGCTGTGAACTTGTGAGTGCATCTGGCCCTGACTTTGCCTTTCCTGGAAGGTGCTGGATTTCCGTCAGCACAAGACAGAGAGCTGTCCAGTCGCAGCCAGGACCTGTGGCCGCCCACTCGCTCACGTGTGTCTACGTTTGACCTTTGTTCTGCAACTTGCTTGGATTGTGACACACTCAACTGGTTTGGATCAAATAACACCTACTGGCCTGTTAGAAGAAACTGCTGGAATTTAAGATCCTCATAATCATCTATTGGTCATAGTGGTTTAAACCATTTACCACAAGTAAAAAGAGTAATATTCTTTGATATGTAGAATGGACATTATGTCAGTTTATAAAATGGATGGAAAACCATGTTTAGAGATTTAGCTACTTTTATTGATCTGTTTTATATCATTTAAATTGAAATCATTTGTTGCCTATGATGCAGTCTTGAGACAGCTCTGGGCCATCTTCCCTATGAGCAGCGTGGCTTACTGCATGGGTTATGGTACAGTCCCTCCCTTGGTGGATTCTGGGCATTCTGAGGTCATCTGCTTTGTTTCTACAAAGTGTCTCATCTTTTTGACACAGCTTCCCCAGAGTTCACATTTGCAGTCTGAAGTTGGTCCACTTAAAACTTGTGCACCATTAATGTCTGGGTTACTCAGGAGGTATATGGCTTTATGTACCCTTGCCTGACACTGGGCAACTCAGGAGGTCAGAGTTGATTCGCAAAGATGGATAACTCATGAGTAAGCAGCACAGAGATGACTATAACAAACTCATGACTGCATATTATATATACATGTTTTATAATTTGCTTAACAGAAAACTTGACACTTCCTGAATGTGTCAACTGTAACACACTCTTTTCTATTAAACAGAAGAAACTATATTATCTTCCCAATCATAATCAAGGAAACTATTAAACCGAGAAAGTCTGGCTGCCCCTCATAAAACATTTCTGTGGACTGTTGTTTTTTTCATTTTCTTGCACATGGCTGGAGCAGAAGTAACTCTCATGCTTGGAGGGGTGTCATTTAACCTCCAGTGTATGGTTTTATGTACCCTTGCCTGACTCTGACCAGAGATCAAAGTGATTAACGCCAAAACAGGACAAAGTGACACTATGAGAGGAGCATGGCGACCACTTCTGTGATATTCTTGGCCAAGTGAACTTACTGGTCAATGGGACATCACATAAGCCCAAAGTGGGGGAGATTCTACAAAATAATGCCTTGAATTTTCCAAAATATTGAGGTCATAAAAGTCAAAGAAAGATTGGCAGATCATTTCTGATTGAAGAGGCAGCAAAAGGAATTGTAACATGTAATCTTGGATTGGTGCCAGAAGCAGAATGAAAAATGTTCTGTACATATTAAAACGGGAGGTGATGTGGATGGATGAATGGATTAGATGGTGCTATTATTAGATGGTGATACTATGAAAATATCAACTTGCTTTCAACTGCTGAACTATGACTACGAGGGAGAATGTTGTTGTCTGTTAAAAAATTCACATTGACCTATCTATGAAGTCTGTGGCATCATGTCTCCAATCTTTGCTTCAGGAAGATAGATAGACAACAGACAGACACACAGACAAATGGTAAAGCCAGTGAGAAAAACTTAAAATGTTAGCAGTTGATGAACATGGGTGAAAACTTAGGTATTTCTTTGTGTTTTTTTCACCTTTTCTATAAGCTTGAAACTATTTCAAAATAAAAAGTAGAAAAAGGACTATTAAGTGTATCTTGAGAGTCATTACATTACTTATATTTATCATTTCATGGAAAATGCTCATGATGTAAACAAAACAAACTGCAAAGACTATGCCTGTTGACAGTCTATGCACATGACTACAATGATAGCTCCGTGGTAATGGAGACTGTCTGGGTCTCATGCAAGTGCATGAACACAGTCTGGGGGACCCGGCAGAGCTCCTCAGCAGGATGTGGCTGAGCCTCTGAAGACACGCTGGGAAGCGGTGTGCTCACTTCCGCAGCCCTCGGGTAGGCCCCGCAGGTCCAAATTCTGCTTCTTGCCCTTGTTGCTCTCTCATGTCCTGTGCTCAGGGTTTCCTATCTTCTCTATCTTGCCAAGACCCACTGGAAGGTGTAAATACCTGATACCGATTCAGCATAGTCTGACAAACTATTCCTCAAAGTAGTCATGAGTTCCTAGGAAACAAATGAAAACAAAAGCAGAAAAATCATCTGATTTTTTTGGCTGAATATGTCTGTATAACACTTCATATGGTAGCTCCTTGTAGGGGCGCCTTACTATACGCATACGTCTATAAATGCTCTGATATAGCCTGATCCAGGGCTTTGCAAACATTTTGGCCCACGGATTCTCTCCTCACTAGTGCACACTGCACAGCACCCAGTGACCTTGTCTTTTCCAGCGTTACTTCTCCCTGTGAAGTGGGGAAGGGAATAGCTGAAGGTGACCGGGACTCTGAGCAGCCCAGTCATGGCCTGGCATAAGTCGTCTGTTTTTCTGACAGCTCTGCCTTCTCTTGTGGCTCAGCTTTCTCTGCAGAGTGACTTCCCTGGTAACATTTCAAGATGCTGCAGTGGACGATTGGGTCTAAAGCTTCACCCTGCACAGTCAGGAGGGAATGTGTTTGTGTTGTACCCATCCTGATCAGACCAGCCCTAAACCAGTCCCTGGCTCCAGTCAAACTGGATTGCCCTCTTGGCCCAACCCCGTCTGGGTTCGTCCTGATGCCCTAAGGGGTTCAATTCACACATGGTGACTACGCAGCTAGAACTAAAACCAGTGGAGCATTGTACTGTTCTCTCTTTCTGAGAACCAGTCCTGGGCCCAGGTCCTGAGGATAAATGCCTCCGTTCTTGGAGGAGACACAGGCAGGATACTGAGAGAAACAAATGAAGTATAAGCTATGGGTAGGGAGTGTGGCTCAATGGTAGGGCTTTTGCTTAGGACGCATGAGGTCCTGGGTTCGATTCCCCTTGCTGGAAAAATTTAAAAGAAAGAAAAAGAACCGCAGTGAACTGAGTTGCTTTTTCCATGTCTTTTTTTATTCCTGTGCTTTCGCACAACTAGGCTTTTCTTTTTCTTTGGTTCCGCCCATATTTCCTGTAAGCTCTGGAACACACTGTTAACTATTGACCTACATTCAGGACACTTCTGCAATGAATAAAGATTGCTGCTCATGAACACCCTCTCTGGAGCTTGAATTCCAAAGGTTATTTTCTCAAAGCTTTAATCGCGACCTTTTACCTCATAATGTGGAAGCAAAATCCTTTTAGAGACAGGTCATCACAAAGTGCTAAGAACTGAACAATAAATCATTATGACACTTGCCGTCATTTCTACACATAGCTGGGGAATTAAAGTATTTCTAAGTAACTCTGCAGGGTCAGCCAAGCTGTGACCTGGAAAATTACAACTCGAGGTGAACACTGGAGCTCTAGATTGATCTAATGCAAACAATCAACACGAACGCACGTCAAATGTTCACTTTTTTTTCTGTGAAATAGTTAATGCTAATGTCTTAAATTCAGTGCTTTCAAGTGACTACAGCTGGCGTGAAGATGGCCGATTACTCCTCTGCTTCCACAGGCAGGAGACCGAACGCTCAGGCTACTCATTGTTGGAAGCCTCGAGAAGCTCCAGGCTCCTGTCCAGAGTGTGTCTAGTTATGTCTCGTCTTTCTCCTTCCTTCTGTCTTACATTTTCTGCTTTCTTTCCCTTCCTCAAAGCATGACCCCAGAGGGAAAAACCAAGACCATACTGAAAATTAGTGAAAATACTTATTCACTACAGCTACTCACCTCTTGCCTTTCTTGAAGTCACCAGCCCCTTCTTATTAGGTTATTGACTAGGTTATGTGATAAATTACTGTGTGAGAAGTTGTGTTAACCCACACATTCCTTCCCCTCCCCCTCCTTCCCCCTTTCTGGTCTCTCTCTCTCTCTCTCTCAGTAGTACTAGAAACAGAACCCAAAGCTGTCACACTGAGTTACATCCTTAACTTAGTTTTTATTGTGTATTTTGAGACAAGACCTCACCAAGTTGCTAATTTGCCTAGACTGGGCTTGAGTTTTCAATCCTCCTGCCTCAGCCTTCCAGAATGCTGGGATTATAGAAGTGTACCACCACAACTAGTTCACTCTTTATGTGAGTTCAACAGCTCAATTCAAAACAGTGACAAAAAATGAGAATTGATACTCTTTTAAATCTAGAGGTCAGCTGGGTTTGAATTTTTGGGGGGTTAGAACTTTGGGATACCATGACCTCATAAAGCCTACTTCTGGTGAGACATTTTCCATTTGGAAGTCAGAGGCTGGCCTATCTGAGATTCTTGAGGCTCCAGATTCCTCAAACGCATCTTATGGCTGAGACTCCTCTGGTTTGAGAATTCTTTCTACATCTACTGGTTCAGTACAGGCTCACACAGTCTCAGGATAGAAGAGGACTATAAATGTTCTATCATCTATTCTAAGGGATGATCTTTCTGCAAGGTGGTAAATAATCTGGCCTCCCCTGAGCCAGCCAGCCAGCTATCCTTCACCTCTAAAAGAAGTCCTTTTGGCTTCGGATAGTACTAATTGTCAGGCAGTCCTCATTATGTCTGATTGAAGTTTACTTTTCTATAGTCTTTACTGTCCTCCTGTCTTCTGGAATAATATGTTAATTATCCAGAGTTTTTACATGGCGGTCTTCCAAGTACCTGGGCCAGCCATTTCTATAAAGGAATCCCATGATCGGTGGAGCAGGTGAGCCTGCTCCCAGCTGAGAAATGCTACCAACTTTCTTGTACCCAGGGACCATGATTTAGGTTCATCCTGCTCGGTCTGTGGATGGTGGCTTAGGGGTGACCCGGCACAAGTGTTTTTTTCCACTTCAGGAATAAGGGTAACTAAGTTCATTAATGATATATTTTTTTTTCTCTTAAGGATTCGGTCTGGAAAAATGGGGAGAGATCACTAGGGCAATAGAATGAGCAAAGCAGAGATGAAACAAAACATGGCCCTGTCATGTTAATGATGGATGGCGAGGAGGCCTATTGTTGAGGGTGTGGGACAGTCACCAGGTCCCCTGTAATGTGGGAGTCTGTAGTGACTCTAAATGACTTCTTTCTCTAGATCTGAGCTGCAGCCTCAGGTGAGCCCACCTGGACCATGCTGCATCACCTTCTCAACAAGTTCTAACATTTTGCCTGGGTGGCCACAATGGAGGTCTTTCCATCTTTAATTTCACACACATCCTTCTAAAATCTGCTGTGCTTGAAATAAATCAGAGGACCCTTTAATCTCTGAACCCACAAGAATGTAACTAAGAGTTCTCATATTCTCCAACAACTCTTCTCTTCTCTAGGCTAAACATCTATATTCAGACCAACATTATCAAGTGGCTTCCTGTGAGGTTACCTCCTCTTCCCTCTGTTCCCTCCCATCCTCCAGCTCTAAATTTCAGTCTCACCTTTGTACCCCAATTATCACCAGTGAAGATCATATCTACATGAACTCAGCGGCACATTCTGTGTTTCCTACAAGAATACTTTTATGAGATCGAAACAAACCTTTCCATTTTGTGGAAAGAGTAAAGGTTTCTCTATCAGATCAGCTCCATGAGATCCAATGACTGTAGGACCCAGACTTATTAGAATGAATTCCAATGAGCTGGGCGTGGTAGTACACATGTGGAATTCCAGCATTCAGGAAGCTGAGACAGGAAGATAGCAAATTCAAGGGCAGCTGGGACTACATAACAAATTTTTAAACAAACAAACAAACAAAACAAAAAAAGAAAATTGATGATTATCAGCATGCTCTTTGATAGAATATCAAGGTGCCTTCTACTGCTCTCCTCACTAGTCTCCTTATCAGTAATGTAATTAAAAGTACTGAGGCAGCAATGGGAAGAGATATAAAAGAAAATTCTCCATTTCAGATAATGTCTTTATATTTATGACCTCAAAGAAAATGTGAATGCTCGTATGTGTAACCAATTTTTGGCTGCAAGTAACAGATAAACCTAGGAGTTGCTTAAACCATAGGAATAATGTTTAATGAGGTGTCTAAAAATGGTGCCAGTTTCACATTTTGTTTAGTTTTCACTCAAGGTTGGAATCTATAACTCGGCCTCCACAATTCTGCTTGGCATTTTCGCACACCCGTGATTCACACCGAGAGTCCTGCACATCTTCCTGGGCCCCAGCAAACTTTCCCTCGGGCCACCCGAGGCAGGGTGGAGACAACGGCCAGCCCAGCTGGACAGGAGGCAGGAAAGCGAGGGTTTGGCAAAGGGAAGTGGCTTGTCCTACTTCCTTTGGCAAATGGTTTCAGTGTGCTCAGAATTTTTAAAAAGGAAGTTTTATAATGTTAGTGCACCATTACTTAAGAACATTTGGAAACAGGAGGAAAAGATTCCTTAATGCCACTGCCCCAGGAGTTTAGCCGGTGCCTGAACACTGTTCTAATCATATTACACATAGAAGGTAAGTTTTCTTTTATCTTTTTTACTTAACATATGATTAATTAAGGCACTGTGGTTCTTGAAAGGTACTTACATTTTGAAATAAACTATGAGAGGCAGCATAAAACAGCACAGAGAGAGAAAGATAGAAAGGGAGAAAGAGAGAGGGAGACAGAAGGAGAGAGGGAGAGAGCTGGCTTAGAGTGGAGGATGGTGCCCATGGCCTGTTTTCTAGAGCTCATCTGTCACTTCCATTTCCTCAAATAAAGAGGCGATTCTCCTCGGTCCCGCAAACTCGGGATGCAAGATGACGACGGCTGTGCCTCTGAGACACACAAGTCACGCTCTTCGGACAGTGACTGCCACCAAGACGCACACAGAGGGTGAACGGAGACTGTCACTGGGAGAAACGGGAGCCCGGGGCATAATAATGTAACATATAAAATCTGACACATACGATAGGGTCTTGCTATTTTTCAACAGAAGCCAGAAATTTAGATTTTCCCATGAAATTATTTTAGTACCTAATTTGAAAACCAAAATAATGCAACACTGCAGAGGCCAAACCGGCCATGGCTTTGGAGTTTGTAACTGCAGGATGGATAAAGGGTCTGCGGAGGGAGGTTAGGAAGAGCTGCTTAGAACACATTTTGCTGTATAGTAACGGAATTATTACAACGAGCCTGAACCACTAAGTGCTTACATTAATGGCAAGTAAACACAGTATAGGATGTTATCATCTCTAGTTCCTACACTGACAGCATAATTACTTCCCCCGCTGGTTCCGAAACGCCCTTGGGCCTCAGCTGTGCTTTGATGTGCTCTCCGGAATAAGCCTGCACTGTATTGGAAACAACTTTGTGGACAGTCCTGAGCCTCGAGTTCTTTTATATGTATTTTTCATGATCACATCTGGATCCATACCAAATCTGTGTCTTTTGCCTTAATCACTCAGTTTAAGCTGAAAATAAAAACAAGAATGATGAAAGTCTTAGACAGGTGTTCGCTTGAGTGAGAAGTGCCACGTCAGTTTACTCCCTTCCTCCCTCTTTCATCTCTCCTTTTCAGACAAAGAGCGATCCACATCGCCATTTACAAGATGAAACTCTGGCTTTCTCTTGCTGAAAGCAGGGCAGAAAGGGGATTTAACAACTTTGAACTTTGCGTGTGATTTTTGCCTTGACACAGTTGTTATTAGAGTTCTGAGGAAGCAACACCCCCTGTGAGAACACCAGGTTTCTCAACGATTCATCTCCAGACCTTGATATTCTATCCAGGTGTAGGAATCAACAGTACAGCCCCGGGCCTCTACCCCGGGGCTTGGAAGGGCTTCAGTGAAATTCTATAGTGCAAGGCCTAGGCACTTTTCTGACTTTCTCTTTGTTCTGCTAACTTTTTATCTCTGCAAAGTAAAGGGATTTCCTCAGGGGATTAGGCAGAGGAAACCACCTGAGGTAGGGATAGTGTTTCATTAGAATTAAGAGTTGCTAAAGAATCCTGAAGCCATCTCCATGAGAAGTCCCTTGCCCAACTCCCAGGGCTCCCTGGGTCCAGTGCCCAGGACCACAGATCCCTCCCCCACCGAGGGGTCTCCAGTGCCTGTATTCTCCTGGCCACAGGGGTGTCTGGCAAACACCAAGGGCTTAAGTAAGCCACAAGGGTGTCTCATTCCAAAGTGAAACCTACTATTTTTTCTTTTCCAAAGCAAATATATGTAAAAACATATATTATTTTGTTAACACCATAATCATTTTGAGATAACTCAAAATTCAACAGATGCCTCTCTCATCTCTTCCAGATAAAGGGATCAGAGGAAGGAGACACACAATTCATTTTGTCAGCCACAGATCTGAGGCGCTAGCAAAAAGCTTCTGGTTCACGCAGGGCTCCTGAGTTTCCAAGGTGCTCAAAGGGCTGCTGCACAGATGTGTCCCACTCACAGTTTTCACTGTAAACCAGGAGACTGCCCAAGGGCTTTAAGTGTGACAGTCAGGAACAGGGATTTGTGCCACAGCAGCTACACTCACAGCAGTCTCATCTGCCCATTTCTGGTGAACGGAAGGCAAAAGGTACGATTTAGCAACCACTCTAAGAGTTCCTGGAACAACAACATAAATCACATTTCTAATAAATGTGTTTCTCAGATTTTTACATTCTGCTTTGTGGCTGTTATTTTTTAAATTTTCAAAGATAACCCTAATAACCAATTTCTAAGCTAACCATGTTTCAATTTACTTTTGAAGTGAACCAGTTTTTTTCCCTTAATGATTAGTATTGACTTTTTCAAGGAGCCAATATTTTTTCACATTTTCTATTTTAGTCTTGTGATACTTTCTTTTCACTTATGACTTTTTTTTTTTTTTTGGAGACAGGGTCTCGCTTTGTAGTTCAGGCTGGCCCTGAGCTCACTGTGTAGCCCAGGCAAGCCTCAAACTCAGCAATCCTCCTGTCTCTGCCTAGTGAGTGCTGGCATTATAGGCATGAGCCACCACACCCAGCATTGCTGGTATGTGGTACTGATCGCTGGTGGGCATCAGTCACCATGCCCAGTATTGTGGTACATAATTATGGGGGATTGAACTCAGAACTTTGCATTTGCTAGGCAGGTGCCAGGACCACTGAGCTAAATCTCTGGTCCAGACCACTACTTTTTTTTTAGGGAGATGCTTCCTTCATACTTTGGTTGCTTTGCCTGTAACCCATCTAACACATTCTCACCCTGGTTTAACTTAAAAATTCCCTAGTACATTTTCATATTCCATTCTGGCTTAAGTATTATTTACTGGAGTTTCCTTTCTGGCTTCAATGTTACTCTATTTTTCTCATTTTCTCTACTATGAGGCATATTATTTTTCTATTTCTAATTGTTATTTACTCTCTGGATATAAGGCATGTGGAATTTTCACTAAAACTTTATATCTTGTGATCCAGAGTACAGTCAGTCTTCGGTTAAGATCCTTGGGAAGAACAGTGAATTAGCTCATACTGCCATGTAGTTGTCTGCACAAATATTGTTATCTAATTAATTTTGTAAAATTTAGTATCATGTATACCAGTTAATTTTATTTTGAAATCAATATTTCCAATTATATACTGCATTTTTGATAAGTTTCTTCTATTTGATATACTGTTTTAGAAGTTTGGAATTTTTAAATGATCAAGCTATCTACTATTGCCTTTATTGTAAAATCAACTTCATTATGAAAAGAATCGCCAGTCTTTATTTTTAGTAGGAACATACGTTTGATTTGATCTGAAAATAAATACAGACGATATACTTTACAACTGCCCTTTAAAAAATGGTTCTGCACATACCTCCCCTGGCCCCACTCTGCCTCGGCTGACCTCTCCCTCTTGGCAAACTGTGACCTATTTTCCTAGCAGGCCTGGGCCGCAGTCGTGCTACCTGGCTAAGACACATCAGGGCTTACAGAGGCCAACCTGGCAATTACGCTGTGTTCCTGGAGTCAATGCACATCCATAAATCCTCTGGTGCGTGAAGTCTAAGGCCTCATGACTTGCTAACAAAGCCATTAGAGAAAATGAAGCATATAATGTATTTGGTATAATTTCACTCAAAAATCTGCTACAGGCCTATGTTTTTATTATTAAACTCATTGATTAGACCCAATTATTAGCCCATAATCTCCAAGCATTAGAATCTTTTTTCTCTCAATATTTCTATCTAAATAATTCTGTCCAGAGATAGATGGTTTATCTTCCAATCCTCTTAGAGGCAGAGAATTCATCCTGGGAATAAGAGCCTCCAAGTGTGTTCTGCATATGAATGAAATGGGAAGCGAGGACCTGTCTTGTTCTCAGAGAAAGGGCAGTAAGCAAATAATACTTGTTCTCCAAATGTCTGATGGGCCAGCAGGGCCCGAGTCCCTGGGAAGTCCTTCCCTCAGTGATGTGTGCTTCCCAGTCCGGTCCCTTCTGCCACTGTCTGTTTAGCCTTTATTTGGGAGAATACTGGCATCAGCCTGCTTGTGCTGAATTTCTCAGGAGGTGCTCAATGGCCAGAATTTGCTCAGAACTTTTAGGCTTTCTGTGTGTGAAAAACTAATTTGTTTTTAAAATTCTTTTTTGTAATTATTTTTCTAAGCGTTATGATTACAAGCGTATGACACCACACCTGGGGAAACACTGTGTTTAACAGTAATAATGGCCACCATTCTATACAATTACTGTGCCGACCATGTCACAAACCACTCATACGATTGTTTTCACCTTGTGTAGATAAGGAAATTAAACTTTGTGACTGTGTCTCCACCATATCACACTACTAGAGAACGCTCTGGAGAGAAGGGCAGCCAAGTCCTTCTGGCTTCGGAACTGAAGGTCACGACTTACCGACATGTCAAACGGCAGGTCATAGCAAAGCCTATTTAAGCACAAATGTCATTTTCTACATTTTTTTTTTTTTGAGACAGGGTCTCGCTTTGTAGTTCAGGCTGGCCCTGAGCTCACTATGTAGCCCAGGCAAGCCTGGAACTCAGCATTCCTCCTGTCTCTGCCTCCCAAGTACTGGGATTACAGACGTGAGCCACCACGCCCGGCACTGTGGTATATGGTATTGATTGCTGGTGGGCATGAGTCACCATGCCCAGAATTGTATGTGGTTACTGGGGATCGAACTCAGGACCTTGCGCTTGTAAGGCAGGCTTTGGAACCACTGAGCTAAATATCTGGCCCCATTTTCTACATTTTTACCTTTGCTATTTCTTGTAGTCCTTTCGTCTTAGTTTTGACTACATTGGGTTCCAAGTGAGGAGTGGTATTTTAAAAACACCTGAATAAATGCAAAATGCTCATTTATTCAACACGTTGCCCAGCTCCCCCCACAAGCCAAGATGTGCGGTGGCTGATACGGAAGACAGCGCCTGGCTCTGGAGAAGGCCAAGTCCAAGTGCAGCTGCTTTGCTGCCTGCGTTTGGAAGCAAGAAAGAAGTGCGTGATGATACACAAATGACCTTCAGGAGACCAGGTGTTGCCAGGCAGAGAAGAGGTAGGTAGAGCAACCAGAAGTTCAGCAGAGCCAAGGGCGAGACACAGTCATGGGCCAGGGGTGCAGAAATGTGGAGCAAGAGCTTGTGGTGGGGAATAAACTCATCAAGTACCCACTGGGGACAGAGGGTGACAGTCTCAGGACACCTGTATATAGGGGGATGGGAGGCTGTAGGGAGGGCAGGGGAGGGGGAAGAAGGAGACTCAAGACGTGTCCCGCACAAACCCTCAATGTTGAATGTGATCATAATGTATACATAAAATGTATCAATAAACTCAATAAAGAAGAAAAAAAAAGAACAATCTGGGACAAGAGACTCCAGTAGGTAACGGGACAGGGGCATAATGCCGCGCAGCGGAGGGTGACAGGTGATGTGTCCACGGGGCGGGGCTGCAGCGGCCCCGCCTCCCTCGGCCCCTCCCTGCTCTGGTTTACATGGGCGGGAAGAACACAGCCTCAGTATCTGCTGATCGGATGCGCAAGACAACCTGGAGGTCTAAACTGCAACAGAAAATCCATGACTTGCAAACATCAGTAGAAAACTCAGAAGTCAAAATAAGTCTGAGCGAACTGAAACAGCTTAGCAGCTGACTTTGGTTCAGTCTCCTGGGTGGGTGATTTGCTTCACCTTGCTAGAGAAGGAGCTCAAATTCATCACAAAATCCCAACTCTTCAGTACCAACCAGAGATGCTGTCATTTAAATAATCAAGTATAATTAGAAAGGGGAAGTGTATCAAATTCACCTTCTTTATACCTGGTAGTTTTTAGGTAGGGACCAGAGACAATGTTTACCAAATAAATATTCATGTATCTTACCAAAATTCACTAATGGAAATTTCAAAAAATTAGTAGTCAAAATTAAAAAAAATAATAATTACTTGTACATGAGGTGCAAACCTCCTTTCGCATGTGAAGGTAACTTACTCGGGCTGAGTCAGCTCTGGCACCCGAGATTCTCTGGAGGCAACGCGGACGGGAACCCCGACTCAAGGCAAAGGGTCGCATCCCAGGAAAACCAGATTTAACCACTCCAGAACTACCGCCGACCCTAAACTACGTGCTGCGTCCGCCTCATTCTTAAATGGCCATCTGCTCCCACAAGAATCCATGTTTAAGGTGACGGATGCTAACGGCCCTGATGCGAACGAGTGCACAGTGCACACGCATATTACCACACTGTACCTCACGAGTCGTTCAGGCCGGGTACCCTGGAAGGGGACAGAGTTCTAGGCAGAGGCACATGGGGCCCATGGGGCTGCTGTGCCAGGCTGGCCACGGCGAGACCACAGCACAGGCAAGAGGGGACGGCGGCTTGGGCCACAACGGGGTGGCAGTGGCGAAAAGAGGGGACTTTGCAGTTTGAGCAAATGCAGGGGAAGGTTGTCACATGACTGCGAAGAAGCCGTGGGGAAGGAGCTGCTGGGGGGCACGGGCAGTGGTGGGAGGGGCAGCGGCAGGATGGGCCCCGGCCCTGCCTGGGTAGAGATGCCTCTTTCAGGCAGCAGTCAAGCACTTGGGGCATCTGATGAAGACAAGGGGGCCGAACAAGAGTGAAATAAAATAAAAGAAAGGAAAATTATAAAATAATACTCTTGAAGAAGTTTCAAGATGTTGTCACTTAGGCCATCGTTATTTTATACCACTTACAAGGTTCTTGATGTCCGTAAAAGTATGTGGCAACATCATATAAGAGGTGGCTAAAGTTAGATCACTGGTTCCTAAAGTGTGGGCCTCAGGCCGGAAGGATCCACATCACCTCTGCGTTTATGAGAACCTGAGTCACAGCCCCGCCCTGGCAGTGAGTCATACACCTGGAGCTAAGGCCCAGGGAGGCCGACAGACCTTCCAGGACATGGTTAGAGACACGGGAGACCAGTGAGCCCCAGGAGAAGCAGCTTAGTGTTTCCAGGCCTTAAACACTTAAAAGAAATGGAATTACTTTTGTGTTTAAAGAAATCTCTTTATTGTTTGAAATATAAAAAAGTAAACAAAAGTTGGCATGACACTGCTTCTCAATGAAGTCTTAAAAATACAATGCCACTCGGTCTTTGCAAGCTCTTGAAAATGTCTAGAAGATAACATTTAACATGATATAAAATGTACTTACAACATACAGTGGTGATGATTAAAAAAAAAACCCATCCCATAGGTACAATCAATTGAAACTGCTTTGAGAAAAATTTCTAAACATAAAAGGGACCTCGCTTCTTCTTGTTTTCTAAAATGTAGCATTTTCCCATGTTAACAACAGACACTGTTAAGTATGGAGGAGTATCTCTCACCTTTGTTCTTTTTTTTTTTTTTTTTGAGACAGGGTCTCACTTTGGAGTTCAGGCTGGCCCTGAGCTATGTAGCCCAAGTAAACCTCAGACTCAGTAATCCTCCTGCCTCTGTCTCCCGAGTGCTGGGATTACAGACGTGAGCCACCACGCCTGGCACTGTGGTATGTGTTACTGATTGGTGGTGAGCGTGAGTCACCACGCCCGGTCTTGTGGTATGTGGTTACGGGGCAATGAACTCAGAACTCTGCGTTTGCTAGGCAGGTGCCAGGACAACTGAGCTGAATTTCTAGCCCTCACCTTTGTTCTTGATGCAGGTAATGGAGAAGCCAGCAGCAATGAACTTGCCTGCTTTTTAAATTTTGATGTGAATTTTAAGATAAAACAAACACCTTCATTTGTAACCAAGGTCTTTAAAATGCCTGACTCATTTCCATTCAGTGTCAAATCACAATTCATGTAAAAGGTAGACGATGATGATGATGCAAATAGGTTTGTTTTTTTTCTTTTTAAAAGCATTTATTATGCAGCTGTCAAAATCAGCCATGCGACAATGTTTCTGAAGTGTGTCTACCCATGTGTTAGAGTCTTCTGGCTTTTTACATGCTGACGCCAGAGCGCTGTGGTCTCTGTGGGCTGGGACCAAAGCTCGGGAGGGCCGAGTCCTCCCACACTCTCGCTGGTATCCTCATTCTCGCTCGCCTGCCTCGGGTCAGCTGCTGGAGGAGCAGCGTGCACCACAACTGTGCCGTGTGTGTGTGCACGCGCGTGCACGTGCTGCGTGCTAATTAGAATTAGTGTGTTTCTGCCATGGGAATCCTGTGGCTGGAAACTTATTAGATGGTCTTTCCAACATATTAGTAAGAGGATACTTTCTTTTTCTTTGAGCTGAAAGAAATACAAGTCAGGTCAATAACTCATTCTCTACATTCAGGATGCTGTTTTGGAAGCAAGTGAATCATTTTACTTCAAGAATGTGATAATCAAAGAAATACATTTATTATGAAATCGCCTGAGCGTGGTACATCTGAAATGACTGAACAATGAAATTCAGAGATTTGGTTACTTTCCCGGTGGAGTTTGGACTATGAATGGAAAGTGACATTTCAAATAATATGGGGAGAAATGCAGAGACACTTGAATGCTTCTCAGTTTATTGCTGCAGTCATAAGGGGGTTTAAATTCGTCACTGGCACTGATCTGTGTGTTGAGACTGTCCTCCTGCCTTTGGTTCCGTGGCTCACCTCAGAGGAAATGCGCGTGGGCCTGTGGGGACATGTGGAGCCGCCTGCCCAAGCTGTCCCTGCGCTCGCTCACGGTGCCTCTGCCCGGACTCTCCCACTCAGCTTTTCTGGATGGCACTGAAAAGCTTTTGCTGATTTTCCAGGCAGTCTTTGACTTTATCCTCGGTCAGAGTCAGCCGCTGCTCCAAAATGGCAACAGTCTGCGGAAGGAGGATGAAATCATGAACCCTAGAAACCTGGGGCGAGGACAGTGCTCCCCACACCGGTGACTCCTTTCAGAACTGGTGTTGACTTTCTGCTGAAATGAGCCTGAACTTGCTTTTTCTGCCACAGGACAAAGTATTATCAGGCACTTTGAGGAAAAGAAAAAAAAATGCACAGGAAGAAATAAGAGCTCAGGCTCCATAGATGGCACTTAGGCCCTTGGGCCAGGAAACGGGGCACACATAGCTTTCTGGGCAGTGCCACAGCAGAGTGGCACTGGGAGTCAAATTCTACAGGCCTGGCCCAGGTGCCACTGAAATGCCATTGCTGGTCGCTCAGTCCCAGCCGGAGCCACGGAGAACCGTGCCCGAGGCACCGCAGTCAGATGGAGAGCTGGTTACCATGGCTTCGCCCACCCAGCAGATGGGAACTGTACACACAGGGCTCTGGGAGCACCACGGGGCACAGGACTCAGGGGATGCCGGCCACCCTGGCCCTGCTTGTATGTGTACAGACTCATTCAGAACACGTACATAAGCGTGAAAGTTAAGTTTGGGAAATCTAATTTTTTTATGATACTGACTGCAATGCCTTTGGTCTTTTATATTTTTTATTTCTTAAAAAAATTTTTATAAAGTAAAGCATACATTATTCAGGAAGCCACACAATAGACATGTGTCACATAAGGAATTTACATAAGCAACACACATCTGCCAACGACTCAAATAGTAACTTCAGATCTCTGTGACAAGACACCTGGAAAAATCAACTGGGAGGAAAGATCAGTTTTGGGCCCTGGTCACAGAGGCGCCGACCCTGGCCCACTGGCCCAGCTGCGTTCAGGCCTGAGGCGGGGCAGGGACACCGTGGCAGAAGGGAGAGCTGGGGGCAGGCTGCTGCTCCCTTGCAGGAGCCCGGGTGAGAATGCTGGAGAGAGATGGGCCAGTGGCCAGATGTATTCCTCTAGGTCGCCCCGAGGATTCACTCTTTTCAAGCAGACCCCGTCTCCTGTTTCTGTCCCCTCCCCGTGATGCCATCACACTGAGGCCTTGTCCGTCTGGTAGGAGAACCCACCCACTGATGCAATCACTGAGCCAGTTATTCCAGCCCTTCAACTGCCAATCAAGCTTCAACATGATGAGCTTCTTGGGGGATCTTTTAAACAACAACCACAACCTTGCCGGTTTCTGGGGCACTTCCTGGGCCTCTCCATGATCACCTTCCCCAGCTCACCTCCACAAAGCCTCTGCCCTCACCTCATGACCACTTTCTAGTGTTTCCTTAGGGTTTTACTTCTCACGGACACACCCCTACATACGACCGTTTCTCTTCCCCATCTTTAAGACCTAATATCTTTTTAAATCTGCAGGTACCTAATCTCTCCCTTCTTTCTTCCTCTCTTTCTCCTTCCTGTCTGCATTCTCCTTCTTTCTTCCTCCTCCTTTTGATTGTGTCTGTGGTGCTGGACTGAAGCCAGAGCCTCGGGTGCAGTGGAGGCGCTGCAGCACCAGGTGACACTCCCAGCCTCCCCTTTCTTCTCTGGACTGTTCATGATTCCATCCATCTGCTGTGTAAGGTTTTGACTGGGCTGGATTTGGGGACTGCACACTAACTACCTTTCCATGCTCTGTACTTTTTGTAAACTGGCAGCTGGTCCAAAGGCGTGGTCAGATAAGACCCCTTGGTAAGACTGTAGGTCAGAGACACAAAGAACCTGCCACGGCATGCATGCCATAGGTTTGTCACTGCTGTGACAGGCGATGGTCTATTTTTTCATTACAGGGGACATTAATAATGCTTGGTCATTTTTCCTTTAGTATGTTAATGATTCAGTGTCTAGGTCTGTTAATTCTTGGGGAGTGCAAGCGGTAGTATGATTCTGTCATTAAACATTCATTAATTGGGAAAACTGGTAAACAAGAGAAAGTTCTCTTAGCCATCCCTCAGTCACCTAGTGGCAGCATTCACATAGGAAAGGCCAGACAATGCTTCATTATATTAGTCAACACATTTCAAGACAATGAAACGACTTCCTGTCTATATCCTGAAGGTAACTGGTTTACCAGGTAGCAGTTTACCATTACTTGAAAGCTCTGCTTTCATACTGCATGGGTATGTAATGACTGATTAAAAATAATAGCAATGCAGATAATACTTGCTACCATTTCTCAAATGTCTACTACATGCGAAGCATTTTGCCAGGTACATTATACACATTAATCCAGTTCTACATGCTAAAATCGATGATACTTATGCTATCAACATTGTTAACTGTGGTTAACTCCACTTATCTATCATCTAAAATATAATTTAATTTTAATTTATTCCTATTTACAAGTTAGCACTGAGAGTCATAAACACTGCAATTTACATGATGTCATTTGCAATTAAAATGAATCAGAATATATTTACATTACTTGCTACTTGCCTGTAAATTCACAGCTTCTTTTTGGCAAGTGTGTTGGGCCTGCTCTAAACTTGTTAGTATGTAAAAGAAATCTAGCCTTTCAAAATTAAAAATAAAAAATCACAGGGAAATTTAACAAAGCTTAAAATGACTTATTTAACCTTAGATCAGGTAAAATGGAGAAACAGGTCATGAAGCTGAAGGAGAAGGGAAATGCAAAGTTCTTCCGGGAGGGATCCTAATGTGCACTGACAATGACAAGCAACAGGAGATCAGGGCGCCATGGCGACAGGGGAGTAAGGCAACTGAAACTAAACTGGACACGAAGCTGAGGGGGTCGTGGCCTCTAAATTAGAGAGATGTCTGATACATATAAAGTCAACTCTAATACAAAATGCAAAGTGAAAATGGGTGACTTTTAAATTTGATTTTCCCTGAGCAAATCATACAATGACTCCAAATTCTCACGTGGTTCTTTCTAATAGTCTGTCAGACTCCAAAACCACAGACGTGTCACTTGACTTCAAAAGTCTCAAGATAGGGCCAGAGGGTTAACTCAATGGTTCCGGCACCTGCCTTGCAAGCGCAAGGTCCTGAGTTCGATCCCCAGTAACCACATACAATGCTGGGCGTGGAGACTCACGCCCACCAGCCATCAATACCACATACCACAGTGCCGGGCGTGGTGGCTCACGCCTGTAATCCCAGCACTCGGGAGGCAGAGGCAGGAGGATGGCTGAGTTCCAGGCTTGCCTGGGCTACATAGTAAGCTCAGACCCAGCCTAAACTACAAAGCAAGACCCTGTCTCCAAAAAAAAAAAAAGAAAAGTCTCAAGATACTATCAATGGGACAAAAATATTCATTTAATCAGTGGTTCTCAACTGTGGATGTGAATCGCAGCATGATTCAATTCCTGCCACCAGGTCTTTTCCCAGATGGGAAACGGGCCCTCCAAGGCCAGCCTGGGCAGCCACATCCTCTTCAGAGGCCCCGGGGACACACGGTGGGGATCGTGCTGGGACTCAGTCACGGATTTCCACATGGGAGCTGCTTCCACTTGAAACACTTGCTCTGGACAAGGGACCCATCTCGCTAGTTTACACTTTAGCCTCTTCCTGTGTAACTTCCCACAATGTCTGCTCCGGCCAATGTTCCAGAGATCAACAGAAGACCTCTCCAAAGGAGGAAGAGTCAGAAGAGCTGGAGGAGAAAGCTGTCTTGTATTCATTTCAACTCACAACTTTTTGCGTATTACCTCTGTAGCTCTGACTGAAAGCTGGAAGCTTTTGGTAGTGTTCAAAAAGCACTGTATTCCTTTGCAAAGGTAAACTGGCTTCAAAGAATGGGCTAAGAGTCTAAAGTCAGGAAATGCAAGCAAAATCATCTCCTCTGGAAGAAACCCTATTGTCAAAAGAAGTTTTGGAAAGAAAGAAATTATATATTGGGGGCCAGGGACTGAGCTCAGTGATTCTTGCATCGGCAAGCACAAGGTCCCGAGTTCAATCCCCGGCAGCACACACCACAGTGCCAGGCATGGTGGCTCACACCTGTCATCCCATCACTTGTGAGGCAGAGGCAGGAGAATTGCTGTGAGTCTGAGGCTTGCCTGGGCTACATAGTGAGATCAGGGCCAGCCGGAACTACAAAGTGAGACCCTGTCTCAAAAAAAAAAAAAAAAAGAAATTATACTTTGGACCATCAGAGTATTTTAGGACTAGTGAAAAATGATTAATGTTGCCAATATTTTATACCTAATCTGAAATGTTTACTTCGAATACATTTTTCCAACAGCTTAAGTACTTCTTCATGAGTGGCTCAATCTGAACCTACTGGGTCACAAATTCTAATGGCAAAATATTACCGCCTAGAACCCAGACTATACTGACAGCTCTTCGCGACCCACACTGCTCCGGGCTACCGTCTGCACATCTCTGCGCCCCCACGAGCCCGCCTGGAGCAGCTCTGAGCACTCTTCAGCCTGCTAGTGAACAAGCCTTCCCCTGCCCTGTTCGTGCTGCGGCCACTCTAACCAGGGCTGTCCGTCCGTCCGTTTTCCCCGGGCAATGCGGGCGGCCCACCTGCGTCAGAACGTGGAGCTGCTCCATGATGTGCTCCAGAGCGTCGGCCACCGCCAGTGGCATGCTCCGCTGATTCTCGGAGGGCAGGTCGCTCATGTCTTCTGGCTTCTTTTTCCCAGCTGCCTGCGGGCACTCTGGTGACATGAAGGAAGGGTTCAGGAAGTACCCACAGACCTCTTCACCCTTGTCCGGCAGGGTTCTGACAGTGGTTTCCGTTGTCTTTCATGCCACAGAAAAGATAGAAGACTCAGGTTTTCCAACTTTAAAATGAAATAGTGCACCCCTAAAAATTCCAGACTTGTACTTATTTATCCTCAACTATACTAAATTATGGAAATTGAAAATATGATAAGGAAATGAAGCTAATAGTGAACAGAGAAAATCCACCATTTTTCCTTTCACTGAAATCTATTTTGCACACATCTGTGTGAGGGACCAGGTGTTCTACCTGTAAAGAGACTCTTAGGTGCAGTTTAACTTAAAAACACATCTATTAAGATAATTTATCAAAAAAGTTGAAGATAACAAATTTTGGTGACAATGTGGAGAAACTGGAACTCTCCATGCACTGTATGTGTAAGTGTAAAAAGGGCCGCAAGTGCTGTGGAAAAACAGCTTGGTACCTCCTCAGCACAAATTAATCAGGAATTCTGTCTGATCAAGCAGTTCCTCTCCTAAGTAGACAACCAAAGATGAAGGGAAAGACTGAAACAAATATTTGTATGCCAATATTCAAAGCAGCCTTAACTCACAATAGCGCAGAGCCAAACAACCCAAGAATCCATCAATAGATAAATGTCTTAACAAAATGTGCATAAATATAATGGAATATTATTCAGCCAACAAAAGAATGGGATCATGACACAGCATGGAGAAACCTTGAAAACATGACATTAAGTGACATTAAACTGGACACCAAAGCAAGAACACTGTCTGTGTGGCACCTGGAATGGCGAAGTCCTCTGAGGGGCATTTAGGTAGAGGCTTCTAGGGGTTGCGGGGTGGGAGGAGAGAAAGGAGAACTTCTGTCTGGGATGATCACAGGCTCTGAAAATACTGCTGATGGCTATACAGCTGTCAAAGTGTCCCACACACTGGAACTTTGGGATCAAAGGCGCGGTTTTCCTCAGTCTTTTGCCTTTTCTACAAGCGTTTGGAAAGCGTTCGGATTTCCTTCTGGCACCTTCGTAATTCGCCGTGTGTTTCAAAGGAATGAAACAAACTCAAGTCTCCTACCGTTACTCTTGGGAACCGAGCAACGAACTGGGGCGTGATCTTGCCCAGGTAGAGCTCCACCCTGGGCTGCACCCCTGGCCCCAAACCGTCTTCACCCCAGCTCACCTCCACCAGGATGTGTGGAGCCCACACACCTCTGAGCTCCCTTCCACCCCCACCCCAGGTCGCCCGTTCTCCTTGCCTCAGTGACTCCTGCAGCCCCACCCTACACTGGCTGCTGTTCTAAGGGCCAGGCTGCCTCCTCCCTGCAGCCTTCCGCTGTTGCAGAACTGACTCTGCTGTGCTCTTTCAGAGCTGTATGAACGTCTCCATTATGTCATGATTTTGTCTTCTTATTTAAGCAATTACATTTATCTTGGAAAGCCAACTCCGTGTCGGAGGAGCTACGCACTGTGCCCTGAGCTTCCCCACTCTGCAATGTGCCTGACGGTGCCGGGGCGCTGACCCAAGACACCTGAGGGAGAAGGACCCACTGGGTATGAGGCATCCATCATCTCCACACCCTCACGACAACCCACCACGGTCACTGTGAGTACCTCAACCTCCCCCCACAGCGGGAACGTGCAGAGGAAACCCTGCTGGTGACTGAGCTGGAGGGACAAGTTGCCACGAACGACCGACTCTGGAGGCTGCGGACCGTCACAGGCTGAGGCCTGGCTGGCCTGCCTCCGACCCGGCCCTGCGCGGCGGAACGGGGAAGACACACCTCGTCTCTGGGCTGGTGACAAGGGCTGGCGCAGAGGAGCGCAGACGTGAGTGTGGGGCACCAGGGCCTGGCCGGGAACCTGTCACGGGCTGCAGGCCCTGGCTCACTTGCCCAGGTCAGCACGCAGATGCTCCCGAACCACCATCCTCAGCCCCACACGAGCAGTTCCTGCGTCAAGGACATGCTTTGCTTTTCTCATGGCTCCTGCTTGGCCCGCAGTGACCTTCGGGCTCTGCTACGTGGCTGAGTCTGTCTCGGCCTCTATATTTCACTTCACTGTTACATTCTGAGAAAACGAACCCTGGCCATGCTCCTGAGCAGGCCTGAGCTGGCACGCTCATGGCGCTCTTCCTGGAGCTGGCCTGCACTGACGCGCTGCGCTCTATGCCTGTCTTCTCTGGGACACCCTGCTGCGCCCACTCCTCTCACCGCTGTGCCCCTGGAGCGAGGGTCACGCCTGGTACTCGGCAGGACCTTGAAAATCTTCAAAAGTGTCCATGTTTTACAAGCAAATTGTAGTACTATGCTCCCAAGTGGAAAGCTAAGATTCTATAACCCAGGCAGTTGGTTTTGTTTAAGGAACCTATCCGGAGGCTGAGGCAGGAGCGCTGCCAGTTCCAGGCCAGGTTGAACAACTTAGTTATATCCTGCCTCAAAAGAAAAAAGGGATGATGCCGGGCGTGGTGGCTCACGCCTGTAATCCCAGCACTTGGGAGGCAGAGACGGGTGGATTGCTGAGTTCGAGGCTTGCCTGGGCTACATAGTGAGCTCAGGGCCAGCCCGAACTACGAACTACAAAGCGAGACCATCTCAAAAAAAAAAAAAAGAAAAGAAAAAAGGGATGTGGATGTAGGAGGACAGAGCTGAGCGTTTCCCCAGTACGATGCACACTCCATATACAAGGGTGCACATGCAGCCACATGCTAGCGTCTCACTGTCATGACTTCCAGTTATCCGTCAGAATAGGCCCTAACTTAGCCAACACACTGGTCACTGGATGCTGAAGGTTTGCAGCTGGGGTGGCTGGGGAAGAAAGGACAAAGAGAAAGCAGGGGCGAGAAGAAGATTTAAGGCAATCTAAGGAAGAAGAGATCTCTAAGGAAGAAGAGATCTCCACGATTAGAGCCGTCATCATCATTTTCTTGTGTGAAACCAGAAGACAGATGCATTGCATATGATATATGGGATGAACAAAGACCTGCAATAGAATGTGTGGAGAGAAAACAGTACCAGACTGGCAGCCTACGGCATATATCTGCTTTTGTTTCTCTCCAAAGTAGTGGAATGGACGCACCAGCAGACTCCCCGCTGACCCACTCTGCCTTGGTATCCTCCCCGCACTGCAGAAGACTGAGAGAGGTAGCTTGGTGATGTTTCCACGTGTTTATTTTTAAGATTAAACACAGACTGGTGTTTCAGCATCGAGGCTGACAGAAGTCTGGCGAATGCGCCCGGTTACCTGATGCTAGATTCGCTGCTTTAGTGACTACTTCCTGCGTGCCCACTGCGCACTCGACATTTGCCAGTGGTCAACGTGAGTGCCATGCGACACCTGCTCCCAAGGACTCCGTGTGGCGGCGGCAGGATGACAGGGCAGGGCCTAGACCCCGCAGTGCCCGGGTGGGTCTCGCACGGCTGGCTATGTGAGACACACGAGCAGACGCCAGACAGCCGGAAGGCTCTGGTCGTTCATAAAGGGAGAGACCTGCCACACCCCCCTCTTATCTCGCTTCTGTGGCGGGGGCCTGA
This sequence comes from Thryonomys swinderianus, assembly GCA_004025085.1. Taxonomy (NCBI): domain Eukaryota; kingdom Metazoa; phylum Chordata; class Mammalia; order Rodentia; family Thryonomyidae; genus Thryonomys; species Thryonomys swinderianus. The sequence continues at coordinate 158,141 of PVIC010000093.1, forward strand.
AGAGCAGCAGGAACGGTGTCCACACACGGACCTATTCGGCACCCAGACGCTCTGCGTGGTGAGCATCAGCGCTATAGCAAGAAGCCATCAGAGGCGGCACCTTCCTCCATGGAGCTGAGAGGGACCCACAGCCCAGAAGCACACGGGGGAAATCAGTCTGCTACTTTCTTCTGTGGATGAACCACGATCATCAGGACAGACACAGGAAAGGAGGCTTCATCAAGGGCACAAGACAACCTGAGCAGCTGAGAAGCCCCTGTCTCCACAGGGCACAGGCCGCCCACTCTCCATCTGAACAAATAAAATAGGGCAAAAATAGACATCTGACTGACATCAGTCGGCAAACTACTCTGAAAGACATGCTGCAGATAAATCAACCAGTTTTTTAAATACCTTGATTGATTTTAGTCCATCAACCCTCATTTGTCACAATGGAGATGTCATTCCTTTTTAAACATGTATTTTAACGAGCCCAGAGTAATTATACCTATACATGGGGAACAGGGTGACGTTTCAGTACACGCAGACACTGTGTAATGGTCAGATCACAGTAAATGATGCATCTATCCTGTGAAACAAGAATTCATTCTTTTAATGCGAAGTGAAAATTTTGGTAGCACCAAGTACAATGCTCTTAGGAAATTAGCTGGTGAACAGTATAATGAAGATCTGTCTCTTGAAGTTCTTCCCTGCACTAGACAAACCTTAAGGAGGAGAATACTGCCTGTAACTGCGGGGGTAGGGGAGGCAGCAGCAGGGGAGGGGTACTGTCTTTTCTGAGCTGGTCCTGAGCTAAGACGGTGCAGGTACAGTCAGGGCAAACATCACCCCAACAAAACTTCCTATGAATTCAAAAGGGAAAATAAACGGCCATTACTTCTTTTGTCAGCCTTATTATTGTGCCTCAAAGGGCAGTTGGGGTTAGACAGTGATCCTTTTTATCTGACATAGCTTTCAACGAGTCATTTATGCAGCACATGAAATGACTAGGACAAAACCGTTATCCTCAGTCCTGTTTTAAAGGTACCATGGAGTGTGCCAGGCTGGGGACTTAACTCGGTGATAAGTGCTGACCTAGCATGCGTGAGGCCCTGGGTTTGAGCCTCAGCACTACAATGAATACATAAATACATAAAATAATTACATTAGAACAAAAAGCTGTGTGTGTGTGTGTGTGTGTGTGTGTGAGAGAGAGAGAGAGAGAGAGAGAGAGAGAGAGAGAGAGAGAGAGAGAGAATCTAAATTCTAAGGCAGGCAGTGTATCATAAAATGGCATTTTAAAAGAGCAACAATTTATATTAAAAAAGGTATCACTTCTTGGGAAAAAATGGGAGTTTTAACCTGGAAAGTCATATTTGGTTTAGCTTTACAGACATCATGTCTCAAAAAAGCGATGTGAAGCCCAGGCATGGTGGTGCACATCCGTGGGCCAGTGCTGAGGAGGCTGAGGCAGCAGGATCCCTGTGCTTGAGGCCGGCGCAGGCTACCCAGTGAGCTCAAGGCCAGCCTGAATGCAGTGCGACCCTGTCTCAGACTCTCTGCTCCCCACCAAAAAGAAAAAAAGGACAGAAAAGCCACCTGCACCACCCAGAGCATCACCGCCTTTCTCCCTGGGCGACAGCAGTGAAAGGCAATTAACAGAGTAAGAAAGGCAACCTCACTGCCCTGCGAACATCTCAGAGTGGCCGGAGCCCTTGCCTTCTCATCTGATGGATCACAGCTGACTTTCCAGAAGCTCCAGGCATGCTTTTAGAAAACCAGTGTAAAGGAATAAAGTAACAAAGAGGGCTGGTTTCTTCCTCACCTTAAGAAAGCGTACCCTCTCTGATTTATATCCTTTCCTTTGTCCCTTGAAGTATACCACCGTGCTATGACGTGCATCCTTCTGTAAGTTGTATCTCTTTACTTTTATTACCTATATAGACATTCCTAAGGAACAGTACTGTTTCTACATGCATTAGAACTTATACAAAATAGTATTATATTAGAACCTGTTGGTATTTTCTGTTAATCAACACTGTTAGAACTGTAACTGCGGGGGTAGGGGAGGCAGCAGCAGGGGAGGGGTACTGTCTTTTCTGAGCTGGTCCTGATATATTGTCCATGGTGATATATGTAATTTAGTTCCCTTATTTCAACTGCCAAACAGTTTTCCAGGCACTATTCTATAATTTACAGACCCTTTCCACTGTCATGATTGTTCCGCTGAACTTCTTAGATACAAATGTGAAATTTTCTCTACAGTAGAATAAAGAACAAGATCACAGTTCTGAACCAGATGCTGTTCAAAATGGTGGAATCAACTTGCCTTTCAACGAGCATAAGTCTCTCACTCACAGAATCACCAATACTGGACTATTAGATACATTAGAGTTTGCCAAAAGTACAGGCAGAAAACCATATTGCATGGCTTTAATATCGCTATTTCTTTGACTCCTGGTAACCTATTTTGTATGCATATCTAGGGTTTTAGCCAACTTAAATCCTTCACTCAATCTTTAATTGGTCTATTTCTTATTTTTTCTAATTTGTATATAACTATTCTCTATTCTGGATACTGGTATTTGCTTTTTACATGTACATTTCCTATTCTGTGGTTTGTCTTCGCTTTTATTCTAAGATATTTTTCTGATTTCCAAAAGTTATTTATAATGTAACCAAATGTACCAAACATTTCCTTTCTGAATTGTATATTTTATTTTCATTAAGGAAATCCTTTCCTATGTAGAATACATAAACATATTCTTAGTTTCTTTTAGAGACTTTCAAGTCTTGCTTTCACACCAGATCTTTAGCCTGCCTGGTACTGACTCTAGTTCACAGAGGACAGCTGCATTTTATTGTTTCGTACAGTTGATTTTTCCAGCACCACTTATAGACCAGTCCACTTGTAGACGATTCACCTTCTGTGACTACAAAGCCCAGTCTTTCACACAGTAACTATCACACTGGTGTTCAGACTTTCCAGCATGAACTCTGTCTCTCCTTATAATAATGCCACGCCCAGACCTTAATGAGTCCTCAGGCCCACATAATTAGCTGATTATTCCTGGCCCTTTATCCAGATAATCTTTACAGCTAACTTCTAAGTTAGATCCTGAGTTTCATCACGAAGCATAACTGACTGGGATTCAGATGACCTCAAATTTTGAAGATAAACGCAATCTTTACAGTATTGAGTCTATTTACAAACACAGTATTACAAAAGCACAGATCACTTTATAAGTTCCATGTTTATCCTAACAAAGAAGTTACTACCATTTTCTGTATCATTTTAATTTTAATACATGCTCTGGAAAGCACATACTCCACAACCTCTGCCACTTCTGTATCCCAACAATGCACTGTATGTAGAAAGCCGACCAAACAAACAGTTCAAACTATGTTCTCGAATAACCATCTTCATTTTATGACACACAAAGTTGTCACAGAATCAGCAGCATTATTTAGAGTGTACTTTTGAAAAAATATTTTCCAGGCTTTCTCATTCTCTGTGTGATATTATTCCATGGCCTTTCTTACATGTTTTACTTTTTCTTCCTTAAACTTTGGAAGTGCCAAACTCAAAAGGAATCAACTATATGTTAAAAGTCATGCGTCTTAAAAAATTGCACTGAGGGGCTGGAGATTTAGCTCAGTGGTTCCGGTGCCTGCCTCACAAGCGCAGGGTCCTGAGTTCGATCCCTGCTAACCACATACAATACTGGGCATGGTGACTCACGCCCACCAGCAATCAATACCACATATCACAGTGATGGGCATGGTGGCTCACGCCTGTAATCCCAGCACTCTGGAGGCAGAGACAAGAGGATTGCTGAGTTTGAGGCTTGCCTGGGCTACATAGTGAGCTCAGGGCCAGCCTGAACTACAAAGCAAGACCCTGTTTCAAAAAAAAAAAAAAAAAACACCGAGAAAGTAAATTGTTTTTTCTCATTTGAATATGGGTTCAGCTTTCTTACTGTGTTTAAAACTGTGCAGAGGCAATTTTAAGACAAGAATTCATTCATCTGACAAAGATACATTTGAAACCTGGCAAGCTGCAGAGATTATCTTTTAAAGGACAAATATTATATTTATTTATTCTATTCATTATTCAGCATAATGTGAATATTCTAGTAGGATTAATGATAACTCTGTTTATAAAATAACAGTAATGTTTATTCATAGCTGGTACTGAGGAGGATCATTCTTCTATTTATTATTCATTAAATAATTTAAAAACCAGAGTGAAAGTCTCCTACGCAGACTCAGTACATAAAGCATGTATTATATTCATTGATTTTAATTTGGCATTTGCAAAACAATAGCCTTTCCTCATCGTCTCCAAACAGATGCAATCTGCCCCTCTGCCACCTCTCTTCATAATTCAGCTTTGCTTAAGGTAATTATTAATTTTTGCTTGCATTTCTGCTATGTGTGATCACATAATTACCTGGAATATTATGTAATAATGGTGGTTATATAAATGGGACACAGAACTCCACAGAGCTGGCTTTCTTTATCTGTTTATTCTTTCAGGAAGATTTCCGGGGGACAGGAGTGAGGAGTGAGAACAGCTTCGGAGAGACAGGAGGGTTCCGAGCAGGCTGTCCTGCTCTCAGCTTGAGCCCTTTTTCCTCTGCGTAACTGGACAACCTCCCTAAGCCTTACTTATTTGTTTGGTGAAGATAATACTAGGCAACAGTAAACGGCTGTTTTAAGGCTGTAGGTAGCGATTTAACCTATAGTGCGCGTGGAATTCCCCACCATCATCCGTACCACAGTGTCCCCCTCTTCCTCCTTTCAGCAGGCAGAAGCCAGAGCTCACCCTCCTCAGACAGCTGACAAGTGCCAAGTGCATCTCATGTGAGGCACACTAGAGTTGTGAGTAAAAGACTTTGAATTAAAGGTATTTCTTTACTCGTTATGTTCCCAATGATTTATCTTTCCTGCCAATATGTCCAGTTTCTCAAATTAAGGGATAAATTCTCTAAAGGTAAGTTGGAGTTTGATAAAGAAAAAAAGGTTTCCACTTTCAGACAGCTGATTGAAAACTGTATATAATAGTCTTAAAAAGTAAAAAAAAATACACAGCTCTAGGGCGGCAAGGGGAAAGGAATAAAGGGAAAAAAAAAATTTCAAGGTTAGGGGCCGGAGGGTTAGCTCAGTGGTTCCGGCGCCTGCCTCACAAGTGTAAGGTCCTGAGTTTGATTCCCAGTAACCACATACAATGCTGGGCGTGGAGACTCACACCCACCAGCAATCAATACCACACACCACAGTGCCAGGCGTGGTGGCTCACGCCTGTGATCCCAGCACTCGGGAGGCAGAGATAGGAGGATTGCTGAGTTCGAGGCTTGCCGAGGCTACATAGTGAGCTGAGAGCCAGCCTGAACTACAAAGCGAGACCCTGTCTCAAAAAAAAAAAAAAAAAAAAATTCAAGGTTAACAAGGAAAAACAAAACAAATCTTATGTATATGGGGGTGGGGGTTGTAGGGAGGGCAGGGGAATGGGAAAAAATGAGAATCAAGATATATCACTTACAGGTACAAATTGTCAATGAGAAATGTGACCATACTGTAGGCAAAATTCTGATATCTATTTAAAATTTATGGTCCCATCATGCTAGTGGATGAAAAATAACTAACAACACAAGAAATCATTCTGAAATCAAGCTATTAGATTTGTGGACTTCATCAAAAATATTCAACATTTTTATAAAGACTGAAGATTATATGTAACTGGACACATCTCAAAAACTTAAGGCATGAAAGGCTCCAGAAAGAATAGCTTTTGTTTTTCTTTTTTTAGACAAAGTCGTTCAGGTTGGCCTTGAGATTACTATGGAGCCCGGGCTGACCTCGGACTGAAGATGATTCTCCTGCCTCAGCCTCCTGAGTCCCAGAATTATGGTGTGCACACCATGCATGGCTAAGAATAGCATTCTTAAATGGCCTATGAGTACAGTAGTGGTAACAAATGTTATGTCATAAATAAATGAACATAAGGTGCCATGATAGTACTATGCTGTTTGATAGAGATCATATTTTACCTCCATACATTTTTGTGTGTAAAAAGCTGTGGGCATTTTCCTCCCTTCTTACTGTGCTAGTAAAAGAAACTCAGAGACCAAAAGGCAATACAAATGATGATTCCAGTTATAAAAAATACTTTTTCTTAATTACCATGGGAAAAAACAGCACAGTAAAAAGAACATTTGAATAGTGACATAAAACTCAAGACGACTTCCACAGATGTCATTAGTCAAGTTGCAGAATCATGGCAACTTATCTTCACTCACACTTGTGCACACACACACACACACACACACACACACACACGATGAGTGAGCAGGAGGTTCTCAAAGCAAGACTCATGATTCCAGGAAGACATGTCTTCTATCACAGCCATTAAACAAATGAGTTTTTTCGATTTCAGTTCCAGAATTTACCAAGTAATCAGCATTATCCAAATAACTGACTTCTGCTAACCCTTTCTGAAGAAGGAGGTGCAGGCGGTGGCAATCGTGCTTCTCAGTCTTTACTGCCTTCACCACGGAACCGATGAGGGGGGGTCCCTCTTTCAGACCTTGCAGCTGGAAGGGGCAATCATATCTCCTCCGAAGGTGTCCAGACTCCAGAAAGAATCGCCCCCCTGGCTGCCTTGAGGAACAGTGCCCTCAGCCAGCACCAGCTCCGCGCCTGGGAATCTTCTGGACTTCCCGCCTCCCCACGTCCCATTGGGAAACGCGCCCTGTGGATTCTTCTCTTCCGAATCTGGGTCAGACTCCTCTCCCTCATTCCCCGGGTTATCACTGGACTGCTCGGGCCGTTGCCTCCGTGACACGGGCTCCAGCCCCACCTCCCTGCAGGCCCTCTTGTTTCATGAGAATAGCTGTTTTGAAATTGAATCTTTCCTTCCTGGCCTCTCCTGGCTTGAAAGCCTCCACAGTTTCCCCAGAGTTCTTTACAGACATCTTTCCGTGACGCTGGAGGTATCGCAATTCATTCTCAGGTCCCGCTATCCCGGGTCCACCCACTGAGGTGGCCAACAGGAAATGGCCCATTCTCAGAGTTTATTCCCCTCTCCAGCCTTCTCACCTCTGCACTTGCTAATCTCTGTTCTGTTCCCCACATTATCAGACACATTCTAAAGAATCAGCTCACGTACCAGTGACTCCAGCACACTCTGATGTTCTTATCTGACCTCCATTCTAATTCTCCAGGGCTCAAGCACACATGCCCACCCCCGTGCACCCACACACACAAACACACCACACTTCCTCTATTTAACTCCTCCACTAACCACTCTCGTAGCGATGTAGGCATGTATTGCTATTATTAGATGTAGTCGTTCCTTGGTACCTTTCTATTCTTTCATATATTATAAGAGGTACTAAATAAAAGAACAACTCCAGTTTAGCCAACTCTGGCTCACACCCCTTCTCTGTCTACTCCCTCTCCAACCCACTTTATCCAGCATATGTAAGATTGCTTCAAAAGGCTGCCAGTAATCTCTACTAAATTCACCAACTGGTTTCTAATGTTTGTCTAGAGTTTCAACTATCAGCCTGGCTTTTACCACCTTCTTGAGTAGCTCCTCCTCCACTGAGGCCACCACTCCAATCACGGGTTTCACTATTTCCTCCAAGGCCTCCTCCATCTGCTTTACATGGTTATCTTCTTTATTGGACCATTTTATTGAAATTCCTCAAGTCCCAGTCTGATTTCTTTAAAATTTTCTTAAATTAACGTAATTACTTTTAGTTAACAGGTGGCAGTTGTACATATTTATAGGTATAAAGTACATTTGTGTGTGTGTGTGTACACAGTGTCATACAGGTCAGGGTCACTGTATCTGTTGGCTCCGACAAATATTACTTCTTTCTGTTCCTGAGCCCTGTTTTCAGTCTGTCCTCTCACGCGGTCTTACTTAAGCCTGGTGATTCAATTAACACAGATGTGGAAAATACTCACACATTGTTATTTCCACTGTAGATCTTTCTTTAATCTCCAGGTAAATGTACACTGTTGGAAATCTGCCACGTACCCTTGCAAGTTTAAAGGACACCTCAAACTCAAATGTCCACATTGGAACTGGTAAATGAACACTTAGTCCTTTTTGAAAATCCCCACTTTCATGAATGCATATTATCGGATAATCTTAAAATTCAGGAATTACCCTTGACGACACCCTTTCTCTCCCAACTCATAATAGTCTGTATAAAGCGCAGCACACATGTATCTGCCCAGAGAGCTCCATCCCTTGATCTCCTCTGGAATGATTCCGAGCCCAGCGCCTGCCGCTGCTGTCTGGAGTGCTGACATGTTTTTAGCTGGTTTCCACGGTGTGTTCTGATGACAGAAAATAACTGTCCTGCAAAGGACAAAATGGGGAAGGGGAGTGGTGCACGCCACAGTCCGGAACCCAGGGAGGCCAGGCAGAAAAACCACTAAGAGAAGGGGAGCGAGTGGGATGCTCTCAGTGGGATGCCCTCAGTGGGATGCTCTCAGTGGGATGCCCTCAGAGGGATGCCATGGGTTCAGACCCTCGCACACGCACACGTAGGCCGCATGCCTGTCCCTACCGTCTGCCGCAGCCCAGGCTCACAATAGCACCCTGCTCCATGCCACCTCTAGGACAACCCAGCCGGACCCCTTCATACATACAATGCTCTGCCTCAAACTTTCTCTCCCTGCAACTCCTACTGAGGCTGAGATCAGCCTTCTCGCTTCGCTGTGCTCGCTCCGCCGGGGACTCAAGAAAATACAAGACCGGAACCCACAGGCCGAGGTTGGGGCCTGAGGCTCTGCACTCCCGCCAGTGCCCCAGCGAGGCCCTGCGAGCCTGTGGCAGCAGAAAGGGGTAACCTCGCCAGGTGCAGCAGTGTGGGCGGGAAGCTGCACCCCAAGACTCAGCCCGCGCCCCTGCGAGGGCCTCTGTGCCCCACTGTCACCGCGCACAGCCCACTCCCGCTCCGACCGGCGCCTGGCGTGTTTGTTCTCTGTAAAATGAACAATGTCCACTGAACCATCTCCACTTTTCCGAGTCATTTGCTTTATGGCGCCGACACCACTAGCTCCTGCCTTGAGATTCTTCGCTCCACGGTAAAGTATCTCACGGGGATTTTCTCTCGGTGCTGAGATGGGCCCTTCGGGTCTGCAGTGGCCAGAGGAGGAACTGAGCCTTTCTGCCCTCCCCGCGGTGGCCCGACTCCGAGACTCTCCCAGGACGCCGTTCTCTCCGCCAGGCCAGAAGGGCAGAGGAGGAGCCGCAAACGCTCGCTCCCTCCCACGGACCCTGGCCAGAACACACCCGCCCTGGGGTGAAGGTGGCTCAGGGAGGGCAGCAGCGGAGGAAAGCCTTTCCATTCAAAACTCACGGTTTCAGTTTTTGTGGAAAATTTACTTTTCCTAATTTTAGGGGGAAAAGGACTAAAACCACCCATAAAGAACTTGAGCCTTCGCACGAAGCAAGCTATGGTGCGGAGGTGACCGAGGCGCTCAGCTGAGAGCCGGGCGGCGTCCCCGGCAGCGCTACAAACACACGGGATGCGCTGGCTGGAGCATTCAGTTTGGGGCATCAGGCAGTACCCAAGAAGTGGGTCAAACAGCTCCACCACTTACTGGCAGAAAAGATCATCATTAAATATTAATACAATCTTAGAGAAAACCATTGCTCACTGCAAGTTCTAAGTACAATTATGGTGAGTAAGAATTTATTTTGAAATCAAAACTTTATTCTGTTCAGAAAACCTATCCGTACGACAGTAGCCGTACTTCTAGACAGACTCGTGTGTGCTTCCACTCTCTTATGTCACCATATTACACAGCAGAGAAACAGCTTTTCCCAGGTTGAGAGGAGGTGGCCATGGCCCTGAGACACACATGCTCTAAATGTAAACCAGCTGTATATGTATTACAGTTATAGTTCAACGGACGCTTTATATAAATGAATTCTAGATAAAGAACAAGATAATTTAAAAATAGCATTAACATTTTGACTCTGCACAGTAATTTTATGATGTACTAAATTATAGACAAAGTACAGAATTTCTTAAAAGCACAGTATATTGGGCCAGACGGTTAGCTCAGTGGTTCCGGCACCTGCTTCGTAAGCGCAAGGTCCTGAGTTCGATCCTGGTAACCACATAAATACTGGGCATGGACACTCACGCCCACCAGCCATCAATACCACATACCACAGTGCTGGGCATGGTGGCTCATGCCTGTAATCCCAGCACTTGGGAGGCAGAGACAGGAGGATTGCTGAATTCAAAGCTTGCCTAGGCTACATAGTGAACTGAGAGCCATCCTGAACTACAAAGCGAGACCCTGTCTCAAAAAAAAAAAAAAAAAAAAAGCACAGTGTATTTTTTGGTCAACTTTTTGAAATTTCAACTGACTTTCAAAAGCACATAATTGTGTTTGCTTTATTTTAATAATGAACTTAGGGTTCTGTCTAAAATAAATTTACATATCCTCCTGAACATATATTATTATGCCTAATATACATATTTTTGAATTCAGAGTATCTTTTTTTTTTTTGGGAAATAGGTCTCATTATGCAGTTCAGGCTGGCATTGAACTCAGTGATCCTCCTGCCTCAGCCTCCTGAGCACTGTGATTACAGGTGTGCACCCTCATGCCCTGCCGTGAATTCAGAATATCATTAAAACACTGCTCTTCACTTAGAGTCCAAAGCAATTAAAGCTGGGCTGAGTGGCCTGGAAGAACCAGCACAGGTAAAAATCTAGAGGTTTTGCCTGTACCCTTCACTAGCGGTATGTCCCGAACCGAAGATATTCACAAGGTGTAGTGTCTTTATCTACAAAGGCTGAAAATGATCCCGCAAACTGTGAAATGACCAGCACAGTGGACCATACAGAGCCAGGGCTGCACCGTGGCCTGTCTGTGGCCAAAGGTCACTGACAATACATTCAGATACACATTGTCAACCCGAGAGGAGGACAGAGAGGCCCAAGCTCATTTCACCAAACTTGCGGCTTCGATGAAACTGTCCAGGAGAATAGTCACAGTTCCTAGAAAGCCCCACACCCCACCCCAGAACAAAGTGGACGCTGACTGAGCCTGAGAAGTTATAAACACGAGCCCAGAACTCAGAACTCTGAAATGAGCCACCGGGTCACCAGCTGAGGAAAACGGGTTAGAGAGAGAGGGTGCAAGAGGACCTTGGATTCTGCAAATAGTTACATCATTGTCAAATGACTAAAATATTTTTTAAAAAGTTGCGGGAGGCTTGAGCACGGTGTGGAGCCTTGCCCACGAGATTTTCAACCCGTAAGCGCAGGGTATTTACTAGGGAAACAGCGTTGTTTAAAAGTCCGTGGAAAGTAGGATGCAGTGCACAAAAATCACACCCACGCAATCCACTGTAAAATGCTCCTCCACCCTCCGCCCCGCAGAGGCAATGCTACTTGCGCCCACTCGCAGTGGCAGCTACACGGGAGGGAGCCGCCCACCGCGCCCGTGGCGAACAGCTTCCTCTTCAACTGGGACAACGGAAAGGAACCCAGTCCCGGGCCAGGGCTCGGGCCTGCAGCGGACCAGCACCACCAGCGACAAGGGTCACAAAGCCACGGTGCTGACCGGACTAGAGACAAGAGCCCGGCGAGCCGGCGGCAGAGAGAACGCGTCTCCCACCGTCCTCTCGAGGCTGAGACCCAGCCAGGCCCCCGCGCTCGCCGAGGTACGGTACTCGGTGCTCGGTGCTCGGCAACTGGACCACGTGGAACGCAGTCTCTGCACAGCCTCGGCAGTGAGCGGCCGCGGTCTCCCCGCCGGACTCCTACCCTGCAGGTCCTCCACACTTGCACTTCTCTCTTTCACCCAGAGACATGGATACCCGGCCCCGGGACCACTCTCTACGGTGGAGTCGCATTGACTTCGGCTGAGCAAAGAAGCGGACCCCAGACTGAAATGACTGAAGTCATTTCAAACTTAGAAGTTGCAAGAATAATAAAATGGTCTCATAGAGTCTTCATTTGGACTGACCAATTTGCCACATTGGTCATTTATCTATTTACTACTCTGTCTAGGTTTTCTTTTTTCTTTTTTTTTTTTTTTTGAGACAGGGTCCTGCTGTGTAGTTCAGGCTGGCCCTGAGCTCACTATGTAGTACAGGCAAGCCTCGAACTCAGCAGTCCTCCTGTCTCTGCCTCCCGAGCGCTGGAATGACAAGCGTGAGCCACCACGCCCGGCACTGTGGTATGTGGTACTGATTGCTGGTCTGTGTGAATCACCACACCCAGTATTGTTTTATGTGGTTACAGGGGATCGAACCTGGGACCTTGCATTTGCTAGGCAGGTGCTGGAACCACTGAGCAAAATCCCCAGCCTCCTGAATCTTTTGAGAGAAGCCACAGACGAACACCATGCCCTTCACCTCATACCACAGTGGATGCACTGCAAGGACAAGATCATTTTCCTTTTACTATGAAAATCAAGAAATTGATACCTAAAATTCAGTATACATTCAATATTTCTCAATCATTTTAATAATGGTCTAGGAAGCAATTTTCCACTGGGAAACCCAGAGTCACACTGCATTTAATTATCGTTAAACATAAGTGACTATATAATATTCTACCTCTCCAAATACTGTACTTAACTAATACTTTCTTAAGAGATAGTTGGTATATATTCCTTTTTGATATTGCTATTTAAAGTGCAAAAATATGCACACTTGAATAGAAATCTTTGTGTGCATTTTATATTCCTTTAGGATGATTTACTAAGGAACACTCAGGTCCTGGCAGGAAGGCAAAAGTGACAATGATTATTTTAGCAGACTTTACCGCAGGGAATCACTGGGAGTGTTTCACAAGCCTGGAAGGGTTAAAGATAGTGCTAAGGTGAGGAGCGATACTGGGTTCTCCTTGAAACAACTATCTCACTAGGTTTGGCGAAGAAATGAAAGGGGTTTTATTATTAGAAATGAGATTCTTGGAGGCTACGGCTGAGAGGAATGGCTTGTTCATAAGGGGAAAACAGGAATGTGTATTAAAGACATTCTGAAAAAGAAGAGGAAATGCTTCACATTCCTTTTCCATGTCCTCTTCAATTTAAAGCAAACAAATAACTCTTATGTGCTTCAGCAAAATATTTCAAATAAATATAGGAGAAGTAAAAGAATTTGCCACTGTAAACACTGACATCCACCAATGACAGCAACCAAAGCCCTCTAGTGATTTGCCAGTCTACCAAGTGCATGTGCTATAAAATCTGAGCTTTCTAAGTGATCATCACTACCTTATGCAAAAGTAATACTGTAGGAATTAGGAAAAGCCAGGAAAGCAAATCCCCTTCAAACATGGGTTAATTATAAGGTCAGCTCAAGTCAATCTGAAATTTAAATGATGGGTTGATTTAGAGCAATACTGTACAGTTTTACCTGTGCTTGGAAGGGGTCTGGTCTTACACACAAGTCTTTTACCAACATCTCAAGGTCTCAGAAAGTGAAAGGAAGGAAATCGGGACAGAACTAGGCAAGAACAGCACTGGGGCTCGCCAGCTGGTTACCCAAGATCATGAGGTTTCAGGGCTCTCTAAAGTCCTAAGATATTTTACATACTTGACTTCATAAAGCACAGAGAATGTACTGAAGAGGTTATGTTAGCAGACTTGCTGACTACTTCCAGCACGCAGCTCACCATCAAGGGCCAAAGAAAGGGGCAGGGCCAACTAGCTTTACTATCTAGGCAGCACCAAACAACTCCGATCCAACAGGCAGAGATGCAGAGGCCAGTGGGAAGCTAAGTTCGCCGCTTTCCCTGACACTCCACGGCTGCACCATCTGGCATCTGGCTGCCTGTGAGCGGTCTCTGGCCAGTGGCAGGAAACTCTCCTGCTCCCAGCGCAGGAGATGGCGCTGCTGCTCAGAGCACTGCCCTTGTAATTTCCTGTGTGAGAAGCTCACTGGGGCCCTTGCATTCCTCAGGGTGCACGTGTTCCTTCTCATCATCTCAGAGGATGTGGCTGTTCCACAGGAAGAGGGAGGGACCAGTAGTGAGTGGATGTGTGGGCTGAGGGCAGCGGGCATTTTCGGCATGCCTCGGTCTCAGCTGTGGATTCCCAGGCAGGGCTCTGAGGATCCCTGCGACATTTAGGGATCACGGCTTAGAGGCACAGTATTCAGGAAAGTGGAAGTCGAAGGCAGAAATAACACCTGAAACTTCAACATCTCCTGCTCCCAGAAATGTGCTAATTTTCTAAAGAAAACAAAAAAAGTGTGCACTTTGTTGGCCTCCCAAATAGCCCCACCCCATCCAGAATATATTTTGTACAGGAAAGCTGAAGTCTTAGAAATCATGTTGGTCAGCAGGAATACAGGTCAGGTTCACTGCACAAATTATTATTTAACGAGGACAACTTCTGAGTATTTAATAGTGTAAAGTTTTTGATATATTCATTAAGTTTTCTTTCTCTGTGACTTTGAAACCTACAGGGAAAGAAACTCAGATTAGTCAAATTTTCACTATATCTTGATCAAATAATTGGAGCTTAGTTATTTTTATAATTTTTATTAAGGAATATGTTGAATTTAGGAGAATTTTTAAAAATCTGGGTTTTTCTATTATAATCTCTTTTTCCAAGGCCACTAACTTAGTAAATTTTATAGGTCTCCCGCTTTCTGTTTAAACAAAGATGTTATATTCCTTTAAGACTAAAAATTTTAGTTACTAGTTTGTGTGTGTTTTTTTTTAATATTCTTGAAGCTTATTTTAAAAAGCCTCAAAATCACAACTGTCACTGATCTGTACAGTTCACGTGCATGGGTCATGATGTGCAAAGCAAAAGCAAAAATCAGACTTGGACATTGTCTCTTTCTCATCTCTCATATTTTCTCTTTCCATTTGAAAGATTGTAGCTGAAAAAATACATACATATATATAAAACATATTTTCTATTTCTACATGGCAGGAGGGCTGTAGACATGTCACCCCCATTACTTACTATATTTCTTTTAAAATGATTTAGATGATTTAATTACCTCCATCTTTCAATTTTTTTTTTTTTTTTTGAGACAGGGTCTCGCTTTGTAGTTCAGGCTGGCCCTGAGCTCACTATGGAGCCCAGGCAAGCCTCGAACTCAGCAATCCTCCTGTCTCTGCCTCCTGAGTGCTGGGATGACAGGCGTGAGCCACCACACCCAGGCCATCTTTCAATTTTAAAGGGACACATACAGATTATTTTTCTAATCTTATGCAGAACTTAGAATTTACCATCACTTGAAATTAAGAGCAATAGCCTCTTGAGGAAGAAGGACACCAGCCAGCAAGTCCAGAGGCCGGGGCCCTGCCAGTGCCTAAGTGTGCTTTCTTTCGTGTGCTCTCAGCTCACGGTGGGAAAGAGAAGCTGGGTCGCTGACCCAGTGCTTGGGACCCCAGAAAAATGGCTGTTTCCTGAGGCTTAGGGAATAACCACACAGTCGCAAACATGCCTCTTTTCACAAGTCACGCGCTGCACTCAGGAGTCAAACGTGGCCTTACTGACTGCGGCGGAGCGTCCAGGCCTAGAGCACCTCACCTACCCCAGGTGAGGAGACTGTGTAAGTCACTGCAGGAAAGTCAGCGCACAGACTAGAGGAAGAGCGGGTTTGTGCAACAGGATTTTATCAACTTTTCTAGAAAAGTAAAGGGGGAATTTGGGGACAATCAATTGCATATGCCATTTTATACTTTCCAAGTTAAAAATTTTAGTCTTGATAGATTTAAGTTTGCATACACTGTGTTCTTTCAACTAAGTCTTTCCAAATCTTTGCTTATATAAGCAGTTAGAACTGAAATAACTCCGAACTAGTTATGCAATGTTGTCTGGTAACCAGGATGCGCTGTTGCTACAACATCCACAGAGGCTTCTTTCTGTTTGTGCAGGTCTCGCTGTGTCCCTACAGCCTGTCTAGGCGCTCATATTTTTCAGGTGGTGTGTAGCATAGGGCAGTCTCCCCAAAAGCCAGTTCATCTTCCTCTTCCTAAAATAGGAAATCCTTTCCAAGAGAAAACCAATGTACTTTGCTGAAAAATGCAAATCTAAGTGACATGGAGGAAGGAGAACACTTTCCAGAGTCACAGAAACAGTGGAGTATTTCTTGCACTGAAGTAGTTGATCGCTTTTCCTAACCCTCCCACTGAAGCCAGGAAAACTGTGACTCCTTTGCTTTCACCAGCTCCACGGCCTCAGCCAGGGAGGCCTGGTATTCTCAGCTGCTGGATGCTCAGGGCTGCACTGGACTGTCCCAGGGAGGAGGCTCGTCCGCGGCTGACACCCAGCTCTGCCTTCCGATCACGCCCAGGATCCCATTATGATCGGTAGAAAAGCTAGCTAGACACGTGGTAGGCAGATAGATAGGACCAGCCCTTGAAAAGACTTGCAAGAAAGAAGACACTCACCAAAGGTCAACACCATCAATGAAAAACTATACTCCCAGATAGCAGTGACTAACAGGCCTCATTCTTCTCCTAGGATGGAGGATCAAGATCCAGATCCACCCCCTTCCCTGGGAATGCAGTGACTACAAATTCCCCTTAGGTAGAGGGCCAGCACTTCGGACCACCTAGAGAAGTCTTCCGACAAGAAAAACCCTACATGACTTGATTCCTCATTGGACCCCATTTAATCAAGGTTGCTGAAATAACTGTATCAGTTGTAAACCAATTGGTTAACTATGGTTTGCCCATTTCTTTTGAATCTTACTGGAAGCCCCACTGTACTCATTGGTTAATTATAGCCTGTCCGCCTTCTTGAATCTTATTGGCAGCCCTGTATTTTGAGCACACCGCACCTTGTGATTTTGGTCCATAAATTTCCCCTGGAAAAAGCGACTCTGGGTTACCTACCTTTCCAGGTTCCCCCTTCTGCCTCTCTTAGGCAGAAGCTTTCTTTCTCGATAAATTTTTCCTACTTAAATCTCCCTCATTCCTAAAATCCATTCTTCGATTTTCAGAGAACACGAACTCATGTTTCAGGCTGGGAACTGGGCCTTGCTCCCCGCGTCTCATTCGCTAGAGCTGCCGCCCAGCCCCACCTTCTCCGCCTGCCCAGGTCAAGCACTGTGTCCTTAAGGCTGGTTACTTCACTGGCGACCTAACCAGGCTCCCAGCCCCACTTCCGAGCTGCTTTCCCCCTGTCCGGGAGAGTTCCTCTTACTCCTAAGTCCAGCCGGGCCCCTCCTCCGCGGACGTCACCCAGAGCAGGCTGGTTACCTCTGCTCCCCTGGGGTGCCCTTCCTGGACAGCCCTGGCTAGCCCTTAACCCTGCAGTACTTTATTCAAATGCCCCGCAGCACGACACTGGTTATGCTCTAAAACCGCACCGCTTCCCCCCTTTCCACCCACTCGCAGTGCTGTGTGTGCCAGGCTTCACTACACTATAAGGTTGTTTCAGTCTGTGAATTGTCTGTCTCCCCAACAAGAAGGTGGAAGGCGGGCTCTGGGCCAGACGCCCCTGTCCTGCTTGTTCTGCTCAGACGAGGCCTGGAGACTGGCGGAGCAGTCACTGGGCACGCGGAAGTACGATGCGAGACCTTATGTCTGCCACCCACCACCTGCTGGACACGTGGCTCTCAGGACACGCGGCTCACAGACCCCGAGTGAGTTGAGCACCTGGAGGACAGGTCCACATCTGCAGTTTCTCCCGGGGCATCTGCTTATGCTCTGCTTCTCCCCTCTGGGGTGATAGACCAAAATCACACTCATGTCTGTCAGGCTAAGTACTGGTCAGATTTCTTTGAGAGAAGTTCTTCCACTTCTTATCGCCTGTGAACGAGTGTTCGCATCAACACCCTTTCCGCTGTCGTCCTGCACACTGGGAAGAGTGTCTTGCAGTGGACGCTCACCTCTTGCGTGGGGATTTCTACCAGCCTAGGTGCATGTTTCTGGAGGTTAAGTCCCCACCTAGGACCCCTCACCCCCATCTCACTTTGACAGCTGGCTTAACAATAGACCCCTTGCCTTAGATTTTTTCCCTATAATTATGAGTTCTCAGTTTATTGTAACAAGTTAACTTGACCTGAACTGCTGCCCCTAATTTAAAGAAGAGGACACACATTCATGCTGGACACAGTTGCCAGGACAAGGGGGAGAACACTATGCTGCCTTGTAGGGCACAATTCAGTGTTTTGACCATCTCACGAGCAATAGTGAGATCACCGAGTGCACTTGGGTCACATGCAGGAAGAGTAACAGGTCAAATGCATCAACACGCAGAGTTACAGTTTATCAAAGAAAAAGTTTAATGGTCCTAGAGGACTTTAACATAGCTTTTAATTACAGTATATCCATATATCCCTTTGGGAACAGGCCATGGGGAAGGGCCTTGGGGCAGGGGATTGTAGGGGGGAGGGGAAAGGGGAAAATGTGAATCAAGATGTGTCATGGACTGGTATAAACCCTCAATGTTGAATGTGATCAAAATGTATATATATAAAATGTACCAATAAAATCAATTTAATAAAATAACATCCCTTGGCAAGTGCCAGATCCTGAGTTTGATCCCTGCTACTGCAAAATAAATACATAAATACATAAATAAATAAATAAAACCCCCTCATATTCACACCACACATCAATGATAATGCGAAGTGTTTTGTTTTTTGGTTTTTAGGGTGCTAGGGACTGCACCTAGAGACCCACTCTCCCGCTGGGCTATATCCCTATCCTGCTCTGGGGCAATTCTGGTGACAGAACCTGCTCTGATTCCAACTAAGTTCATGAAAACCCAGAAAGAATTTTGAAGTTGATAATCTTTAGAAAATTAGTATCATATGTAATAAATGACTTAACTGAAATAAGGCTTCAGGCACTTGAGAAGACTCACCTTTCAAAACTATTTCTATATGATAGTCAATATATCCTTTTACAGAAACTTTTAAAATTGAGCTTTAAAAATGCAGGCTGGTCGCTGGGCATGGTGGCTCACGCCTGTAATCCCAGCACTCGGGAGGCAGAGACAGGAGGATTGCTGAGTTCGAGGCTTGCCTGGGCTACATAGTGAGCTCAGGACCAGCCTGAACTACAAAGTGAGACCCTGTCTCAAAAAAAAAAAAGAAAAAGAAAAAGAAAAAAATGCAGACTGGTAAGACATCAGTGCATAAACAAGATATAGTAGACCTGGGTCTCAAAATCATCCCGAATATAATTCAAATGAGAGCAGAAAGAGAAGTCAACTCACTCTTGCACCATATAAAACCTACTTTTATTCTCTTGAAATATGTGAGAAATGAGGGTTTGAAGGGTAATCTTTCAGTCCCTCCTGGATGGGTTTTCCCTTTTTCTTTGCGATACCAGCGATCAAACTCAGGACCTCGTACTTACCAGGCAGGGGCAGTACCACTGAGCTACACCCCTGACCCTGTCTCACCTTGATGAAATAGGCTTCTAATGCATTTTTTTTCCAGTCCCTAAAAAACCAAAGAAACAGTAACCATAATAACAAAAGCGATCTTTAAAAACTGCTCTTTGGTGGTGGTGTTGTTTCCAAAATTTCTCTGAATTTTTAAATTAAAATTACATACAAAGTTCACAGCGAAAACATTTAGGGCAACTGTGCTCCATGCCAAAGCAGAAACAAATCTCTTTTATAATCATGTTTGTTTTGTTGGCCACAAGCAGAAGGAAAAAGAGTCTGTGTGGAGAGACTACAGATTAGGAGTTACTGTGCTCGCTTCGGCATCACATATACTAAAAATAGGAGTTACTGCTTCACTGAAGGAAGCAAACAAAGACTTACAACATTAACCTCATGAGCTTTCTAATCAATGATCTGATCAATGATCTCAAGGAAGGATACATACCGTGAGAACCTCAAAAGACCTTAGAGGTGCTCTGTAAAACCGAACGCTTTCCTGGCTTCTGCGTGCTCAGCACGCGCTGCTAACACCAGGCTGGAGGCAGCGGCGACGGTGCTGACCGAGAAGGACTGTCTGGACGGGGTTCCTTAGCCTGGCCCTAACCCCACCTGGAGGCAACAAGCCTGCAGTTCCCTTGCCTCTTGTCTGCTTGCTTGATTTTTTTTTTTTTTTTTTTTTTTTTTTTTTTTTTTTTTTTTTTTT
>PVIC010000094.1:0-24606 GCA_004025085.1 Thryonomys swinderianus
AAGAAAGAAAGAAAGAAAGAAAGAAAGAAAGGAAGAAAGGAAGAAAGAAAGAAAGAAAGAAAGAAAGAAAGAAAGAAAGAAAGGAAGGAAGGAAGGAAGGAAGGAAGGAAGGAAGGAAGGAAGGAAGGAAGGAAGGAAGGAAGGAAGGAAGGAAGGAAGGAAGGAAGGAAGGAAGGGAAAGAATAAATAAAAAATAAAGAATGAACAAAATATCAAAAGTGAAGGAAAATAAGTTTCATATGAATAGAGAGAAATATACTGAGGGAGAAGAAATATTTACAACAGAAGCAGTTGTTTACATAGAGTTGTGTTAGGAAATATAGGAAAGAATTCTTTTCTCCAGAATGTTATTTAACATAACAAAAAATCTGACAAACTTTACCCACTATTTCCTTCAGAAAACTGTAAAACTTCCACGGGCACTGCAAAGGCTTGTAAACCCTACTTTTACCTGAATGATACAATGATGAGATTAAATTCCAACCTCTCTAAAGTACATGGTTGGCAGTGGTACAGGTCAGTGGTAGCACGTTTGTTTAGGACGTAGAAGGCACTGTGTTGGATCCCCAGCACTGCAATAAAGTAAAATAAAATGTAAAAAGTGTATGAGAGTGACCATTTTAAAATGATGCTATCAGTCTCTTTTTGGTACATGGATTTTTTTTTTTTTTTGAGACAGGGTCTCGCTTTGTAGTTCAGGCTGGCCCTGAGCTCACTATGTAGCCCAGGCAAGCCTCGAACTCAGCAATCCTCCTGCCTCTGCCTCCTGAGTGCTGGGATTACAGGCGTGAGCCACCACGCCCGGCGGTACATGGATTTTTGATGGAAACTTATTTTTCTGTCCTAGCAAGTAGTTCACCTATAGTTGCAATATTATCCAGACACCAGAGAAAAAAAAAAAAACTGGAGATACTGAAATAGCATTATCTATAGTGACCTACATGGCTGCTCTCTTACCTGTTAAGCTAACTATTTCACCATTCCAAATTCAACAGACTCATTATTGATCTGTACATCAACTCACTGATGGAAACCTATTTTCGTTCAGAAGACTTACAGCATTTCAAGGTCATCTAGAAGCAATTATAGAGATTAATGGTAAGCCTAGAAAACAATAAAAAAATTTTAAAAATGGTGATTGTGATCACTGTTTTGCCTGAGGACATCTAAATCCAACTGAGGAAGAAACTAGGGGTTTTTTTTAATGATTTTTATATGTCACTTATATTCTGTTCAGAAGGTTTTTCTGTTAAAGTTTTGAGGAAATAATTTCTATGCAGCTCATGAATGTCTAATTTTTTTTGCCAAACATTTACTTCATATTTGATTTAAGGTAAAGTTGAACATCTAAAGAAAATCTTTTCACCGTAGACTTGGTACTAATCAATGTCATTATGCTTCTTCCTGTCTCTTAGCTGAAGTGATCAGATGTACTAGGTATATATTAACTGAGTCACACATAGTAATATCACTTATTTTGGGGAAACATTTTTATCAGGCCTTTTTGGGCTTTCACAAAACTGTTTTAAGACATCATTAGGTTTACATGAATAATGGCCACAGTGGATAATGACAGACAATATTTGGATTAAAATAGCAAATTTGGAGTGCATCGTTATTCTTCTACGTCCATGTTTCTAAGACAATATGTTCCTTACCATAACATCACAAATTGACAATGCATTAATTTAAATCTTCAATTTAAAACCAGCCTTGGAGTTAATGCTTTGAAGTTGGTAAAAGCAAAGATATCAGAAAGCTAAAAGCTTAGTGCAAAATGAAATTTTATCAACTCAGTTTAAATAATTTTGTTTCTAACATGACTTGTCTTCTTTATAATAGAATAAGACATATCCATGTTAACTGATGCAGATTTGGAAAGCTTAAAGATTATCTTTTGATGCTATAGGAAATAAAGCCTTGAGTAAATTCTCAGGGTTTATCAGTGTTTACTCTCTTCCAAAAGAATATTAAATTGATAGTCTTCTGGAATCAGAGTCAAGTGTTTGTATGTTTCAGGTCATTATTATATTTGAGAGCACTTTGCATGTAATGAGGTATGATACTCTGAGAAGAGTATTTTTATAGAAAAATATGATGTGGAAATATCTATGGATAAATGTAAATTTATTGCACAAAATCTATTATATAAATACTATACTCACAAATAGAAAATGTAGGGTGAAGATGCCAGGAATTTAAGAATTTTTATTGCAGAGTGAGTGTAGGGAAAATCAGTTGATACAGTGTACTGGACCCCAAAAGACTTCACATCTTTACTCAAGCTCACAATGAACAATAGTTCTAAAATCTGATGTGTACCTGTGGCGACCCTTGCCGATCCCGCAGAGAGAGACGCAACACACAGAGTGCAAGCTTGATCTTTATTCTTCCCCCCACTTCCTGTCTTGGGTGCTTATATACCTTCTCCTCTCGAGGCCCCTCCCACCGGCCACAGATATTACCATATAAGGTCTGCAGTTAGTTTGTTTGTGTTAAACAGAGGTTTCTGGCTTGCTGCCAGCCGCCATCTTGGAGGGTGGTCTTTATGGCCCGCCACATGTACCAAAGGAGTTATTTTTTGTCATTAACTCTTGAGAATATAGGCAGTATTATCAATACATATTTCAACACATAATATTAACAAGAGAGCAAAGTTAATTTAAAGCCATATGAAAGAAGTCTTAACTAGAACATTAAGAAATGATCTTGATTTTCTAACTTTTAGATCATTACTAGTTACTTCATATCAGCAAGATTCTTCTCTAATTTTAGTTTGCTACTTTACTAGGAAAAAATAGATTCTTTCTTCAATTCCCCATACATACTCTATACGTTAAACACATGACTTTATAATTTATTCAAATATATTCTCAAAAAGATGCATTTATCCTCTATTTCTTTTTTTTTAATTGAATTCTTTATTGGTACAATTTATATACATCTCACAATTACACATAACACTGAGGAATTTATACCAATATATGACACAAATCAATTCTCATTTTTACACATATCACCACCTCCCCACACCTCCCCACACCTCCCCACTCCCTATATACATGCTCTTTTATTTTCTTTCAGAATCATATTTATTCCTTCCCCTTATCCTCTCTTTCTTGCATTCTATCTAGACTTGCTTATGAAATATTTCCTGTAGAATAAGAATTCAAGTTAAAGAAGAGTTTAATATGGTAAAGAAAGTGTTCCAGGAAACTGAAAAGAAGAAAAAAACAAGTGAATTGAAGAAGAATAAGAAATCAGAGTTATCAATATAGAAATGAGTCTCCTCCCTCCTTCCATAACTTGGGTAGAAGCAATGTCTGGAAAGCTCAAGAGAAATGTACCTTAAATTATTTTTAAGTGAAAGGAATTGTTTCCCCATTTTCTCTCTGTGAGTCTGTTATTCATGTATAAGAAGGCTACTGATTTTGGGTGTTGACCTTGTATCCAGCTATGCTACTTAATCTGGTGATTAAATCTAGCAGTCTTTTGCTACTACTTTTGGGGGCTTTTATATAGAGTATCATGTCATGAGCAAGCAGTGAAACTAACTTCTTCCTTTCCTGTCTTTATTCCTTTTCTTTCTTGTATCTAATTGCTGTGGCTGATGTTTTCAGAAGTATATTGATTAGGAGTGGTGAGAGTAGGTATCCTTGACTTGTTCCTGATTTTCACGTGAAAGATTTTAGTTTTTACAAGACCAGTGCTCTAACTCCTGAGCTACAGAGTCAAGTACATGATTTTAGTTTTTAATCACTTATTAAGATGCTATTTGTTGTTTTTTCATAACTTTTATGAAGTTGAGAAAAAGACCATTGAACTATGGCCTGGCAATGCATATGGGATAACTTCAGTTCCTCTGCATATATTTAACTATGTTCTAAGAGCTAGGATGTGAACTACTTTGGAAAATGACCTGTGTACAGTTGAAAAAAATATATATGCTGATTATGTAGAATGAAATACTTTATAAATATCTATTAAGTCCATTTCTTTAAAAGTTTGGTTCATTTCAAGCATTTTGTTGATCTCTTGTCTAATTAACATGTTTAATCATGATAGTGATATATTGAGGTTCCCACTACTATTGTATTAGTGCTTATTTGGTTTCTCACGTTCAATAATAGCTGTTTTATATAGTTGGGTGAATTAGAATTTGTTGCATATATATTCATGAAAGTTGTTTCTTCCTCTTGGATTATTCCCTTTACAAGGATATAATGACCATTTTTGTCTCTGTTAATTAATTTTGCTGTGAAATTTACTTTGTTTTCAAATAAGATAGTCACTCCTATTTTTTATGGGTCCCTGCCCCATGAAAAACCTTTTTCCAATCTTTGAATTTCAGTCTTTGAATTTCTTTTTGAATTGTGCTTCCTGAGTACAGCATACTGTTGGATCTTGCTTCTTAATCCATTTTGCCAGTCTTTTTTTTTTTTTTTTGCTTGTGGAACTGAGGCTATTAATATTAATGATTATAACTGAAAAGTATTGATTTATCCTTGCCATGATATTTTCCTATTCTTGGCTCTTTTATGTTTTTATTTTTGTCCCTCTTTCTGTTTAATGTATTGACTTGCCTAATGATTCACTCTGTTGGGCCTCATTGAATTATGACCTTCACTGTCTTTTTCCTGGTATATTGTTTAAAGTTTTTTTGAGGGGTGGTTTGGTATGTAGGAAATTTCTCAGGTTTTTTTTGTCATAGAAATACATTTTCTCTCCATCCCGGTGTTCTTTTTGGGCTTGAAATACTTTACTCCGGGCTCTCTTTGACTTGAGAGCTTGTTTTGAAAAGTATGCTGTGATTTTCATGGGCTTTCCTTTATATGTGATCTGTTTCTTTTCTATAACTGCTATTAATATTTCATTCTTATGTTAGGTTTCTTGTCTCTAGACTATTATATGCCTATGTGTGTATTTTTTTGACCATGGCTAGCTGGAGCCCTATCTGCCAATTCAGCTGTATGTCAAATTGGTTCCCCTGCTTGGGAAGTTTTGTGCCATTACATCTGTGAATTTTTCTTTTATTTTCTTTTTTTGCTATAACTCCTTTTTCTTTATTTAATTCAATTAGTCATATATTATTCTTCTTTGTATCATCTAGCAGCTGCTGCATTGAGTTTTCATTGTCTTTCACTATTTTTAAGAAATCTTTTCCTTTCCTGGTCACTAGCTGCAATCTTGTCTTCTACATCTGATACTCTAGCCTCCTCTCATTGGCTCATTTTACTGCATAAACATTCAGTGGAGTGTTTAATCTCCTCAAAATCTGATTGAAACTGTTTAGCAGATTCCATTACTTTCTTATACTAGAATTCCATCATGTTCCCAAACTCTTCTTTACAGTTATTAAACATATTAAACAAAAATATTAAACATATCTTTATAAACTCTATCTCTGTTCTTACCTGAGTAAATATTTCTGATTTCATTTTTTTTCTGGAATCAACCTGAAACAGGGGGTAAAAGATCTCTCCTTTGAAAAGTAGAGCTACCTGACTAAACAGATCAAAGAGGGTATCAAAGAATGGAAAGACAACCTTTCTTCCTGAGTAGGAAGAACCAACATGGTGAAAATAACCATACTTTAAAAATTGCTATATAGATAAAGTGCAATTCCAAGTGAAATCTCAACGGTATATTTCACAAAACTACAGAAAGTAATCCACAAATTCATCTGGAACCAGAAGAGACCTAGAATAGCAAAGGCAATCATAGACAAAAAATACATGGCAGGGAGTATGACAATTTCCAACTTGCAACTACACTACAAAGTGATAAAAATAGCTTTGTATTGGCAAAGAAACAGACCCAAGGATCAATGTAAGAGACTAGAAAGTGCAGAAACAACTCTAGACAAACTAAACCACCCCATCTTTGATGAAAGAGCCAAACGCCCTCTATAAAAGAAAGATAAAATAACTGGTCTTTTAAAAACTGGGTTTCAGCTGGGTGTGGTGGCTCACACCTGTAATCCCAGCACTCGGGAGGCAGAGGCAGGAGGATTGCTGAGTTCAAGGCTTGCCTGGGCTACATAGTGAGCTCAGGGCCAGCCTGAACTACAAAGTGAGGCCCTGTCTCAAAAACAAACAAACAAAAAAACTGGGTTTCAACTTGTCAAGAGATTAAAACTAGACCCCTATCTTTCATCATGCAACAAACAAATAAAAGTGGATTAAAAATCTAAATATTAAAACAGAAACACTAATATGCTAGAAAATAGGGTAGGCAGAATCTTAAAGACAGTAACATAGGGGAAGACTTCATGAATAAAATCTCAGAAGCATGGACAGTAGCAGTAAGAGTCAACTACTGGGATCTTATTTAAAAGCTTTTATACAACAAGAAAAAACACCAGCAGAGGGAAATTAGAAACAAATAAGAATATATACCGTGTATAGGAACAAATTCTCAATAATGAATGTGATCATATATTTAAAATGAGCCAATAAATTCAATAAAGAAAAAATAAAAATAAATGTTATATATATATATATATATTTTTTTTTTTTTTTTTTTTGAGACAGGGTCTCACTTTGTAGCTCAGGCTGGCCCTGAGTTCATGTTGTAGCCCAGGGAAGCCTTGAACAGTGCCACCACACCTGGCACTGTTTTATGTGGTATCGATGCTGGAGGGCGTGAGTCACCATGCCCAGCATTGTATGTTGTTACCGGGGACTGAACTCAGGACCTTGTGTTTGTGAGGCAGGTGCCAGAACCACTAGCTAAATCTCCAGCCCCCGAAAATAAATTTTTAAAATACTGACAATTGAACTTATGTTTGGCAAAGAGCCCCCTGTGAGCCACTTCCTCAGCTCAAGATTTTTAATATGACTTGAGTCACAGGAAAAGATAATGCAGACTTAATTTTTCTATTTTTTGGTACTTTTTTCATATTTTACTTCTGAACAAGTCCATGAAAAAGGCAGTAATGCCACCATTATCTTTATTCACATTTCCTGTCTTTTTATTTTATTTTTATTTTTTGGTAAGACTTGATGGGATTTGAATCACTCTGAGCTATGTCTCTAGCTATTATTAATATTATTGTCTTTATTGAGATAAGGTAAAAGAGCTATCTCACCAAGTTACTAAGTTGCCTAGACTATTTTTTTTAAATGAACTCTTTATTGGTACATTTTATATACAGCTCACAATCACACTCAACATTGGGGAATTTGTACCAGTATATGACAGCAGTTAATTCTCATTTTTACGCATATCCCTACCCACCCAAAACCCCCACCCCTTATATACTTTTTCTTATTTCCAAATTATATTTATTCTTTCCCCCATTATGTTCCCCTACTACATTCTCTTTGAATATTTCCTATTTTACTATTCTTGATCTTGTGATTCTCCTGCCTCAGGTGGCCAGTGCCAAGATTAGAAATAGATACTTGGAAACTCCCTATTTCTTAAAAAAAAACACCAATCAGATGTTCCTGGTAAAAAAATAAATATAAATAAATAAATAAATAAATAAATAAATAAATAAATAAATAAAAGCAAAACCCTGTGCCAAAATTTGTTAGGGTTTCTTAAACTCCCCATTCCCAAATACAGTCAAATCTTGAGGTACTGGTGTTAGGACTTCAAAGTAGAACTGGTTATTATTGTCACTATATATTTTTAAGGACTGATAAGTGATCCTGATATGTCCACCACAAGTAGATATTCAGAAATCCTATATTGTTTTTAAAATTTTATAATTTGTGCAAATAATAATGTGAAATACAAAGCCAAATGATTTAATTATATTTTGACTTCTTTTAATTCAAGTAAGTTTTTAAACTTCTATTCATAAAGAAATCCTACACAACAAACAGACCAAAATAGACCTGATATCTCTTCCATATGGTTATTCTTATGGTTCTTTATGTAGTAATGCAATCCATTTCAAAAAATTAAAGAGAGAAATCACAGGGAAATAGTCTAAAATTAATAGGCTATTGAATTGATTATATAGTGAAGATATTATTATCATCAATTAAATATTTATTTCTTCTTGTTTGAGTTTATGTGCACTTACAAGTGTGTCTTTGGGGGAGAAAATTGGATCATAGGGGCATGGATTAGTACAACTATGAGTTTATGGCTAAATATGATCTTACGAGGTGAAGGTTGGTTGGAAGAGGTGGGTCACTGAAACGTGTATCTCTCTTCTTCCTCCCTAATTTCTCTACTTTCTTCTTCCATGCTAGGTCAGTTTCTCTTCTACTATGCTTCTTTTCTATGGTATACTGATTTGGAATCAGCTTACTATGAATCAAAGTCCCTACCAAATGTAGGTCAAACTTAACTTTTTCTCCTTGAGTTGTGCATATAAGGTACTGTGTCTTACCAGGAAGAAAGTGACTATGGTAGATGTCAGTACCCAGGAGTGGGGCATTAACTATGCTGCTACATGACTACATGATTCAGAAACCTTTGGAACTAATTTTGAGAAGAATTTAGGGATGCTGGCTGGAGAAACAGGCCTTGTATGCCATAAACTGAGCCTGTTCTGAGCAAGGGTTAGAAAATCAGAATGCTGATTAAAAAAAAAAAAACAGAAAAGAACATGTTCAAGAGGTTTCAAGTGGGAATGAAGAATTGTCTTTTGGATTCCAGGACACATTTGTTATGCTCTGCAGAAAATTTGTCTACATTTTGTTTCTGTCTTTATGAGGTTGCGAGATTAAAATTAAGATTAGCAAGGTAATTAATCTGGAAGAAGAAATTTTAAGGCAGAGAAATATTTGCTTTGTCGCTTGGGAATTGTTGGGGGCATTTAGACAGCCCTCTCATAAGAATAAAGAGCAAATGATCCAGATACATGACTTTAACAGTCTTGAGTTTGGCCACAAAGGAAGCACCGGTAGAGTTGAGACTGCAAAGATGGAGCCAAACAGACTGGTTACAAAAAAATATTAGCACAAGTCCACAATCCCACCAACAGTGGAGAAGGGTTCCTTTCTCCCCACAGCCTTGCCAGCATTTATTGTTGGTTGATTTTGTGATAGCGGCCATTCTTTGTGGAGTGAAATTAAATCTCAGTATTGTTTTCATTTGCATCTCTCGAATGAGCAGTGATGTGGAGCATTTCTTCATATGCTTCTTGGCTGCTTTGACTTCTGCTTCTGAAAAGTGTCTGTTCATTTCAGATGCCCATTTTTGAATTGGGTCTTTAAACTTGGGGAGGCTTATCTGTTTGAGTTCTTTATATATTGTAGATAATAGCCCTTTGTCTGATACACGGCTAGTAAAGATTTTTTCCCATGTTGTTGGTTGTCTTTTAGCAGTGCCAGTGATTTCTTTTGCTGTGCAGAAGCTTTTCAGTAGGATGAGATCCCATTTGTTGATTCTTTCTGCCAGTTCTGTGCTATAGAAGCTTTATTCATAAAGTCTCTGCCTCAGCCAATGTCTCAAAGAGTTTTACCTAGCCTGTTTTCCAGCAGGTTTATTGTTTCTGTTTTAATGTTTAAGTTTTGTATCCATTGTGAGTTTAGTTTTGTGCATGATGAAAGAGATAGGTCTAGCTTTAGCTTTTGGCAGGTTAAAGCCCAGTTTTTCCAGCAACATTTGTTAAAGAGGTTGTCTTTCCTCCACTGGGGATGTTTGCCTCTTTTGTCAAAGATAAGGTGGCTTAGTGTATCTGGAGTTGTTTCTGGGTGTTCTAATCTATTCTACTGGTCCTCGGGTCTGTTACTTTGCCAGTACCATGCAGTTTTTATCACAGTGGCTTTAGAGTAGAGTTTTAAATTGGGGATTGTAATACCCCTGCAATGTCGTGGTTGCTTAGAATTGCTTTTGCTATCCTGGGTTTCTTCTGTTTCCAGATGAATTTTGTGCAACCATTGTGGAGATCCATGTGGAGATTTCTCAGAAAACTAGGACTAGGGGTCCCATTTGACCCTGCTATCCCCCTGCTAGGAATATACTCAAAAGAATTTAAACAATCATATTAGAAAGGCACATGTACACCCTGGCTCCTAGTGGCTCAGTTCATGATATCTCAATCTTGGAAACAACCCAAATGCCCTTCAACTGGAGACTGGATAAAGGAGATGTGTTTTTTTTATAAAATGGAGTATTATTCTGCCATAAAGAATGACAAGATTGATTCATTTATATGCAAATGGAGACACCTGGAGGATATACTAATAAGTGAAATAAATAGATCACAGATAGGCAAATTCCAGATCTTCTCTTTGCCATGAACACCTGTAGATGCAAATTAGCTCTAGAAAGTATGACAGGTTTTGTAGAGTGGGAAATTTCCATAGGAAATTTGGTGTGGGAATGTAATGAGGGAAAGGAATAAATATGATTCTGAAAGAAAATAAAGGGCATGGGGAGGTGTGAGTGGGTAGGGATATGGGTGAAAATGAGAATTAACTTGTGTCATATACTGGTACAAATTCCCCAATGTTATATGTGATTGTGAGATGTATATAAATTGTACCAATAAAGAATTCAATTTAAATAAATAAAAATATTAGCAATCAAAAGCAGCTGAGAGCAACAGGACAATAGGAAAGATAGTTTTAAGGTACCACACTTTGCAAGCCCAAAGCTGCAACATGAAAGAGTTTTCTTTGCGATAAGCACCATAGGGCACTCTTAGAGAAGGGCTGTGTAAGAAATTGACTTCCCAGGATTCAGTTTACCATGCTTCACCATCCTGGCACTGTGACATTTCTGCAGTCACCAAAGGATGCAATAGAGCTTGCTACCGAGTCAACTAGTGGAAGACTTTGGACTCATCCACATGACAGTGGTTGTATATGAATGCAGAATCCAAGAGGTGTGGGATCAAGGAAATTTGCATCCACATTTCAGAAGGCTGGAGAGGCCAGGAGAGTGCGTGAAGTCATGAGAGTGAAGTCAAAAGTGTGGTGGAGTCCCCAGGCATTTGGAAGACCCAGGAACTTGGAATATCTAAGGAAAGTGAAAAGAATAAACAAGATCAGCGCAAAAGAAGAGCACAGAGGCTACAACTGGTGGCAACACAGAGGTGTGGTAGTACCCAGGCCCTATGAAATCCACATTGCACCTTGACCTGTGCAGGTGTTGGACATGGAAATAACTACAGGGTTTAATGTTTGGACTGGTGGGTTTGGTTGTATTTTGCTCATGTTGATTTCTATTTACCCCTTTATCTCCTTTGGAATGGGAATTTTTTTTTTTTTGTACTCTTCTATATCCCTTGTATATTGGAAGCGTTTGACTTCATTTTTAAGTTTTACAGGGGGTCACAGCTAAGATTTTGTCTTGCCTCTCAGAGGAGATTATTAGAGCGGGACTAGGCACATTTTACATAAAAGGATGCATATGAGTCTTTTGGAAGACAAGGGAGGAATTTAAGGTTTATATCTGGATGTTCTCTCAAAGCTCCCTGCACTGACAGTGGGGCTTTTGGGGGATACTTGGCTCATGGAGATGCGATCCTCACCAGTGAATTAATATCAAAACCCCAAGATCCCACCTCCTCCTGATAGTTTCAGGCCAGTGACAAAGCCTTTCACTTGGCATTTTAAAGGTAATTCAACACCCAATATAGTGCTAGGTTATACAAGAACGATAGTTAATAAGTAATAAAGCAAATGAATAATTATAAATTGAAATACATATCCCCCAAATGAATCCTTCTTTTGTACAAGAATCTAATAACAAAATGTGAATAGACTGAGTCTAGAGAAGCTTTGTGAGATATGATATTTTTAGGAAGGTGGATATTTTTAAAAAGAAATTAGTGAGGTAAAGTTAAATGCATGCTGAGTAGGCCCATGATATTTATTTCCTTCCAGTACACAATAGAGGTAAAGGACCTATAGTGTAAAAGAAAAATAATTAAATGGAGGTAAAATACTATGCATGAAGTCAGGGATAAAATACTATGAAGAGAGACCAGAGCAGTAAACAGAGTTCAAGATTGTTAAGAAAAAAAAAGGGGGTAATCACTAAATGTCTCTAGGGTTGAAGTAGATAATACTATATGACTAATATTATTTTATATGCCTTTTTCCACAAGAGAGGCAAGAAGAAGTGCTTTCCTATTACAAGAGAAGTAAACATGACAAGATCTTCTAAATAATGTTCTTTAGCATGTATGTATAGTGACTGCGTTGAAAACCATTGGACTGGTTGTCTGCTTCCATGGTAAAGACTTCCCTACCATATCCATAGTCCTCAGTTCACTACAAAGATATACTTTAGTAATAAACAAATTTTAAAAAGGATTGGTCATTAAAAAATCCTCCCCTTTCAAAAGTTGGAATGTCTTTTTATGAGAAAGAAAACAAAAACCTAATACTTTTCTAAGGTAAACAAAGACATTGTTTTATTACATTTCTAGAGCATTCCTGTAACCTTCCCAGAAGCCTAGGTAATAGGTATTGTTTCTTTTCCTCATCAAGACATGCTCAATAAACTCTGCAGATAATTTGTCCACCCAGGGTCTAAATATCTGAAGAGTTAAGCTTAAATTTTGCCACTATTCATATATTTCTACAGCTGCTTGAAGTTAACTATGATAAACTATCCATTTTAGTGAATTATTTTAGCAGTAGTCTCAACAGTAATGGATCCAAACTTATTCAAATTGATACAGAGGATGTCATAGATCTCTGATTTGAAACACACTATAGTATTTTTCTGTGTGCCAAGAAAATTAAAGAAGATAAAGGTTTGTGTAGCAAACTGGTAAAAATCAACAGCATAGCACCAATTTATGAGTTCCACTTGCATGACATAGAATGGGTATGGCTACATTTTCAAGAGACTGATTTCTTGTGATGGATTTTAAGTAATCTGAGAATCTATGGCCCTTACAAAGAATGAAATGAAAAGAAACGCTCTTGAGGACAAAATATGAAAGGCAGGATAACACCAAATGGAAGAGGACAAGTAAGAGAAGGGGCTGAAAAAGTGCTACACTGTCACTACTGTTGCATGGATCACTTCAATTAATAACCATTACAGATCTTGAAACAGACTTCACAAATGCCTCCATTTTGTAGGTGAGGATACTTAAGAAATCAAGTAACTGACTCATGTGCCAGAGTTACTAAATTTTTAATCTCAAGGGCTAATAGCTTGGCACATACCCAGCCAATAATAAAAAATGACCCAGAAAACTGGAGATTCTTTTTTTGAAGTTACTTCAGAAATATAGTGTGCCTCTTTTTTCCTTCAATAGGCTCTTAGTCTTGAGAACATGTGCGCATTTATGTACCAAAAAACATATATGCACAGACATGTGACCACAGTCTCACAAATTTACAATATACAGGCACAGAGGTAACAAAGAGATATAAGAAAAAAAATAAACACCTGATACAGTTCAGACCCAAACATGTCAGTTTACTGTGTGTAATTAGAATAATTATCCACATTTGAAAATTGTATGTCAGCATAATAACATCAAGCCGGAGATTTAGCTCAGTGATTTCGGCTCCTGCCTCGCAAGCGCAAGGTCCTGAGTTCGATCCTGGTAACCACATACAATGCTGGGTGTGGTGACTCATGCCCACCAACAATCAACCAGCAATCAGCACCACATACCACAGTGCCTGGTGTGGTGGCTCATGCCTGTAATCCCAGCACTCAGGAGGCAGTGACAGGAGGATTGCTGAGTTCGAGGCTTGCCTGGGCTACATAGTGAGCTCAGGGCCAGCCTGAACTACAAAGCGAGACCTTGTCTCAAAAAAAAAAAAGAAGCTAAAGTACACTCCATAACCACAAAGGAAGAGAAATAATATAGCACTTCATCTCATTGGAAACACTACATGATTGAGTGTAGTTATAAGAATTGAGGATTTTCATTTAAAATGTGTCACAGAACATCAAATGCACTGTGTACAATTTTACACATCTGTTAACGGAATTTCACCCCAACAGTCAGCATCATGAATTTCACATCTGCTTCTCCTTTTCACTCATATGCTCCAAAGGGGTTGTTTAAAGAATACATCTCCCTCTGCATTTCCTGTTTCAGTGCCGAGTCAGCAGAGTAGAAGGAATGTATATTTCTAAAAATACTTCTAAAACCAGGATTACTCAGAGTACCATACACAGGAAAACAATTAGGAAGCCAATGAATATATTCTACAAAATTTATCTAAATGTATCAGCAGAGAAGTTCCCCTTGGCTAGATCATAGAACTGCCTGCAGGCACTTGAAGTAATCCCCTAAAAGAAGAGTAAGATGAATGAATGGAATTCAGAATGTAAAGAGGCTGCAGTGCGGACTGATAGATCATTGCCAAATGGGAAGAAGACAGAGAGATGGAGGGGTGGGGGAGGGAATCAGGGCAGAGGAAAAGTGAAAGCCATTATGATGTGTCATCTCTGTGAATTAATTCCCCGCAATTAATTAATCATTATGTACTACAAACATGTGCCAAAAACATTCTTAAAAATCTCATCTTTTAAATTTTGCAGAAACATGATTTCTGCAATATATTCTTGTATTCTGAAGATTTGAAAAAGATTTTTGCTTTTATCATTTTTGTAGCTTACTCTTCACCACATTTATGGCCTGGCACCATTAGAAAGACATAATAAAATCACTTGCTTACTTCTGTTATATTCTAAATTTACTCATTTACATTTTGGGCTCTTCCTTTGCACATGTGTGTCATACTCAATGATTTCCCAATCTTGATATTTTACAACTGAAATATATATAGAACTGAAATGTCAAATATATGAATGAGGTTCTCATGCAATTCTTATAATCAAATATGTTACAACACTACTCTAGCCTATATCAAGGTTCAGAAAATGTAAATGTGATATTATGTTATAGAATGTGGAACACATATTTGGCTACTCTTTTGTTCCATACCAATTCCACACAATGACGGATGCTTCACATTTACCTGATATGTACTATGATTCACTCTTGTGTACTTAGCAATACTTCTTACAGTCCTTCTGATATCCCATATGAACTAACACAATATATATATTCTAATGACTGTCCATGACAGTTCACACTGGAGAGCTCAGAGGCTCCTGGAAGTTTTACCATTGCTGAGTAAGACAATATCATGGAAAGTAATGCTGCGTTTTTTACATTACTATCACAAATTAATAAATCTTTCCATGCTTAAGTAATCCCTTTTACAAAAGTTTGTTTTCTTTTATTTCCTCTATGCATTTTAGAATCTAGAAGTACACATATCGTCCTTTTCTTTCTGTGCTATTCTGGGAAATTTATACTCTATTGTATCCATTCAAGTTCTGTCTTTGAATCCTGGATACCAAACTATTATGACTGCAATGATTTACTATGGGTGTGAATTTTTATCACATGTGGGTGGAGTGGGAGAAGGAAAGTTCAGAGGTTACACAGTTACTAGCCAGTTTACCTAGAACAATAGTGCAAGTGGTGAAGAATATAGATAAATCCAGAGAAGCAAAGACATCCAGTGTCAAAGAGAACTTTAAAAGGGAAAGTCTATGTGTCTGCATGAGGTTTTGTGTATATGGTGCAGCCACATCTATGGCAAAAAGGTTCCTGCTTAGCAGAATACTAGTTGCCAAAGAAGATGACCTGGATCTGAAGTGGGGAAGACAAAGTTGTGCATCAAGAGTGTCTGACCACGATAACCTTTTAAAAGGTAAGTCTTCGTGTTTCATATCTTCCTTCCAAAGTGTGTGCAAGTTTCTCTTTGGATTGTCTAACACTAGGAAAAACTCTGGGAATCAGCCTTCAGACAGCCACATTGATATTACATGATATTTTTCACTATTATTCTTGAAAATCTTATCCATTTATGAACCATAGAAATTTCTTAAATTATGCTAATAAATGTGTTCTGGAAAATAACTAAATGTCTTGATTTGTAGTTTTGTTAATATCTATTGATAAGCCCACTATCCATATCAAGTAGCAAGATATCACTACATATGGAGTTGGAAAGATACATTCATAGTGGTCCTGAACTAGTGTGACCAACACCAACATACCATATCATATCAACTCATAGCCCAAATTCACTTTCAGAATTTGCTACAGATTTTTCTTCTTGCCATGAAAACATTTCACTGATGTTGACATAAAGCACATAAATGCCTTTACTTGATTTTCTTTTCATGTAAAATGTTGTCTTGCTTATTCTACTCAATGCATTCTACTTTTACATAAATCATGTCAGTATGTAACACATTTTGTACTCAACATATCATATAGGCTTCAGTTGATATATGCTAATATATAGACATATATATATGAAACATATCACTCTACATTTGTCTTTACCAATGTAGCTGTCCTTATATACTGAGCAGCAATTACACTGCCTCTAGAGATGAAGAAGTATGCATTTTTAAAAATTGATTGCAGGGGCCGGAGGGTTAGTTCAGTGGTTCTGGCACCTGCCTCGCAAGCACAAGGTCCTGAATTCGATCCCCGGTAACCACATATAATGCTGGGTGTGGAGACACGCCCACCAACAATCAACAGCGCATACCACAATGCCGGACGTGGTGGCTCGCGCCTGTAATCCCAGCACTTGGGAGGCAGAGACAGGAGGATTGCTGAGTTCGCGGCAGCTTGCCTGGGCACCATAGTGAGCTCAGGGCCAGCCTGAACTACAAAGGGAGACCCTGTCTCAAAAAGAAAAAAAAAAAAATTTGATTGCAGTGGCACAGTGAAACCTTTTAATCTGCAAACTTGTGTACTTCCTAAGGTTAAAATTGTCCTTACTTTTATGATGCTTTATGTGTGTGCATCTGTGTCTGCTATTTCTAGTGTTTCCTCTTAAAACTCTCACCTTTCTACTGTAATCAAAGCTTTATAGATATTATCTTCCCAGAAAACTATTCATTTAATTTTCTCCCTCCAAGTAACACAACTTTAAAGTCATTTCATGTCTTTTCTTGAATTGAACCTTAGAGATTATTTCAGTAAAAAACAATATGTGCATTGGACAAAGAAAACAACTTAGTAATCAGAGTGGAATATTAATGTACCTACTTAACATCTACACATTCTAGTTGTATGTCTTGTGAGTAGAATCATTTAATTCAAAACGTATCTGGTGATTGTGGCTTTTAAAAAGTTCTGCTCTTTCAAACATCCTTTTAATGATATTTATCTATAAGAAATAAGTATTGCTAAAATATTCAGTTGAATATTACTTTTATAAAGTGTTTTATTTTCATTTAAATGTGAATTTCCTAGTGAAAATATATATGGCTTTTAAAAAGAAATTTTCCTCTTTCAAACATCCTTTTAATGATATTTATCTATAAGAAATGAGTATTGCTAAAATATTCAGTTGAATATTACTTTTATAAAGTGTTTTATTTTCATTTAAATGTGCATTTCCTAGTGAAAATATATAGCTGTTTAAGTGATCTGCATGCTATTTCAAGGTTGTTATCATGAAATTACAATGTGACAGAAACACCAAAAGTTCATTATTTTTGCATGGCCTCAAATGTAATAAATACTTATTACTATTCTTCAGAGCCTCCACTAAGTACTCAGCAAATGGGTATGAAAGACAGGATTATTCCCCTTTCCATGTCCTCAAGTGTGCAGCACAAGACGGCAGTTGATTGAGGTGGACTATCTACAAGACATGCAACTGAGTGGTTATTTATATGAACAAACATTTTCAGAATGAGATGAGGATTAGAATAAGATTCTCCAGTGCCTACATTAAGTGTAACAAAGTGAAAAGACAATCTGAGAAGTGTAGAAGGAGCTTCTTGAATCATTTCTAAACCAGTTCCAAGCAGCCTAGTTTGGACAAGGAAAAAATAAAGCACAAGACTGTTCTTTTAAGTTCTGTGAGGTGTACTATTGGTGTTTTGATGGAGACTGCATTGTATCTGTCTAACAATTTTGGTACTATGGCCCTTTTTACTATGTTGATTCCTCCTACCCACAAGGAAGGAGTATCACTGCATTTCCTGATGCCCTCTTCAATCTTCTTTTTCAGAATATAGTCATTTTCAATGTGAAGATCTTTTACTTCCTTTATTAGATTGGTTTTTATTTTTTTCATGCTATTTTGAAAGGCTTCATTTCCCTAATTTCTTCTCAGAAGTTTGTTGTACAGGAATGCTATTGATTTTTTGTATGTTGACTTTGTATGCAGCTATGCAAATGAATTTGGTTATTAAATTTAGAAGTCTTTTGCCAGGTGTGGTGGCTCATGCCTGTAATCCCAGCATTTGGGAGGCAGGGACAGGAGGATTGTTGAGTTACAAACTTGCCTGGGCTACATAATGGGCTCAGGGGCAGCCTGAACTACAAAGTGAGACCTTGTTAAAAAAAAAAAAAATAGAAGTCTTTTGGTAGAGTTTTGGGGTTTTCAATGTAAAGAATCACATCTCCTGCAAATAAAGTTAGTTTAGCTTCTTCCTTTCCTACTGTTATTCCTTTTATTTATTTCTCTTATCTAATTGGTCCAGCTAATATTTCCAAAACTACATTTAATAGGAGCGATGATAATGGACACCCTTGTCTTGTTTCCGATTTCAAAGTGAAATCTTTGTTTTTGATCCATTATTATGACGTTTGCTGTTCAGTTGGCATAGATGACTTTTCTCAGATTGAGATAAAGACTGACCAGTGAGTGCTGGACTTTGTCTGATGCTTGTGTGTGTCCTTTGAGATGACCATATGATTTCTGACCTTGCCCCATTGATACAGTGTATTACATTTATCAGTTTATATGTATTGAACCAGCCCGTCATCCCTCGGATGAATCCTACATAGTCATGCTGTTTAATCTTGATGATGTGCTGCATTCTGTTTGCCTCATCTTACTGAGGATCTTTATGTTCACATTCATTAAGAAGATTGGTGTATAGTTCTTTTTTTTTGTTGGATTCTTTTCTGATTAGGGTATTAATGTGATATTTGCTTCCAAGAATGACCTTGGGAGTATTGTTTCCCTTTAAAATTCATCAAACACTTTGAGGAGTAGTAGCATTAGAACTGCTTTACATTTCTTGTACAATTCAGCAGTGAATTTATCAGGATATATGCAGCATTCATTTCTTTGGATGCATCTCTTCTTGGTATTAGATGAAAACTATTTCCTACTGTTTTCCCCATCATCCTCTTTCTATATATAGGTTGGTATACAAATATTCTCTTCTTTAATAGAATTTTTATTGGTACATTTTATATACAGCTCACAATCACACTCAACATTGGGGAATTTGTACCAGTATATGACCTGTTAATTCTCATTTTTACCCATATCCTTACCCACCCATAACCCCACTCATTATATACATGATATTTCTTTTTCTTTCCAAATCGTATTTATTCTTTCCCCTTATTACATTCCCCCACCACATTCCCTTTGAATATTTCCTATTGTGCAGAATCTGTCATACATTCTAGAACTCATTTACATCTACAGGTTCTCATGCCAGAGAAAAGATATGGTATTTACCTATCTGTGATCTATTTATTTCACTTATTGGTGTGTCCTCAAGGTGTATCCATTTTCACATAAATGAATGAAACTTGTCATTCTTTATGGCAGAGTAATATTCCATTTTATATACAAAACACATCTTCTTTATCCAGTCAAAATAGATGGACTTTATCTCAATATAATACAAGCTATTTATGAGAAAGCAACAGTCATCATCATACTAAATGAGCAAAAAACTGAAACCTTTTACACTAAGATCAGGAATGAGACATGGATGCCTGCTGTCACCACTCTTGTTCAATATAGTGCTAGAAACATTAGCCACAGCAATTAGGCAAGACAAATGAAATGAATAAAGACAGGTAATGAAGCAGTTAAATTGTCATTATGATTCTCTATATAGAGGATCCTTAGACTGTTAGACTTAATTGCCAAATTTAGTAGTGTAGTTGGATACAAATATTCTCTTCTTGTAATGGATTAGGGCTTGCTTACCATAACACCTTCACTTTAAATTAAATACCTCCAACCCTTCCCCATCTTGTTGCCTTTTTACACTTCTGGGCTCAAAGCCAAGAACTCATACATGATATGCAAAAATTTTGCCACTAAAGTACATACATCTCAAGGCTCAAAAGCCTCACCTCTTTCTTAATCCAGTACCTTCTGCCATGTTAGTAGTTAGGAAAAGTGATGTGAATTTTAGATTAAAACAATTCAGCTCATAACTCCCATTATGAATACAAACTACCAATCCTAAACTGTTCACATTGGATTATGGCATCTACCACAATCCAACATAGTTCAACACATACCTGCTAACTGACTAAATAAGTAAATGTGAGTGAGTACATATCAGAAATGCTTATGTTTTGCTGACTGAGGCACTCCAACCTGAGGATGTTTGTTCCCATGAGTGATGAGCATTTTCTGCCTAAACTCAGAAAGTAAATGTAAAATTCAATGCGCTAATTAGCCCATTATTTCCCTCAAAATTTTTGTCTTTAGGTGAGCTATGGTAATGTAATGCCAATATTAAAACAAATATTCCTCATTGACAAAAAGTAATTTTAAAATATTTGCAACAAATTAAATGTCTGGTAAACTAACACTGAAGAAAATTCATTTTAAGTGGGAATTCTAATTAAATATTTATTTTATTTTAGATTAATATACAATTTTATTGTTTGAGCAAAAAGATGAATTTTATAGTTTCCCCAAATTTAATTCTAACATATTATTATGAAATATTGTTGAAACACAAATTCCACAGAGAATATGATTCACTTTCATGGGTTATTGGATCAAGTGTATTTCAAAAATTCATATGTACATAGAAAGTATTGAGTAATTAAATTAGAGGTATTTTTTATATACACTATATAAAAAATGAACTTTAATCAGAATGACATGGACTTTTTTTTTTTTGAGACAGGGTCTTGCTTTGCAGTTTAGGCTGGCCCTGAGCTCATTATAGCCCAGGCAAGCCTCGAACTCAGCAATCTTCCTGCCTCTGCCTCCTGAGTGCTGGGATTCCAGGTGTGAGCCATCACGCCCAGCATTATGGGGTATGGTACTGAATGCTGGTGGGCATGAGTCACCATGCTCAATATCATAGCATTGTATGTGGTTACCAGATCAAACCAGCGACCTTGCACTTACGAAGCAGGAGGTGGGACCACCGAGCTAAATCTCCAGCCCAGAGATGGACATTATTTGAACTAACAAATTTTAACTTTCATCTATATGCTGTAAAATCTATCAGGCAGATGTTAGGATTGAAAGCCAAATATCTAATACAAAGATTCCAATTGAAATTCTTTTTCTATAATTGAGGAAAGATGCTTTAAGTACTTTTTAAACTCCAATAATTTTATTTTTCCCTCAGATTTACTTGATACTCTTAAGAATTATACTTATGCCTTCAGTTTATCTTTTAGTAACCTGTTTGTAAGTCCACTACACAGAGAAGGATGTGAAGCATGGAATCTTCCTGAACATTGATATTTTTCTCAATTGGACCCATAAATCTGGTATTTCTTCATAGTCTGAAAAAATGCCATCGAAAAGAATTTCAAAATAGACAAATAAAATAATATTTTGTATAAACATAGTATATATGCCTCACATCCTCTTGGTACCCAAGCTCAACTTCTGCATGTTTAAGTACTGCAACATTCAATCTAAAGTG
Source organism: Thryonomys swinderianus (assembly GCA_004025085.1). Classification (NCBI taxonomy): domain Eukaryota; kingdom Metazoa; phylum Chordata; class Mammalia; order Rodentia; family Thryonomyidae; genus Thryonomys; species Thryonomys swinderianus. Next base: position 21,595 of record PVIC010000094.1, read on the forward strand.
AGTCTTACATAATGTTCCTTTGACAATATTTTACTGAATTCTTCTTTTTTTCATCCTTTTATCTTCTTAAGCCTGAAGTAGCATTCAGTCATTTTTAAATTTTTCTACCTCCTGAGCTAGAACCACTCTTGGGCCAGAAGGGACAAATCTGATAATAGTCTGCAGAGTGATAAAGCCTGAGAATTCACTGTCAACTCACCCATCTGCTCTTCTGCAGTTTGCTCCTGTCATATCCTAAAGAAGAACAGACTTGAGAAGCCAAACATAAAGCTTTCTTTTTTTTTTTTTTTTTTTTTTTTTTTTGAGACAGGGTCTCGCTTTGTAGTTCAGGCTGGCTCTGAGCTCACTATGTAGCCCAGGCAAGCCTCGAACTCAGCAATCCTCCTGTCTCTGCCTCCCGAGTGCTGGGATTACAGGCATGAGCCACCACACCCAGCACTGTGCTTTGTGGTATGTGGCACTGATTGCTGGTGAGCATGAGTCACCATGCCCAACATTGTATGTGGTTACCGGGGATCGAACTCAGGACCTTGCACTTGCGAGGCAGGCACCAGAACCACTCAGCTACATCTCCGGCCCTGTAACTAAATATTATCAGTGATCAGTTTATCAATCACTCCTAACACACTCAGAGTTGGGCTAGAGATTTAGCTCAGTAGTTCTGGGGCCTGCCTAGCAAGCTCAAGGTCCTAAACTGGATCCCCGGTGCCCACACACAACAATACCAGGCATGGTGACTTAAACTCACCAACAATCATTACCACATACCATAGTGCTGGGCATGGTGGCTCAGGCCTGTAATCCCAACACCAGGAGGGAGAAGCAGTAGGATTGCTGAGTTCAAGGCTTGCCTGGGCTACATAGTGAGCTGAAGGTCAGCCTGAACTACAAAGCGAGACCCGGTTCAAAAAAAAAAAAAAAAGAAGCCACTCATGATTTCAACCCTTATGTTTTGTTTTAAATCCTTCATTTTCCCATTTACGTTTTTGTTTCATTCTCATTTTTCTATTGCTTAGCTGCTCTGCCCATTTTAAGTTTCCATTATCTAATCCACTGATTTTGCTTTGGAAACTTATATTAAAACAAGACCTGGTATTTTAATATTATTGTCATGGTTATCTTTCCTTTTTAATTTATTTGTGTATAAATAAAATACAATCATTTGAATACTTGTGTATGGGAGAAGCAAAATATATTATTTTAGAAACATTTAATTTTAGATTTCATTGGTATAATCTATGATTTTTATAATAATTATTATTTTTAGGAAAAGTGGATATATAAATAGTTTTCAGGAAGAAAGCAAATTTTTAGTAAAAATTGTGGTAGCCACTTGAACATTGTACATGACTTTTCCTGTATTAATTTATAAACTTTATGATAAAACTACTAATGTTTTATTTTAAAATGCATTCAATTTTAAAATATGCATATCAGTATGGCTTTGTGAAATATCTCAATTCTAGCATGTATTCAAAATTTTACCTCTATTAAGCTCATTTTAACTATGTAAATAATATACAGTATTTATCTTACTAACACCCTTTTATCTAAGCTTCTGAGAATATGACTATTCAAAATATGGTTGACTATTATTTGTAAAATTATAGTCATTCCCATCATTTGACTTCTAAAACTCATATTGCTATAACAGATTATATTTTATGATTCATAATCAAAACCAGAGCTATATAATGTAAGTTTTTAATAAAGAACCTAATAAATTGATTTGGGCTCAGAAATCATTATTCAAATGAGAATATTTTTTATATTTTTTGCTTAATATTATGGGAGAGACTTTACGGTTCTAATTATTTCAAATTTGGAACATCTGGTAAATTATCATTTTGTTCTTTAGAAAAGACTGAGAAATTTTTGTTACCCTCGCTTTTGGCATATTTTAAAAGAATTACATTCATTCTTACTTTTCATGCTCATGGAGACCATACGCTGGAATTATCCAAGTGAGGTCACCAAAAGGCAAATAAAAAAAAATTCTAAAGCTAAATATTTCTTTAGAACTTATTGAAAAACAGTCAAACATTGCTAGCAATAAATCAATTGCCATACGACACCCGGATTACACAGCTGTTTCAAAATTTCTTATAAATATAAATACATTTGTTTTCTTTATCCAATCTGTGATGTTAACATGAGGAAAACATCAGAGGGCAGCGGACAAGTATGAGGCACAAGGAGATGAACTTCTCAGGTGCCCTAGGTTCCCTGTGTGGAAATGACTGATTGAAAGTGACTGAAAGATCATCTCGCAGATTGGAAACATGACTAACCCTTGGGAGAGTGAAACAGCTTTCAATAGTTATCAGGGGAAACTTCAGGATTTTATTCTAGAAATGTGATACCAAAACTAGATATCTTTCCTTTATTCTCTTTCTCATTTTATCCTAAATATTGGAAATAGTAGGCACCCCCTGAAAGCTCCTGTAGATGACTAAATGCACTAGCAATCCTAAAAGATTATAAGACAAATGAAAATCCCTACGTAGTGGTTTAATTTTCTATTCCAGATCCCAGAAGCTCACGCAGGTTAATAGCAAGTTTGAGCCCAACTTGTGCAGTGAGAGACTGACAGGGACCCTCGCCCACCCCAAGGATATCCTCACAGGGCTGGGTATACAGCTCAGTACAAAACGTCTATGTTCAGTCCAACAAACCAGAAACGATATAGGATTAGCGTCTATGATTAAGAATAAGATAGTGTTAAAAGTTAATAAAGATATGCTAAATGATGTTTTGGGAATCATTTGAGGATTCTAAAAACAAAATATCCTGGGTTTTGTCCTTCTTTTAAAATTTCAAATCCCTTTATCAAATAGAAAATTTTAATTCAGCATACTTTGGGGATTGTCAATATAAGAATATATTTTTATTTGTTTAGCTCTCAGCTCAATTCCTAATAATACTATACCTTTTCTTTTTGCATAAAACATTTTAATTATTAACAAAGTCACACTTGGCTTAATTTTGAACACTTCCTATTTCCCAATGTCT